>CM046469.1:42551357-42694327 GCA_025506415.1 Flaveria robusta
AAAAACTCGAACTCGCCTGTGAAGGATTCGTGTTTGTGGCGCTGGTGGTTGAGCATCAGCAATGGCAGCCAATACATTAAGTTATTTTGGAGCACAGCTTGGTACCTAAATCAGTTGCATTTTACAGCATTGGTCACATTTCTTGCATTAAATACAAACTACTTATATAACATATTTCAAGTTTAGGATCAGTGATTCTATGCTATACAAGATGATACACCGCCCATGGAATGTAATTGTGTCAGTTTCGACTAATTTACTTATTATTAATCCATTCAGGTTGTGTTGAATCTCTAACAAGTCATAGGAATGGGTTGAATTGCCCACCTTGTATTCTCAATGATAAAGAACTTTAAAATGTTGGTCAGAAATTGTTCAGGTCAACCCGACCCGACATTTTAACCCAAAGATATTTCACCTGTCATCCGATGCCAATTTTACAATTTCTAAGTAAATATTGAAAAGTTGCAAGAATTGTAACTTACTGAGCACATTCCTGATACTTTCCAACTTTTTGATATCCAATATAGCCAGAATCAGATTTTTGTTGTCTTCAAGGTACTGCAATTACATAAACAATACCAGTATTATTATATCCATGGACTCCACCAGATTCAAAAAGACAAAAAAAAAAAAAAAAAAAAAAAATAATAATAATAATAATAACTGGATTAGAAAAACATTTTGATTTTAAATTGGAACTTCTAGTAGCCAAATGCTTGAAAGAATAAAGGCCAAAATTTACTGGTAACGGGTCAAAACAGACAATTTATAGTAGTAACAATCAGGGCTATCAATTCTAACATGGCCGAACACGTCCGCAAAATCAGGTTTTAGGTTGCCATAACCAAACCGTTTAATAAACAGGTCGTGCTTGGGTTAACCTGCTTAATTGAATGGATTGAGTCAGTTTCACCTTTTTAGTTAAACAAGTTGACACACCAACTTGTTTAATGTAATAGGCCACCCGTTTAATCCATTTTTCTACAAACCATCAATGCAATTAACATGTTTACAACTTCATTATCATCCGCCAACCCACAACCCATTTAACATGTATAGATAAACAGGTTAAATGAATAGCTAAAAGGTTACACATTTTAAGTGATGTGGGTTAAGTTGATGCTTTCAAACAGTTGACCTGTATCCGTAAATGACCCATTTTGACATGTTACTCCCCGTTCAGGACTTCATTTCTATACTTGCCTTTCAAGTTTCATCACAAATTTCATAAAAAAAGTGCCTGAAAACTAGTTTCTTCAGAGATTATTTCATAATTTTAACAATCCTAAACAAAGCAGCATTAAACCTAATTTACACATTTTCTTCATGATCATACTCGCTGAAACCCTCAAATCAACAATCAAACCACTCAATTTATTAAACGAACATGCATTTCCCCTAATCAATCCATATCCATCCATAAACATAAAACTACCTGAATCACGATGAAACACTAATAACACATAAGATGTTAAGCTAAACGAAACAAATCTCATCAATGCACATTAATCGCTAACGGTAATGAGAAAACGAAGATTAAACCTTCTGAATCTGTTCGGTGGTGATTGCACTGAGAGGAAGCTTCGACGCCGGCGGTTGCGGTGGCGGTGGCGGTGGCTGTTGGTGCATTTTGTCGCCGGAGACGTATATGAAAATAATAATAATAATAATAATAATCTGTATTAACGTCAAAACCCTAAACCCTTGCAACAAAACAAAAAGTTGATTTTATAAGAAGATGATGATTCGCTATAAATATTATTTTAATATTAATTGGAGATATATATATAATTATACACAGGCAGTGGTAGATAGAGACAAACCGATAATTTGTTTGTTTGTATATGCATATGCAGGGGAATAACAACACAATTGTATTACGTCTTTAAAATTTTAAGTAATTTCATGGTTCATGAACCCGTTTACATTACATTTATATTACATTTATATTTATATTCATTCATAAAGAGAAAGATATGGGGATGTTCACACTCTGGTTCGACCGGTTTCGACCGGGGTCTGGGCTCGACTCGTCATTTAAGCCGATTAGGTTAAGTGGGTCGGTTGGACCAAACGAGTGAGCCAAAAAGGTTCGGTTTGGATGTTCAATTTTTTTTTTGAAACATTATGCCTCGAAACTGAAGATTTAATCTTGATTAAAAAAAAATAATAATTATTATTATTAATTTATTAGTTGTTTGTTTAAAATAGATAAATATTGAGTTTGATTATTTATTTGATTATCTAATAGAGTTTGAGTTAGGTTATGAATATTATAAGTTGAGTATAAATATATGATTTCGGGTTCTTGTAAAAGTATGGTTTTAAATATCAACATCAATTGTTCTTGTTTTTATTCTTTTATCGATTATTTGGTGTTTTAATTTGGTCTAATTTTTCCAACAGAAACTTTATCAAATGAAATACATAGGAAAAAGAAGGCCAAACATTTTACTTTTTAAAGTAATGAAAAGGTATATGGAAAATAAGAGAATGAGGAAAAACTTGTGAGCATGAATTTGGTTAGATTAATATTTATATGTATAATAGGTAAATATACTTATAAATATAATAATTGGTACATTCAAGAGGAATAAAAATTGTTTTTCTTTTTCTTTTTGTTTATCATTGATATTATAGTTATTCAATTTCTTTATTTTTAATTAATATTCTGGTCGGTTCGGCTTATCCTAACCTAGCTAAACCAAACACTTTAGCTAGATTCATGCGGTCCGGTTGATTTTAACAGTTTTGAACATTCCTAAAAAATATGATAGGTCATGTTTACCACGAAACCAATTTTAGGCAAAGTATTGTAAAACGTACAAGTTGTACTTCATAAAGATAAAAAAAAAAAAAGTAAGATAAGTAACTACATGTATCATAATTTATAATAAATGCACTATATGATTCACGTTTTTCTCACTTAAGAAACTAACATTATCTAATTATTAATTCTATTACATTTGATGTAAATATCAAATAAGTGTCACTTTAACGTGTATATTGAAATATCATCACCAGTGTTTTTAAGCACTAATGTATTTGTATTAACGTTGTAATATACTTTAATTAAGATGTTTTGATCATAAAAATTCAGTGCACGTACACTACATCAAATGAATAATCCTCTTTTATATTTTCTATTAAGTTTGATTATTATTTTTATAATACTAATTAATTATTTATATTTATACATGTTTAATATTCGTGTGACTCATTAACAAAGTAATTGATTAACATTTATTAATAACAGTCATAAGTGCTTGATAAAAAAAATTAATTTGTATCTTTTATAGGATATTTTGTGTTAATTAACTTCTATTTTAATATTATATTTGGTAATTACTTAAATACATGATAAATGGGAACTTGGTGCACAATTATATCACTCATGTGTACATAATAATATCCCTACTCATGAGAACAAAAATAAGAATAAGAATTTCAAGTCCATGAGCCCATCAAATGATGGTGTCTTTTTAGAAATAAGATAAGATGAATGTGTTTTTGTAGTTCAAAACTAAATAGTACATGACAATATAAAATAATTTATAATCTATAATCTATAACTTATAATAAAAGAAGGTTTTTTAAGACACGTGTCATCATTCTAGCATAACAAATGATACGTGTCAACATTCTAGAATATCAAAACATTTATTTCCCGCCTCTCTCTCATAATAAATACAAAATTATAATAAGAATTAATTTGACTTTCCTTTTTTTATTAAAATATGTTAAAACAAACTTATCTATATTTATGTTTCTTATCTCTCTCATATTAAATGATAATTATTTTAAATAAGTAAATTAAACTATCAAACATTTAAAATGTATATATTATTATTACAATAACTTATTAATACATATTAAATTATATGATTTCAGACATATTTTATCTTTAAATATAACGTAATAATTTCTAATTTTATTATTTGTTAAAATTTTTAGATATTTATTATATTTTTATTTTACCAATAGCTAAAAACATCTAAAAAATAAAATATTTATAAAACTAATGGTTTTAATATGTTTTAATTTTTCCAACCATGTATTACATGGGCTTTAACCTAGTAAAAAAGACATTCACATGATTTAACATTATTTTTATTGTTATTTGTTCTAATGAATCGATTTACACTAAATTTAATGTTTATTGTTAAAAATTTGTTTAGAAATCCGCGCAATACACGGGTTAAATAAAATATTAAATTAATAATTATTTATTAATATGTACAAATTCAAAATAATTACTGAGATAAAATATTACTAAAATCACGTATAATAGTTAATTTAGGTAATAAAACAACAACAATATTTTTTCAAACTTTCGTCTTTAAAAAACTTTTGCTTTAGAAAAATTGTTTGTTTAAACACTTCAATTTTTTTAAAATACCTTTTTTAAACAATGTAAATTTTTTTAAAATTCCTTTGCATTAAAAACTTCATATTTTATAAAACTTTGTTTTCTAAAAAAATAAATTTTATTAAAAAAAGAAACATGTTTTTAAATTATCAAAAAATTTGTTTCAAAAATTGGAAAGTACATAAATAAGATAAATAGTATTTAATGCATTACTACATGTTTAACTTTCATTCTGGTAATACACATGTACAATGCCTAGTTGGAGCCTAGGTAAAAGGGGTAAAAAAGTATCATGTGCCATATATACATTTTGTTTTATTAACGTAGATTGTTTTGTTTTTCTTTTTGATGCATGCATTAAAACCATAATGACTTGAAATCAGATTATCGGATCTTAAACACTATTCGAGTTCATTTGATGAAACATTTCTTTATTAGGTCACCATTGGAGACAGATACCGACACTACAGACTGTTTGGTAGCCTATTAATGGTCATTAAAAGACTACGCTTTAATGATTTATAATCTTTTAAAGGCTAAAAAATAACCTTAAGTCTGAATAGTTAAAAGGTGATTAAGATGATACCTCTTAATTATTCAAATTTAAAGTTACCTTTTAACCATTAAACGATTATAAACCATTAAAGATAGCATATTAATAAATATTAAAAAACTACCAAACAATCTTTAAATTGTTGTCACTAAGGCTTCTAGTTTATATATAAACCTAACTAGTTTTACTCCTCGCGCTTCGCGGCGAGTAAATGGCGGTCTGGCTTTCCCCGCGTAACGATGTGGGAGTTTGACCGTTATCGGTTTGGCTCGTAAAACAATAAAAAATCATACACCAATGCTAGTTCCTATAATACTAAAATACAAACACCGATATTATTCACTCAAAATAGCGGTTGGGTTTGTCACGATACCTTAACAATAAAGTCACTCTCTCTAGTGTACGATAAAAAAAATTATTTGATTTTGGATAATACACAAATTAAATATAATAAAAAGTTTTGTATTGGTAAAGAAATAAAAGTTAGAAAATGAATTATAATTACTAGGTGAAAAACTTAAACTTAAAAAATTTAAGTGGCCAATATAAAAAACAAAAAGTTTTCTGTAGCAACACAAGTTGCTTTTTAATATATATTGTAATTTCCAACACCAATTGTTGTCAACCACACGTTTTATTAGGCCATGGCACGTACTATCATGTTCTTCTAGTTCACATAGACAGTCATATCATCCACCTTTTTCATTCACTCACACTCGTTAAATTAAAAAAATAGTCTTATTTTCTCTCAACCTCTAAATTTAGTATAAAAATAAATATAAAATAATTCATTATATGAAAGGGACCCACCATCCGCCTTTAAAGCTCGTTAAAAACTTAATGGAACACCCCCTTAAAAGCCCCGGAGGAGTGGTGTTTCACGCCCATTAGCATGCCACATCTGCTTTCATACCCTGGGTGCAAGAATATACGTATGGCCATAATCAATCAAGCATCAATGATCAACTCCATTGCACTTCATTCTTATACCTATGTCGGTTTGGTCGATTTTTAAGATGATTTTCTCTCTGATCGGATATTGTGTTTTTCTTCAACCAAATCTCTTCTATTAGGGTTCTAAAAACAACATAAAGTTGCTAGATATAGTATAGATGTCGAGTATAGAGCTTTAGCCCACACTGTTAGCAAAGATATATTGGCTTGTTATCACGAAGCTACTTTGCAATCAAGCTAGCGTTTCATCAGCATACGAAACCTCTGGAGATTGACCTGCGTTATGTTTGAGAATCAGCACCTCCCTCGAAAGCCTACCATTAATCAACTAGCCGATATCTTGACCAAGGGATTGAGTTTGATCCCGTTTTGCATCACAAAATCTTGATAACAATGATGTAAAAGTCCATAAAACTTGAAAAAAAAATATACATAAAACAGGGACATGCAATTAACTAAAGGTTATAAGTCTCACGAGTCGACACATATACTTGGACTCGATGCATAAGACAGGAACTAGAAACATAAAAGCCATGAAGATGTTTCACCAGTTTCTCTGTATCTATGCATGTATATGTAGATATAAAGTAGCAGAGCGATTAAAAGAAACCCGAAGCTAATTCAGTGCATAGTAGAACGGGCTGCACGTGGCCTCACTGGTGTCTTTGACGGGCTCACCCTGCATCAAAACGGGCCCAAATTAGAGACGTTAATGGCTTGAAATGAAAGAAGCAATTATAGAGGTGGTAAGATGAGCGAGTCATACATCTGCAACATCTTGGGTTGGGTTGATGATAAACATGTTTTCTCCAATTTTATAGATTACCAATGTGTTAAATATGATTACAATACTTACATAACTTTAGCAAAAAAGAAATGAAAATGCAACTTGGTTGCTAAAATCGGTAAAAAAATAGTTGGTTTCATTGGTTGTTAAAGTTCGGAAAAAGTGTAAAGTTTGTTTTAATCGTGAAGAAAAATTCGGAAAAAGTGTACATTATGGAAGACTTTCAACCCATTTGCCTCGTTTCCTTTAGGGCCAATTTTTAAAATATTTTACCTGCTTGACCCATTAGAGATAAAACATAACCCATATTGACCCATTTATAAATAACTGGGTTGAAACCGCAACCACTAGAAATTATAGATGACCAAAACTGATACATGGCAATACTTTAAAAAGACAGAACGAAATGACCACCCGACCTTATAGGCAATGATCCCAGCACAGCACCACTGCAGTTCAAAGCCGCAATTGCACTCTCAGCCTATAAAAAGTACAAAAATACCTAAATTTTAAGAAAATATATTTGAAATCACACAAATAAATGAACATAACTTATGTAACTGATGTTGTGGGGAAAACCAAACTCATTGCAGATTCAACTTTAGCATTCATGCATCATTATCATAAGTACTATTGTACTAATAATCAAGAATCAACAAGCACAAAGGTTAATGCACATTGTCCACGTAAATCAAACCATATAAACACTAAATTAGATCATCGTTTCCATCGTTGAAAAATAAATAAGGGTAATTACACCACAATGTAACTTACCTTCACCCTTTTCATCATTGTACATAAAAACATGTTTTTTTCCCACAACATACTTCTATTTTTCCACTATTTGTATGTAACCTCCTATAACAGGTAAAATGGTGGCCGGTGGTGTGACACCAGCTTTCTAATGATGCAGCAGTGTATAACGTCACTATTATAAAAGGTTAATTACATTTGGTGGTAAAAAGTTAAAAGTATGTTACATAGGATCTTACATGTAATGACAAAAGGGTGAAAATAAGATACATTTTGGTATAATAAACCTAAAGATAAATGCAAAACTAGCTCCTATAATTACAAAACTGTGTTTTTCATGATGCCCATAACAAATGGAGAGAGACATGTAAAGCAAATGTATTAAGCAAGATTTGATACAATTCAAGATTTAGCAGGGCCCACATCACTAGGAATTAATAATCAAGTTATGTGTATTGTATACATTTTAAAGAGGGTGATTTGCACATATAAAGAACAAAAGTAAACCTCCTATGCATCTTTAATGAAGCAAAAATTTTAGAATAATAAGCTTATAACCATTTAGGCCTTTAGCACTTCAAGTTATTTCCTTTTATGAGCAACAAAAAGGGGCAAAAATCTCACGAAAATTTACCATCACAAACTCAACAAAGGCGATACGAGTTGAATGACTATAGTCCCCAAGCAACCTCAGGCGATAAACCTAGAAAATAATAAATTCCACAACGTGTGGTTAAAAATTTAAGAAATAAAAGAAGATTTTTCAGACTTCTTAAAATGGACAGCCACAAACCTCGCCACAGAGTGATTCAAAAAGAGTTTGACATCTGCCTGAGTAACCTGATTTAAAAAATATAAAAAATCAAAATAAAACAAACATCATACGCATTATCCACTGCTTGCGCTCATCAGATGCATAAGGAAAAAGTATACACGAATTTACCTTCTTATCGATGTTAGTGCAGTAAATGGTTCTTGCACACATTTCCCTCTCATCTTCAGACTACAAAACACAGATTTTAAAAAGTTGAAGAAATTAAGCATAAGCACAACTAGAAGTGTACGTGTTAATGTTGGTTACTCTGGAATAGTTTTTTTTGAAAGTGTATAACTAGTTTATGTGTTAATTATGGTTAAGACCAATATTATTACAATAAATATTCTAGCTTTTCAGTAAACTGATAAATGATGTTGTATTCATTAATAATAGAACTAGGGTGACTTCCAAGTTTCACCCGCCCAACCCACTTGACATGTTGCCAGTTCATAGCTTACTAAGGACAACAAAATTACAAAAGTTAAAATCTCCAAGAGTCAAAAGTATAAGAGGATCACCTGAGGTAGAAAAGTTGGATTTACTGGTGCAATTGCGGTTTTAGAAGGCAGAACCCTAACAGGGTAGTATCCGAGCATAGTTCCACTAAGAGTCAGTGCATTCTTTGCACCTTCTGCAAATGCGTTAAAGACAACGAAACATCAATAAAAGATAAAAAAAATCTAAAAGCATTTAATTAATATTCAAGGTAAAATTCACATACCCTCATCAGTAAATTCTATAAATGCAAAATGAAGGACGGAATTAGGGTCACCACATACACGACAATCCACAACCTTAAAATTTCCAAATAAAAACAAGAGTTAGATCTTCACGAACACTAGTCTGTGCTCAAGTGGTAATACCACAAATTCACAAAACCATAACATGTTTACCTGCCCACAGTTAACAAAGAGCGCCGCAAGCTGTTCTTCAGTTACCTAAATTTATAAAACAGCATTCATCATATATCTAAAATTTTGATCAACAATCAATAAAAGCAGCAAATCATAAAAAAAATACATGATTCTTTACCTGCTGATCAATATCAGACACATAAACTGTTCTTTTAATCACATCATCTCGTTGCGCCATGCTAGTTCTGCTATTCATCCTTCTCTTTCCATGACTAAAATTCCCCTTCTGATCATAAACATCATAAACCCCCACAAAAATATGAAAAACCCAAAAACAATTGTACAAAAATATAATCATAATCTATGGAAGAAGGAGGTGTTTGGTGTTTGCATAATCAAACTGCTTATGCTTTTTAAAACAAGCAAGATAAGATAATCAGTTGTAACCATAGTTATATAACACAACAATCAGATAAACAATTGTTTGATAGAGTGTAACAATTCTGCTTCTTTAACCATTTATCCAAAATAGATAACCAGTTTCAAAAAGCAATTCCCAAACTGATTATTCAACAGATATTCACAACTCATAAGCAGTTTGTTTCTATCTAATGCACTCCTGAATCAAGAAACCAAAAGGGGAAAATCAAGATTATTATAAAAAAATCCTATAGTTTTATACCCTTCTTGTGGGATTTCCATTAGCAAAACCAGTATTGTTAGTTTGAATCAAGAAATTGTTAACAGCAGCATAACCAAAATGAGCAGCAGCAGATGATGGCAACAACTGAGGTCTCTGATTGGGGATAAACTCCTCAGCCATAGGGTTAAGCTTTGACAACATTTCCTCCAAATCCCTAATTTCTTTCTTAAACCCATCTCCACCATCGCCACCACCACCGCCGCCGCCGCCGGAGTAACCCTTTCCGGCGACCCCTCCGTTCGTCGCCACCGGCGGCAGTGCCGTCATCTTCAGCTGCTGCTGCTGCTGTTGCTGATGGTGATTATGATTGTGATTGTGATTGTGGTTTTGATAATCGTTTGATCGATTGTTGTAGGATGAGTTTGATGACTGATCGACATCAGAGGCAACAACGTTGATACTACGAGCATTTTCAACGACAGCCATTTGATGTCCGATGGAATCAAAAACCAAATCTTTTCAACAGTGGGGGTTTCAATTCGATCTGGGTAGTGCTGCTGTTGAATCAAAATCAAGAAATTAAACAACGAATGAAAGATCAAAGGACTGAAAATTACCATTTTGGAGAAAGAAAACGTACCTGAAATTGAGCTTACAAGATTACACATTAACCAAGAATCAAACCAAACCCATTTCTAAAACGAATCAAAATCAAAAACCCACAAACAGATTTTGAAATCAACCTCTGAAATCTTAGCAGTGGGGTGTAAAAGATGAATATTTATAGAAATTTTTTGTTTTCTTTCAAAAAGTGTTGCAGAGGAGATTGATTTATCCGTCAATGTTCAAGAAATGAAGGCATAAGAACAAGCATTCAATGTAGCACAAGAAGTAACAACAACCCTTTTTTTTTTCTTCATGAATTTATTTACTTTTTCTTGTATTTAATATATTTAAATATTTAATTCTTTGTTGATGTATAATAGTGACAAAAGTTGTGGGATCATCACCCACTCGGACCCGTTTTAATCATGGAAAGTTATTTAAAAGATACTTAAAATATTTAGATTCTTTCGTGTAATCTTTATATTTCAACAAAATAATAAGGTATGTGGTAGTTGGGTTTAATGTTCGAAATCTAAATTACAAATTTGTCTAATAATGTTTATTAGTTTATGCTTTTAAATGATATTAAGGTTGATAACATGTGATAGTCATGTACTTTAATAAATATTGTAGCTTTAAAAGAATCTGGCAATAACCATTGAAACATTCATAAACTAAGTTGAGCTCGTGTAACACTAGGAACACCGGTTAGCCTCGACATATAGAAAGGTTCTTTTCGTGACTTGATGTTGGAGTGGGAATAAATATTTGAACGCCATAAAGTGGGTAAAATAGTTAATAGAGAATTCGTTGTTTCCTTTTAAGACTTTTTCTCATCATATATATGCTAGGAGGTGCATGAGCGGTTTTCATCATGTAACATATGGGTTCTTTCAACATGTTTCAGATTCGTGTTAGAGGTTGTTGCCAATTGGTTATGCTGTTATGAATGGTCCTTAGTTTGTTTAATAAGAATTGGTGTTCCTTGGATCAGATCAGTGTTGTTAATACCCTAATTCAATCTAATGCCCCACATATGTTTACAAATTATAGCTGCATATTCCGGGTTAAGGTCTTTAATTATTTCACTTCAAAATATTTTGGTATGTTACCCCTTTCAGACCCTAGATCCATTTATTTGTTTTCCTCTTAAGGAAACTAATGAACCTTATAAAAGTATATTATAAGTTGTGCATGTCGAAAAATCATATCTTTATAAGACAACAAGCGGTGCATATTTTTATGATTTTGTCATAATTAATCAAGTTCAATTTAACTCTTTCACATCCGAGCTTCATCTCTGATGTATTAAAATCAAATGGGAGAAAAAAAACTAGAGCACAAGCTTCAAAAATTCTAATCAAACCGTATTGAAGAGTGTCTCACTTTAGACGGACTTTTAGCATTAACATGAAATTCAATGATTAAAACTGAGTTTAAAAGAGATAAAAGTTGATAGGACTGCTACTATAACTAGAGCCACAACTAATAAATTGGCTCAAGCATATGAAGCGTTAGTGATTCTAGAATATTTTGTTAAATTAGTTGCCCTAGGGTAACTTGACAAGCTTCGTACTTTGCATGAAAGTCAGTTGAAATAGGGTGGGTAAGGTAGCATGGGTCATATGCAAGTTAAAATGATTCACGAAGTTTGAAAACATCCATTCTAGCTATCAGAACTTTAATCATTCATTAAATCACGAAACAAGCAAAAAGGTTGGCTTTACATATATGCATAAGCATAAAGATGGTGGAGTTTGTTATCAACCTTGATATTATTAAATCACATAGGTTTGGTCATTTTGCACCCAAGTACATATAAGCTTAAAGATGGTGGAGTTTGTTGATGTAGAAAACAATGTTATGAGCTAAAGTCATCATATTGAAGGCCTTCAAGCTCGTATCATTACACCTTAGAGGCCCATATACCAATTCTGAATATCTAGAGCTCCAATGAGATATTGACCTACATATGAGAAGCATAGTTAAAAAGGTTTAACAGCTTTCCACAACTTCTATTCTAAGCTTGATCACATTTAGCAATTCATTCAAGTTCATTTACCAAATAAGCAATGATTAGACATTTTATGTTTTTTTTCTAGTTTGTACTTATCAAATTCAATACTCAAGTTATGTGTAGCTACAATGAGAACTCTTGAGTTTATGTGTTTATTTAGGTTGTCATCTAATGTCTAGTTGGTTTGTAGGCAACCTAAGTTTTTTGGGACCATATTATGTCCTATTAAAATGTTTAGCCATAAGTATACATGGATTTAAACTTTTAGGTTTTGGATCAGTTTAACTGTATATGTTTGGCCATAGTTGTATGTAACATAAGTGTTTTAGGTTCATTTTGGGCGTTGCTAGAGTGACAAATGTACATGACATTAAGTTATTTTAGTATTGGTTTAGTTTAACAAAATATTTCAACCATGTTTGTGCATATGCTAAATGTTTTATGATCGTTCCATGTGTTTTCCAAACGTCGAGCCGTGGTTGTACATGGTTTAAGTTTTTCTAGGTCTGATTTAGTTTAACTGAAACCTTTGGCCATGGTTGTACACAACTTAGGTGTTTATGATCGTTACGGGCATTATTGGAATGTCCTGCCATGGTTGTACATGGCTTTAAGTTTCTTAGGATCGGTTCAAATTAACCAAAACATTTGGACATAACTGTTCATAGCCTAAGTGTTTTAAGATCATTTTAGGGATTGTCCAAATGTCCATTCATGGTTATACATGTCTTCAAGTTTTTATGATCGTTTCATTTTAACTAAAACATTTGGTCTTGGTTGTGCATAGCCTAATTATTTAACAGTGGGATTCCTATTTCAACAAATAACTTATTGTAAGACATGTTTAATACCATGTGCTTTTAGTTATTACATGTTATTTTTAATATAGCTAGTTTTAAGTACGAGGTACATATGTTTTGTCTGATATTGTTTACTTATATGCGCATGTTTTGTTTGATATTGTTTACTTATATGCGCCCTTTTCACTCACTTCTATACTTTAGTATGGTCCTTCCTAATGAGGCCCATTTTTCTCAATGGCCCTCCTATTCTTGCATCATTATTTCATGACACGTATTCTCCTACCTTGAACTTGTAAAACGTTGCTCTTACATTATAGAATTTATCCATTCCCTCTTTGTAATGATTCTTTATAAAGATTATTATATCCCACCTTTCATCTACCATATGTAAATTCATTCTTTGTTTTATCTCATTACTTTTTTTTCATGTCCTAACTTCGGGTCTTTAGTATTCCTATTTTAGTCGTATTACTACTTTGGTGCTGTATATTGAACGAAAAGGTTTATTGTAGTTACTTGTCTTAGGCACAGTTATGGTAGCCCATAACATATGCAACTCATCCCCCCACTTACATCCTTATCTTCCCTTGCACAAGTCGATACTTTTTACAACGCTTATGTTGGCCCTTTCGACCTAAGCATTACCCAGTGGGATGAGCTACCAATTATAAACCCTATTTAAATGAAGATCTTCACAACATTGTTTGAATGAGTTATTAATGGATTGTTTTCCATTTTCTTTAGTATAAAAAGGTAACATGGAAAAATTCACATTGCTTTCCCATACGAATCTTTTCACCTATCAGACGACAAATTGTCACACCCAAAATCAGGCCTGTGACTTATTAGGTTTCTCACACCCAATGAAAGACTTTAAAACGTTACATCTTGTAATTTATTGCATGATAAAAACTTTAAAAAAGGCATGATATAAGATGTTTGTTGTCCTTGTCACATAGCCTCGAGATGCTCCAATATCACTCACCTTGAAACACATACTAAAAGCATCAACCTACACTATGAGTCCATTGTTTTAAAACTGTAAAACCATTCCACATTATCATAACAAACATTTATACCTCCACAAGCAATTGAAATATTTATGTTCGATACTATAAATGCATTCCTTTCGTATGTGCATACTATTATGATTCCATTAGTTATTAAAAAGAGGAATTATGCTTTAATGTGTTTCGTGAACATTCATAATAGGATTTAAACATTGACAAATGAATAGGGAATAAAAGGCTCAATACGGGTTACACAAGCTTGAGCCTTGAAGTAAAGAAGGTATGAACAACTTGTTGCAAGTCAACATAGATTTAACTATTTAACTATTTAATTGAATAAGGGACTGTTTGTTTCAGCCTTTAAATTGTTCAGATTTTTTAATGGTTAAACACTTAATGGTTCATAGTGTTGTTTCGTGAGCAGATATCTGAATGGTTAAGTACTTTTGTCTCTGAATGGTTAAACATTATACTGAGTCTGAATGGTTAAGAGCTTTATCTGAATTGGTCAGACATTTGCATCTAAATAGTTAAACAAAACACTAACTTTTAATGATTCAGACTTTTTACTGGTTCAACACTTAATGGTTCAGACATTTTAATGGTTTAGCACTTATCTATTAAGAAGTTGACAAACAACTCCTAATTCTGGTGGTAATATATCTAGTACATACCTTTTTTGCAGAACTCCCAGCCACTTATGCTAAAATGGTGACAAATAATTTACTTTGTAAATGACCAAACTGGATCAAATAACATTACACCAACTACTTTGTGTAGATAGTAAATTAAAAATCACTTTTGATTTGTATATAAACAATCTTTACACTAAATCAATTTGGCAATTAGCCAAAACAATTCATCGTCTGCAATATTACAATTCATTGTGAAGAAGACCATTTGGTTCATATCAAATCCTGAGTGCCACAAGTATTATTTATCAATTTCTTGTAGTTTCTCTATAACTTGGTAAAAACGGGTTCAAATGAGTTTAAAATAGAATTGGGCTAATAATTTTGTATGCTAGATCTTTAATTAAAAATGAAACTTCCATGTGTATTTTAATTATGTGTGCTTTGACTAATGCTTTCAACAGTCGTGCAAGACTACAAATGGGAGAATCTTCCAAAGACATTCAATCTAATCGAAGCGTTAGGAATCATCAGTGTTTATTTTATAAAGCCAGTTGTATTTTGTATATAATTCAGTGTGCATATACTTAATAGGTCTTATAAACTAGTATATTTAGTTGTATTTACAAATTGATTTTGAAATTACACAACGTGAAACCCGTCGTGAAACGCGAGGTCGTTATGTAGTTAATTATTACATTTCAATATGAAATATTGCAATAATGACATTTTTTACCATTTAATAAGTAAGCAAATTGTTTGTTGATATATTTAATATTTAATTTATCATATATGATTACAACTAAAAGGAATATTAAGAGTTTATAAATTATACAAAATAATTTTGGCAAAAAAGAATACTTAATGTGTTAAACCATTTTGTTGTGGCTCGTGTGCATCATGTTATGTAATAAACTAGTCCATGTTGTGATGCTAGTTCAGTTATAAAAGGCTTTTATAGTCCAAAATGTATGTAGCTACCAGCTAGTAGGTAGTGTGGATAATTGAGTAATATAATAGTAAAAACATTATGT
Source organism: Flaveria robusta (assembly GCA_025506415.1). Classification (NCBI taxonomy): domain Eukaryota; kingdom Viridiplantae; phylum Streptophyta; class Magnoliopsida; order Asterales; family Asteraceae; genus Flaveria; species Flaveria robusta. The sequence goes on from CM046469.1 coordinate 42,567,193, forward strand.
TTTTAGATATATTATGAGTATTTTTTTCACTTATGTATTTCTTTAGAGCTAGTCATATCAGGCTGTCGAATTAGTACTCAGTGACGAGCTGATGAATAGATACAAATAAAGTAACACGGTTTTAGCAAATAAAAAAAAAAAAAATGAAAACCTGTTAAATTGTTGAGTTTTTCTCCTCACTATGCTTATCAAACAATTTTTAAGATTAGATTAATGGGTGAACATTTGGTTCAATATAAAACACTATTTTGTCTTTTTATCTGCAATATCATGCACATATATTAAATAATGATTAGATTAATATATTTTTAACGACGTTTAAAACTACCCTTAACACCAGAGTAAACCATCCTGAGACAAGATGTCAACTGTTAGTACCGACTTTAACGCTCCTGATTCTCCCGGGAATATCATCAAAGAGAAAACAGATCTCAAGCCCAAATCATCACCCACTTGTTATTTGATTAGAAAACCAACTGCATAACATGAATGAATGTGTATACGAAAAAAAATATTGGATAAGACATTAAATGATTAAATCTTCTTATAAATGTAAATATATATTTTAAAGAAAAAATAAAATCCATTAGAATATTCCGTAGGTTATTTTCTATACCTTATTAATAAATATGACTAGTTTTATTCCCGAGCATGTTACGAAGGGAATTTGTCTTGTTGACAACATGAGTTGAAATCGTTTCTAATATGTTGTGTTACATACTTACGTAAATAACCAAGTTGAGGTAAAGTTGATTTGTAGGCCATTTTTTGTCGATCAGTGACAAAATATTATTAACAAAACAACAAATAACATTAGATTTACAAACCTTTTCTAAGTTCAACTGTTATCAGTGGCGTCCTTCCTTTATACCTTTAGTTTTATTGTCGGCAAAAGTGTCTTTTCTTTTTTCACACTTGATGCCGCAAAAGATCATTGGTTTCATTGTTGATGAAAACTTGATCTGATGTTCATGTCTACTACTGTATAAAAAACTCACATGTGAATGGGTTAGTTTCAAAAGGTGGCCCTTTTTTTCTTTGGCATCCATTTTAGTCTGGATATCGTGTCTTCTTTGTATCACTTATCTCGTCGCCTATGTATAGATTATTTTTGTTAACATTGTATTTTCTCATTTTAAGTGATGCATGTTAAATAATAGACTTGGGTCATTAGCTTTGATGGACCTGGGGATAGGAAAATAACCCTTTTTGATGGTGTGTTGCTTTATATTTTTGATGTTAGTGATGCTGGTTTTGGTGGTGGGATTGCTGAGTTATTTGTGTAGATCTCTTTGGTCATAGGATCTTCACATTGTTTACCAACTAAAGCCTTTACATCATCATCTTTTGATGGTAGCATTTATTATTCATGTGTCTTCAGCGAGTGTGACGACCAAATAATACCTCTTTTTCTAAGAATATTAGTGTATCTTGTGTTTTAAATAAGATGTTGCATTATTTATGTTGCTTACAAATATTTGGTGCATCGTGCTTTCCATCCTAGCCCATTTGTTTCCAATTGGGTATATTGTGTGTAAGCAGACGAGGCAGGCGTTGCAGTATCAATTTTTGTTTAAAAAATTGATGTTGTGATGACGTTACACATGAATGTTTTGCTTAGTTATGCATTTGACAAATATACTTGAGAAAAAATAAACTTTTAACACATTAGCTCTCCTTTTTAAAAAAAGAAAGTGTTTACAGGTTAACATAACTCGCTACTAAACATGATATATATTAACCCCAAGCCCATTACCTGGCATTTGGCATATATCTTCCTTTTAATTTAACATTACAGTACATATAAGAACAACATTGTAGCCATATTAGGTAAGGAATAAATATTTGGTAACTCAAATTGTTGCTACAACTAAATCCTGGTCGGGTATTGTTAAAGGGTCAAGTTGAATCTAGCATCCCCGATCTATTCTCGAGCTTAGAACCTAACTGCAAAATAGAAAGAATATGTTAGAAGGTGACCTAAAGGCGAAGCTTTGAAACACCCTCCGACGCTCAAGTCAATAATTTATAGAAGATAATCCAGTATAGAATATATTTATGACAAGTAGATAAATAAACTAGTAGAAGAGATGAAGACTAGAATTGGTGAAAGAGCCATAGGGAGGCTGTATTGTTAGACATTCCTTGCTAAGGGCGAGGCTTGGCTTGGCTTCATGGTGTACGAACGTCCCTGTCTTTCATACTGCATTGCTGCCCGACATGAGGTCTTTCTTGTCAAGGATCAACTTTTGATCCCTAGCACACAACTTTCCTTTCCTTAGCAACTTCTAGCATCCTTGCTAGGTGTTTATGCAATGCCATGATGGTTTTTTAGCCAAGAGCCTAGTTATGTCATCACTAACTATTGTTTAACGTTTATTGTTTGATCCTATATTGTTTGTATCCATGTATTTTAGAATATAACATGAGAATTAGATGTTTTTCATCTCGTGCGAGATCTGTTAATTTAGGCTCATCAAATGTAAATTTCTAAAGCATTTTGTTGGTACCAACATAGGATTTTAAGATTTGTTTCATGAATTCTTTTATTTAACTTGATTGTTGTTTGCAAGTTGTCGTATGGTTTGAAATCCTTTTCAATGGAGTTGAGGGAAATTACAATTTTGGGAACAATGCAATTTTGTGAAACTATTTTTACCATGCCTTATGTACACGATTGATTAATTGTGCACCAGATCTTCTAGTATATTATTTGTCGAAAGTTGTTTTACAGTACAACAAATAAAATATAATATAAGAACTTAACAGATCAGAAACTAAGAACACAAATTTACTGACCGTTAAAAGGGCATATAAAGATACCATGAAAAAAAACCACATTAATTAACTTCTTAGCAAAAAGAAAAGAAAAACGATTTCATTATATGTATTTGTGGAACATAATATCTTTCTAGATTTTTCATGTAAGTGTATTTTAGTAATAAGAATTTTTGTTAACTTTTTATTAATTCTTTTACTTTTTTTAAACGTATATAGACATTATTTTTAAGACTTGCACCATAAAAAGAGAGTTTTTTTAACTTTAAAACGAGTATAGAATCGTGTGTATAAAATATTAAAGTTTTAAAAATTTTCTAGCTCATTGTGTTTTCGTGTTCGTCGTTGTTTTTTTCTGAACAACATTGTGCTTTTTTAAAAAGATAGTTTCAGAAAAGCAAAATGATGAAATAATATCATTGTTTTATTAGTATATAAAACACAATGATAAAACAACAACAAATTAATCTAATGCATATGATAAAATAATAAAATAACATGAAATGATATAAAACGTAAAACCCAATAATGAATGTATCATTGCGTTTTTCTTGCTCGTCATTGTGTTTTCGCATGTACCCTTATGTTTTTCCAGTTATGATGAGTATTGAAAACACACCAGTCAAACAATATCATTGTGTGCTTATAATATGTAAAATACAATGATAAATAACAACATATTTCTTAAATACATAAAAAACAATGACAAAAATAACATGAAATATCTAAAGCGTAAAACATAATAATGAATACATATAACATATCGATGAAAATATTTGAAATAATTACTTAAAGTATTTGATACAATAACTATAATGATCTAGGCTTAAAGAATAATAAAAGACATATGTGAAATAATTATAACATTTAGGGGTGGTGGTCAAGTGCAAATGATGTGTAAAATTTAGTCAAGCTAAAATAAAACCGTTAAAGGCGCCATTACTAGCCAAGTGTACCTAATCGTGTAGTAGAATTATTTGGGTGTGAAACATGTTGTGTTTACGGGTTAAACCCGATATGAACCCAAAAATTTGATCCAAACACAAACAAGCATGATATGAATTTAAAAATCACGTAAGATGCATGGACCTAAACATAATATATATTTTTGTGGGTTGACACGAAAAATTCACTTCTAACCATTTTTTTTTTCCTGATAGATTTAAAACAAAATACAAACATGTATATGAAAGATATTTTTAAATTATAAGTGATAAATTTTAGCATAGAATACAGAACCAAATTAAATTATAAAATATATTTAACAAATTATAAAATATATGGGTTAAGCAGGTCAACTCGAAACCCCCATCAAGTTGACCAAACCTGACATGTTTAGCTATATGTGTTCGTGGTTTGATTAGAAAACTCGAAACCCCCATCAAGTTGATCCATTTAGAATAAAGTTGAACATGCAAATTTCATGTTAAATTTATGTACTGTCAAAAGTTTACTCCCTTAAACACTTATGGTAATGTAAGCATAAGATGTGTTTAAGATTACTACTTTATAACAAGAGAGGCTCAGTACATTCCTCTTTATAAATTTCAATATACTCAATTTTTATAATGTCAAATTAGAGGAATTAATTTTGTCTTTTAGTATGAAAAAGAATGAATATAGGTAAAATAAATGTGTGAGGGTACTTTAAAATGCCCCATTTATTAACTAGTTAACATGTTTTTATGCGAGATTTGAGTTAGATGCATCAAAGATATATTGAGTTATAAGTTAGAAGTATAAGAAAAAAAAGATGATTTTAGCAAAGATATATAATTTTAGGTACCCATTAAAGCTCCATTCCTAGTAATTCATATGCATGTGAAATGTCAAATGTGTAAATGGTTGGTCATTAAAAGTGCTTTTTCGAATAATTTGTGGGTCAATTTCATTGTTGCCTACTGCCTCCATGGTGTCAAACCAAACTATTTCTAATTAATCATTTTGTTACTTAGCTAGTGTATAATGATTAATTTTCTTTTACAAAATGATGTACTATAAGAATCTTTGATTCGTTTACCTACACTTGGTGTTGAAGAGATATTGCTTCACCCTCGACCATTAAAGAGTAGAAATAAAATTTATAGTTTAAGACTGTACTATAAGAATCTTTGATTCGTGCTCACCTACACTTGGTGTTGAAGAGATATTGCTTCACCCTCGACCATTAAAGAGTAGAAATAAAATTTATAGTTTAAGACCACCTACGTCACACTCTTAGCTCTTATGGGAGACTTGTAATATATTAGCCTTAAATTATTCTTGAGGGTGTCTCATAGATCCAATTATCCTAGTCTATTTGGTGTTGCTCTCCCCTTAGTGTTTTGTTTATTTATTTATTTAATATTTTTAAATTTTATTTTTTATTGTAGTTCCCAATTGATGTGTTGTTTAGGGTGGTTTTCTGTTACCCTTGTTTGTTGGCATTTTCTACTTTTTTTTTTCTTTTTTTTAATATTGTACTAGCCCTGTTTTACGCTAGTGTTTTTGTTATTTGATTTAATATATAGCTAATGTTCTAGAATAAATAATAATTAAATCTTTCTACTCTAATAAAATGGTAAATGAGGGTGCCACGTGTCAGCACCATATTCATTTTTATCAAACTTTTCCCGCTTCTCTCTCCTATTAAATAACCACATTAATTACTAATTATATTAGTTATTTATTTTTATATTATAATTAGTTTTTTAATAAATTAAGAAAAAGAACTTTTTATTAATGTTATTTCTATAGAGATAGGTTTTATAAAAAGAATTTTTTTAAAAAAAATCAAACTATTTTTATGTAATATTTCAAAATTGGTTTTTTTAAAGTAAATTTTTTATAAAACAAAAATAATTAAAATAGGGAGTTATAGTAAGGAAATTTTTAAAAATGAAATTTTTTTAAAATGTTATTTAAAAAAATGTTTAATTAAAAACTTATAGTTATTACTCATACATAATTTCAATCATCATGTCTTAGTCGATCATTTTATAATTAATAAATTTTATTTTATTTAATATTTTATTTATTCAACCCGTGTAATACACGGGTTTACTAAGGCTAGTAATGTAATAGTGAGTTAAACCTTATATTAAATAAATTGATGAATAAACAAACAATCTAAGATAATTGATAAAATAAATAAATTTAGAGCTTTTTAGGTTAAATCGACTAAGTTAATAAATAAAAATTTTAAATTATATTTAATATATGTTTTCACTATCATTAAAAAAAAATGATATAACTTGTTTATGTTTTTGTCCTAACATGTGCTTGAAAGTGATTTTATAAAATAAGATACTAGTATTTATAGGAAAAATACTTACCTTTCTTAAAATCTTTCCTAGCATGTGTTTTTTTCCTCTACCGAGAAGCAAAAATGGAATTGTCGTTGTCCCTAGCCACATGTTTCATTTGTTAGAAAAAGATAAGCGAACACTTTATGTGTTTTTCTCTTTCACTTTACTATTTTACTAGGTTGAATACACGTGATTTACACGGATTGAAATAAAAAAACTAGATAAATATATATATATATGTGTGTGTGTGTGTGTGTAATCTAATATATGTTATAGATAACATATAAGTGAAATTATAATATATAGCAAACATATTTAAGTCATAAACAAATAGTATAAACAGACCAATGATTTTATTATTCATAAATATCCATTAATCTTTTTATATACATTTTTAAAATTTTTAGTTTTAACAATAGTATAAAGAAAAAAATGATTTTATATTTAGTTTTAAGTCTCATTAAAGTATTTTTAGTGAAACCTTATTTATTTCTAGAAAGAAGTTATGATTAATATAGTATTTAATTAATATTTATTTAGAAAATTTTTTAAAGTCAAGATCTTTACCAAAAATTATAAATTTAATATGGTGATAACATGTGGACAATCCTAGGTGACGATGACATGAACATGTTAGAATATAGCCATGTGGCTGATCGTTATTTTGTTTTATTAGTATACATATGTAAAAGCATGTAGGTTTAGAAGATAAATACCAACAAAAGATCATCAATGTGTCACCCGAGGGATTGGCCCACAAGCCAATTTCTATATGCGTTAAACATGCATTCATACCAATTTTTTACCGTGAAGAGGTTATTAAAACTAGGGTATGGAGACCCAAAACATAATAATACTTCCTAGGCTCCAATGCAACTCGTTAGCACTTATCCTTGAGTCACTATAAACACGACATGGCATCTTATGTAACGAGAGACAACTTTTGTAGATAAGATTTCATAACTAACATTTTATGCTGATTGTGCACATGCTAATAGCTACATGATGCGATTATCTAAGTAATATGATACATTTGCAATCTTCAAACGTTATTTTCTTTTAATTTTCTATCAGTTTTATGAGTGAATTGTTGTTTTCCTTCCTGTAGTTTCGTCATATTTATCATTTTCATCCAAAAAAGATTTTTTTTGCATCCGGCTCTCCAATGTTTTAAAACATTATCATTTTCATTCAAAAAGTTAACTTCGTTAATTTAATTGCTAAATCATCTATCATTAAAAGTGGTAATTATGTAATTTTGCATATAAACACAAAATTCTAATTTATGTTAACGCATTGATGTTAAAATCCCATTCACGTGTTATTTGTCAAATCATGAAACCAAAATCGAACATTTATCTTTAAATATTTCATCATGATTGAATCACGAGATTGTCGGCTTTATCGGTGGGGGGAGGAGAATGGATCTCATTTTTTGCAGCGGTCGGGAAACCTTTGTAAAGGGGTTGTATGATAGAAACCATCGCCTCTAGTCACCATCTCTCTTATATCACGATTCTGTTCAACGCGATTATAATTATGTAATTAAGGGATTTTGTTTTGTACTTTAAAGGAAAATTTTGTCAATTTAAATTAACAGAGGTCACTTTTTTGAATGAAAATAATAATATTTAAAAAACTTAAGGAGCCTAATACAAATAAATAGTTTTTGGATGAATACGACAAATGTGATCAAATATTAGGAAGGAAAACGACAATTTACTCCAGCTTTATTTAAAAATAATAATTATTTCCCATCTCAAAAAGACATAAATATAACATAAGTAACTTCTTCATGCATAATAACATTTAATTTTTTAATTTAAATCTACATACATTATAACTCTGGCAAAATATAACTAATACTATTTATGGTTGTAAAAGAATAAAACGAACATGAAAATTTTTGTTCATGTTTATTAATTAAGGACATAAACATATTTATGAACTGTTCAAAAACATTTACTAAACGAGATTTTTTGTCGCGTTCGTTTGTTAAATAAATGAACATGTTTGTGTTTGTTCATTAATTTTATATAACAAATGCAAACAAACACAAACAACTGTTCATAGATATAAACGAATACAAACAAACACTAATAAAATAGTCAAATGAGAGGGATGTTGGGGATGCGTACAATATAACTAGAGTTTTTCAAAATTAAAACCAAAAAAATAAAAATATAATATATAAAAACTATTAAATTAAATAACACACATAAACATAAACGAACAAATTATCAAAACTTCACGAACACAACAAACGAGCATAACCTTTGTTCATGTTTGTCCCTTTAACTAAACAAACATAATTTATTGTTCATGCTCATTAACTTATTAAATAAACAAACATAACCATATGCCCTGTCATATAATCACGAACTATTCGTTGAACACTTGATTCGTATCCGGTTCTTTTAATACCACAATTTTATCTGAAAGTATCAAAGGCTACTAGAGAAGCGGGCTCTCAAGAAGCCCAATAAGCCCAACTACATATACCCTTTGTGCTCCTACTGCAATCAAAGAAAGTCGGGGAAACGCATAACGCCTCTTTTGAATCGCCTCAATTCGATCAGGTATTTGATTCATACTTCAATGATTTATTTCATACAAGAATATACTGTTAATCGTTGTATGATTTTGCCTTCGATTTGAATCACAACATCCTTCGTGCGTTTCTACGTTCAGCCAATCAATTGGAATCAGAAACCCTAGCCGGAGTCATTTCCGGCCAAAGTAAGAAGAAATCATCATCATATCTTAACATATCTTCGTGTTATGTGGCTTAAAAGCCTTAAATCTCATCAGGAACCATGTTTCAACTTACTAACAGATTATATATCTTAACATAAGTTTGTGCATCTGATGGGTTTTTTGAAACCCTAAATCAAAATTTTAACTTGTAGAAGCTTTAGTATCACAAATATCTTGTTATACATGACGGTGATGCTTAATTTACAGTTTATTTAGTATGCTTTTAAGTTTCTTTTTGCAGCTTCCTGAAAAAGAACCTAGAGGTGAGAGGGGAAAACTAGTTGTTTAGCTTGAAACAAACATATGTACCGAATTACTTGAAACATGCTGAATATTAAGTGACTAAAGTAATGTGCTTTTCAAGTCATTAGAAAGTGATCAATTGACATTTGAAATAAGTTTATGTTCACTTCAAAAATACATAACTTGGAGTTCATAAAAGTGATACCTGGGTGGATTTATGACATAACGGTACGGTAAAAACAAGTCTGAGTAGGGTGAATACGTAAATATGTGGTAATTTTACATCATCTTATGACTGAGATGCTTTGTTTATGATAGATGTCAACCGCTTGGGCATATGAGCTATGGAATCATACATAGGGATGTAAATGGGTATTAGGGGAAATCTGTTTGGAGTTGTGGTTATAAAATATAGTTGGACCTCAAATTTATTTGCAAAATGTATAGCTGTGGAGCACATTGGCGCTTATGAGCAATTTAGAGGATTTGGGAATTTTATTTCAAATATTATAGCTGTGGAGCTTAATGGACTGCATGAGCATTGGAGCTTATGAAGCACTGCTCGTCATGAGGAGTGCTCTTTTGGTTTGCTTCATGGTTTTGTTTTAATTCAATTTCTTTGATTGTAAGATAACACATGACAGTGAAAGATGTGTTTACAACACACGATTAGTAGTTATAATCTAGGAAGCATCACCTTCACGATATCTTTGTGAGTTATTGTTTTTGGTTACTTTTTTCTTTTGCAGTTTTGTGGTAGTGGTCCTTGGACTTGAAAATGAGTAGCCGCTTCTCACGCATGATTTATGTGGGTAACCTGCCCCTGGATATAAGAGAATGGGAAGTTGAAGATCTTTTCTACAAGGTGTGTGTCCTTTGTCTCTTTTATCTATGCGTTCCAAGTTTTGTCTCATATCTAAGCTTGTAAATGGATACTAATTGCACAATATACTTTGATATCTGAACTTGAAAGTTTGTTTATCATATCTAAGCTTGTAAATGGATACTAATTGCACAATATACTTAGATATCTGAACTTGAAAGTTTGTTTAAAGTTTTCATTTTCATATTCTTTGATATCTGAACCTGAAAGTTTGTTTATCATATCTAAGCTTGTAAATGGATACTAATTGCACAATACTTAGATATCTGAAATTGAAAGTTTGTTAAAAGTTTTCATTTTCATATTCGAATTTGATGGTTGTTGAAGATGAAGATCAATAACCAAATGTGATTTTGCTTAAAACTTACGACTTCTTTCAAATTTGAGTTCAAGGAGTGTTAAAGGTCTATATTCAAATTTTATGTCATAGTTTTATCTGATTTCATCTATGCCACTATGTGAAGAGGAAAACCTGAACACTTTTCCTGATTTGAATTGAATTTAAGTCTAATTAGCTTATTTTGTAAAATAGTAAAAATTTAAGCTACTCGTTTTAAAGATATCTAATGGAAGTGATATAAAAAACACTGGAAAATTTAAAATTCATATATTTTTTAACGATATAGATTCCCAGCGAACAAGTTAAACTACCAAAATACAAAACTATTCTTTAAAAGCAGTCAAAAGATGCAAAAGGTTGAGCTGTTTATTTCCCTTGTCTTGACACTGCAATACAAATATTTATATATCATTAATATTAACATATATAATCTGTTACATACTTATATTACATATGGGAAATTGTATGCCAGTCACACATATGCTGTGTGTGTTTGTGTTACAGAAGAACATTGTGGAAGCACTTGCTTATGATTCCTGAATAATCACATTTTTGGTTTCCAGTTATCAGTCATTGCATTATATCAATTATCTCATGTTTCAAACTTTCAATTACTTCACATAACTAGGCGATCCGTTCCCTCTCTGGCCCTTGCTCAAACCGGGAGCTAGGTCAAGTGTTTCATGTTTCAAACTTTTAATGCTCTTTCCTAATATTATTATTTTTTAATTATGCATGTTTACATGCGTTTCTGCATGTTATACACATATATAAATATATAATATAGATAATATTTTAGCTAAACAACTTTGAACCCATTTGGATATGCTTCAGATACCCGTAATCAATTTGATAGTTTATGAAGAGTGCGGCTGATAGGTTATTTAACTGAATCAAATGTATCTATGTTGAAAGTTGATCTGATCAATATTGACTGAACATGAACTCAATCTTATAATTTTTGAAATACTGATAAGTTGATAATTTACCTACTATTAAAGTTGAAATCTTTTTGTACTTCTTTTATGGTTGCCATTTACAAGCCTACCTATAACTCAAACGAAGAGTGTGGCTGATGGCTTAGTCTTTTTCTGAAGCCTGAGTTCTTGTCTTGGACTATCTGCTGGATGCAAACTACTATTTGCGTGATATACCTTTTTATATCTAAAATCTTAGTCCATTTTGCTGTAAACTTTTTTATAGTATCATTTTTTAATTTATATTTTATAGTACTGAAGTTGTGCTTATCATGAATCTGAAATTTGAGGATCATATGCTATATTTTTGTTCTGAAGGATGTGTTTAAACATTCTAAGTTGGTTTGTGCTTTATGCAGTATGGGCGCATATTGGACATTGAATTGAAGATTCCACCTCGTCCGCCTTGTTATTGTTTTGTGGAGGTATGTATTTTTAACTTCAATCTCCAAGTTTCTTTATTTTTTGGCTGGTGGAATGATGTTTTACAGTAATTTTGATTGTGTAATGTTTTATATTGTAGTTTGCAGATGCTCGAGATGCTGAAGATGCAATTAGGGGCCGGGATGGGTATAATTTTGATGGTTGTCGCCTGAGGGTAACACAATATTTTGATTCTTTATTGGCTTATTGGTACAACTTATGATTCATGCTATATATTATCTAAAACTTTTGATATGCTTTTTTTTTGCAGGTTGAGCTTGCCCATGGGGGTCGTGGACAATCATCATCAGGTGATGGACGTGGGAGCTATGGTGGTGGTGGTGGTCGCGGCCGTGGTGGTGGACGTTTTGGCATTTCACAACGTTCTGAGTATCGAGGTGCCACTTGAGATTTACAATCATAAATTACTTATAAAGTATATAGGTGGCAAAAAATTTTTCAAAATGGGTTTGGGTGAAAGCGGGTAGCTTTTTTGCGTGGGTCAAAAAGGGTCAGGCTGATTCACCAATGGTTTTCAGATTTTGGGATAACTAAGGTACTAGATATGATTAAGCTTATTATTAATATATAATATGTAATGTAATTTCTTTGAAATAAATTGATTTATGATGTTTTAAACATTTGAATACAAGTTAGACAACATTTGAGCGGTTTAACCTTTTTTTTTTAAAAATAAATATTTCACATGTCTGGCCTGTTCTTAAATAACACAACTCTAATTGGCTTGTTTACATGTAAATGGTTTGGATTTACCACCTCTAATAAACTCGCCTTAAGAAATGCATTTTCTTGGTGGTATTTTATTTGGACAAATTCCCTTTCTTAAGGTAACATTCATGTATAATGCATTTATCTGCTTATGTTTCATATGTGCAGTTATTGTTCGAGGGCTACCCTCATCTGCTTCTTGGCAGGATCTTAAGGTAACATTCATGTATAATGCATTTATCTGTTTTTATATTTTTGCTGCTTTGATAACTGGAATAAATATCATATCTTTTTCTCTCAGGACCATATGCGTAAGGCTGGGGATGTATGTTTTGCTGAAGTTTCCCGCGATAGCAAGGGTATGAGTTTTAGCATTATTATGCGCTTACTATTATTAAACCTTTGTGTTTCACACAAGGTAAAAATGCGGCAGTTTTGACCTATTTATGTACAAATGGCTTGATTCGGATGGCATTTTTATCTTTACAACTAGCCAAATGGGTCAAGCTGGTTGAATGCCGACTAAAATATGTTTGTAACACAAATTTCTAAATCATTTTAAATAAAAAAGTTACTTTATTGTTGAATAATTTGTCATATTTATCTTGTTGGAGAAAAAGTGTTTTGAGTCACCCAATCAGGATCTGACCCGTTCAAGAAAAGTATCCATCATGTTTTATCATTTAGTTAAACCTGGCTGACCTGGTCATTGTGCCATCTTTATGTTTTACATATTAGTTACCACATGTATTTCTTATTCTAACCAAAAGTTCATATCTAGGGACATTTGGTCTTGTTGACTATACCAACTATGATGACGTGAAATATGCTGTAAGTTGATGAAATTTTGTTTTAGAATAGTTGTATCGTATTTCATGTATTTATTCAGCTCATCAAACATCTGATGTGTTCTTTGTCACATAGATAAGGAAGCTTGATGACACTGAGTTCAGAAATCCGTGGACAAAGAGCTATATTCAGGTAATTTTGTTATACTTTTTGCTCATATTTGCATGATGTGAACTTAAAATTTTTCTTTCTAACATTGATTATGCGCTATATTTGGATTACAGATAAAAATTTTTTCCAGCACACTTTTGTCTATGTTTTTTTTTTTGAAATATTCAATGGGTTAATTTTGAACAGAATTTTTTTAAATACAAATCTGATCTAAAATACGTGAATAAAAGGATTTAAAAGGTTGCATGCATCAAAATAGACTTTGGGCTACTTTCAGCTTGTTTGGGATGAAACTATGAAAGACAACCAATGAATTCTTTACCTCATGGCTGCAGGTAAGGAAGTATGAAAGGAGTCCTTCTAGGAGTCCAAGTAGGAGCCGGAGCAGAAGCAGAAGCAGGAGTAGAAGTTTGCGACGCAGCAGGAGGTATGAAAAAATCTATCATTTTTTGTTACTCCATGATGCCTTTAATTTCGGAAATCGCATTTCTTTTCAGCAAATCTTTGGAACGGTCTTTCTCAAAATCGCCATCAAAATCTAGATCGGCATCTCCCGTGAAGCCACCAAGGTATGTTCCATCAAGCTTTCTTATCGACGTGACATCAAAATCTAGGTTGGCATCAAAATATAACCTACATGTATGTTTGTGTATATACATATGTGTGTGTATGGAGAGAGGGTTCAAATGAGAACATCATAAAATGATAGGAACCAAAGGAGCAACTTTTTAGCCCCTGGATCATATTTCAATGAATGGTTTAGATCTCCCTCTCTTCGGCCTCTTATCACTCCATGCATTGCTACCGTTCTCTTCTTTTATCTATTCCATGTTTGATGGCTACTAAGTGTTTCTTTTAGAGTTCCTAACTATTTAGAAGGTGCCATTTTAAGCCAGCCCTATACACACACTCACGTGACGGCTTTCCCTCGTGTATCAGTGGCAATTTCTACTAGATTTTTCGTAAATGGGCCAATTTGGGCTATGTTTTAATGCGTCTCAATTGGCTAAGCCATATGATTCAACTAAAAAAGAAAGGCTCACATGGGTTGAAACTTGAAAGTCATCTGAAGTGCACTAGAGTTTATAAGAACCTCCTAACTTTATTGAAAAATGTAATATAGCTTTAATTATAATATCAATTGCATCTATTAATAGAAAGCCCAAAGGAGGATACAACTTGTGTTTTATGGTCTGCCCAATCAACCTGACTCGATCACTCAACCTTTTCTGAACTAAAACTGTTATCTGCCCGACCTGTTTGCCATCTCTAATTCCTGATAACAATGCAAATCCAGGTCCAGGTCAAGGTCAAGGTCAAGGTCAAGGTCAAGGTCAAGGTCAAGGTCAAGGTCAGAATCACCTCGTAAGGTATAACATGTCGCCTATTCTCAGTGTTACGTGAAGAAATGTGCTGATGGAAATTGGAATATATGTTTTAGCAAGAAAAATATTCAACCTAAGAAGAATTTATTCATTACTAATTGATAGTGGATTGAAAAATCTTAAATATCTTAAATCTTACTTCTTCTATCATCTTCAGGTGGCAAGTCCTTAAGCAGTCATCTGCCTATTCATTATGAAACCTTGCTCGAATTAGTATGTTATTTGCTGAATGATACAGTTAGATGTCTTGTAATGTATCTGATTGTTGGTCTTGTTTGTTTGTTTGTGTTACTAATCAGATTCTCTAGTTGTGTTTCAATCAGACTCATAATTTGTGATATCAGACTTTTGTTTGTATAAGTTCATGCAAAAACTTCCAGCACATTTGTTTGATTAGTAAACTTAGAAAAATATGAACAAATTGGCTTAAAGATCAAACCAAGAAAACAAGAAAATGATGGAGTAGTCAGCCCAATTGTTATTTAAAACAGAAAAAAAAAAGATAATAATTTGTTGGTACATTTTCCATCTAGTTCTATTACTTATTTATAGGAGAACAAAATCTTTCTAATAAAAGAAAATTATACTGATTTCTTAAATCAAACATTAAATCAAAATTGATTGATTTAATCAATCAATGCTGGAAATTATTTTGGACTTTGATTTTAACTACTCAATTATTGTAATTAACTTGTCAATCACCTCTTTAATTCTAATCTACCTACTGCAATTTCTTCAACCCTTAATTTTTCCCTCATTTCAATAAACTTGAGTCTCGGCAGAGCTTTTGTCAAAATATTTGCTGCTTGTTCTTCGCCACTAATGAATTCAACCTTAACCAAATTATGTCAACACATTCACGAATAAAATGGTATTTTGTGTCAATGTGCTTGTTTTTGCCATGGAACACAAGATTTTTCATTAATTCAATAATTGAACGATTGTCTACTAACAACTATATTCCTTCTAACTTTTGGTTTGTTAAATCTTCGAGCATCCCTTTCAGCCGTATGGCTTGGCAGGCAGCAGCTGTTGCTGCCATAAATTCAGCCTCGCAGGAGAAAGCCACCGTGCTTTGTTTTTGGCTGCACCAAGCTTCGGTTCACCACCATAAAAAAAGACCATTCCGGTTGTACTCCCATCATTCTGATCAGTTGCGTGAGAGCTATCCTTGTATTTAATCAGCTTTGTGTCTCCATTCTTCATGTACTTAATGCCAAAAAAATTGTTCATTTCACATAACGAAGAATGTGTTTTACAGCCTACATGTGTGTTGCTTTTGGTGTCTCCGTAAACCTGCTGACCAGACCTACTGCATAACACAGGTCTGGTCGTGTATGAGTCAAATAACGAAGACTTCCAATGATTCTTTGATATTCAGTTGGATCGACCAGAACACTATTATCATTTTTCACCAATCTAAGACCAGGTTCCATGGGATATTTTGTGGGATTACAATCCCACATCTTTGAGTTTTTCAGGATCTTTGTCGCGTAGCTAGCTTGCTTCATAGATATTCCACCACCTGTTTGGCTTACTTTGATTCCCAAGTAATAAGTCAACAGGCCAAGGTTGCTCATTTCAAAATATTCTGTCATTTTTCTCTTGAAATTCTCAGCATCTTTGCATTTGAACCAGTGACTATTAAATCAACCATGTATACTCCAACAATTATTACTTTGTTGTTGTATACGTGTTTGTAAACCGCGTGTTCCCTTTGACTTCTTTTAAAACCAAGATCTTTAAGAATAGTATCCAACCTTGTGTTCCAAGCTTGTGGAGCTTGACGCAACCCATATAAAACCTTTGAGAGCTTATACACCATGTGCTCACTCCCGGGAATATCCATCATGTTGGTCCACGTACACCTCCTCTTTCAATTCTCCATTGAGAAATGCAGTCTTCATGTCTAAGTGATGAACTGGCCACCCAAATTGAGCTGCCAAAGCAAGTAGCAGTAGCACTGTTTTCATACGAGCTACTGGTGCAAATGAATCTTCATAATCAATCTCTTGCTTTTGAACATACCTTCTCGCGACGAGTCTTGCTTTGTAGCGAGTGATTTTTCGTTCAGCATCTTTCTTTGCTTTAAAGAGCCACTTTAAACCAATTGATTTGAGGCCTTTTTGCAAATCAACTAGTTTCCAGGTATTGTTTCTTTCGATTGCATCGAGTTCTTCCAACATAGCTTTCCTCCATTCTTTTCTTCCCTTTGCTTCAGCATATGTAACTAGTTCTTCGTTGATCGCCAACAACACTCGTTCGAATTCAACTTGTTGAATGGAATGAGTTCTATCATAAACGCTTGAGATAGGATGAAAACCTTGTGTAGGTGTATTGTCATATTCTGAATCTCCATGATTTGAACTTGCTGAACTGGACCCATGAGTTGAACTCGATGGACTAAACTCATTAAAAACTGGACTGTTTGTTGGGTTAACTGGACTGTTGAAACAATCTGCTGCATTGCTGTTCTGGGCTGCTGTGTTCTACCCAGAATGAGTTGTTTGACTTGGACTGGTGTGTGTAACAGCAACATTCTTCACCTGGTCAATTTTGACCAGGTTGGTTCTTGTTAGAAAAAATATGAACAAACTGGCTCAAAGATCAAACCGAGAAAACAAAGAAAACAAGAAAATGATGGAGTAGTCAGCCCAATTGTTATTCAAAACAGAAAAGAAAAGATAATAATTTTTTGGTACATTTTCCATCTAGTTCTACTACCTATTTATAAAGAACAAAATCTTCCTAATAAAAGAAAATTATACTGATTCATTAAATCAAGCATTAAATAAAAATTGATTAATTAAATCAATCAATGCTGGAAATTATTTTGAACCTTGATTTTGACTAATTAATCATTGGAATTAACTTGTCAAAGCTCTCTACCAAAATCGAATAATTGGTAGTTTGCTTTTATGCTACATCTTATTTGTGGGATCAGTGTATAAAATAACATCCTAGGTGATTCGCAATGGGACACTTGAAGGCGTCTGTGGATGAGGTGGGGTAGAAGGCGTTTGCTGGGAGGAGATAGAGGAGAGGAGCTTGTGAGTACAGGTAACCCGTGGCGAGAAGAAAAGACCATTGTGAGAGGTGGAGAGGGAGAGGGCGGGCAGGTGATGTGGAGGGAGCGTACAACTTGTGATCTTTTTACTTTATTATTATGTACAAAAAGATAGCCTTAGAATCAAAAAAGAAAAGTGACATGTTTGATAAACACATTGACATTTAAACCTCTTTAGGACTTGCAATCGAGGTGGTGATATTACACTGCTGTAAAAGAGAAATATCGAATATGAGAAAACGAACGAGTAAGGCTGCATGGAGTGGCAGCTGGAGAAACCCAGTCTCGAATTTCTTCTATTTCCTCAAATCCAACGGGGGTGGTGTCCCGTCTTTTTCGAATCTAATTCCCTGACTCCAAATTTACGGTCACTTTTTTTAC
This sequence comes from Flaveria robusta, assembly GCA_025506415.1. Lineage (NCBI taxonomy): Eukaryota > Viridiplantae > Streptophyta > Magnoliopsida > Asterales > Asteraceae > Flaveria > Flaveria robusta. The sequence goes on from CM046469.1 coordinate 42,585,403, forward strand.
TTCTTATTTTACTTTTAATCCGGTGAATATTTATCTGTTTCTCTTGATCCATAACCATCCTCCACCTCCATCACTATCCCCCACCCTCCACATCATTTCCTGTTTCTCCTCATTACCTAAATCATGATGTCTCCTTCACACCTAAGAGCTAGATAGGAGTAACACGATATGGATTTTTTTAGTTATTTTGACAAATATTTTTTTTCGTTGTATATCAATTAAACATTCAACAACTATTCATGAACTAGTTGGTGAGAAGTTTGTTTATGATTAAACAAGAACACGTTGAATGCTTGGTTGTTAAATGAATGACAAGTATCCTGTCATACATCATGAATTGCTCATGTATGCAATTTTCGATTGTCTAAATATATAATATACATATGTTAAGTAATTCTAATTTTCTAATATAGTAACTTTATTTTTTATAGGAAATTGGATCACTGACCGCCCACTAACCCACTCTATCATCTTTATTACTCGAGTACGTAACAGGAGACCACTATCGAAAGAAAACTTATCATAGGTGAGAGAAAATTCACCGGCCCAACCTAGAAACTCTTTTATATGTCATAGATAGGACTTGAACACAAGACATACACATATTTTAATGATATCTTGAGATATCTTATCTCAATCACTTGAACCAAGGATCACTGGTTTCTAATATACCACCTAAATGAATAAACGGAATTGTTTATACGTATTTTTAAACCTAAATAAAAAAAATTTACTTCTATTCCTATCTATATATGTTCGTACAGTGTCTTGAACACAAATAAGAGGACACTAATTAAAAAAAACAAAAAGAATTTATAACGTATAGTTTAGAGCCCATGTAATACATGAGTGAAAAAATTAAAACATGTCAAAATCATTAGTTGTATGAATATTTTGTTTTTTAGATGTTATTAGCTATTGGTAAAATAAAAATATTATTAATATCTAAAAATTATAACAAATAATAAAATAAAAAATTATTATACTATATTTAAAGATAAAATATGTCTGAAATCATATAATTTAGTATGTATTAATAAGTTATTGTAATAAGAATATATATATATATATACTAGCTTAATAACCCGTGTATTACACTTGTTGAATATATAAAATATTAAATAAAATAAAATTTTGTTAATTATAAAACGATATTTTAAGATAAAATACGGTTGGAATTATGTATAAGGACTATAGGTAACAAAATAATGATATCAAGTTTTTAAACTTTTTTTGTTTAAATAAACTAAATATTTTGTTTCAAAACAAAAAGTTTTATAAAATTTATTTATAATTATTTTTTATTTATAAAAATTGTACCTTTTAAAAATATTGATTTTTAAAATATTTTATATTTTTAAAAAAGTTTGATGTTTTTGAAAAAAAATTATTTTATAAAAATTTGTTTCTTTATAAATAATATTGATTAAAAGATTTCTTTCTTAATTTATTAAAAAATATTTTTAGTCTATAAATAAATTAAATAATATTATTAGTAATTATAGTAACTATTAAGTAGGAGAGAGAAGCGGGAAAATTATGGTGAGGATGAATGTGATGCTGCCACGTGTCCCCATTAGTTACTCTTTTATTATAATATAAAGATATATATATTAAATGTTTGATAGTTTAATTTACTTATTTAAAATAATTATCATTTAATATGAGAGAGATAAGAAACAAAATATAGATATGTTTGTTTTAACATATTTTAGTAAAAAAGAAAAGTCAAATTAATTGTTATTATAATTTTCGTATTTATTATGAGATAGAGGCGGGAAATAATTTTTTTGATATGCTAGAATGATGACACGTGTTATTTGATATGCTAGAATGATGACAGGTGTCTTAAAAAAATCTTCTTTTATTATATGTTATAAATAAGCAAAAAAGTACTAATTTATTATCCCGGAAAAATAAAACTCATTGGCTCAATTTTCTTTGCGCTACTTTATTTTTATTGAAGATTAGCATCATAAAATAATAACTGAGTTTGAATAATAAAGTCACTTAATTTTTTTTCTAACACACCCAAGTTTCAATTCTTTCTTCAACTAGTGGATCTTTCAGTTCTAATAAAATTTAATTAAGGAGACACACAGCATTATCACATTTTTCTTCACCAATATTTTCCTGTTTGTTTCTCTTATCAAATAATTACCTTATTTACTAATATTATTATTTAATTTTTTTTCTAGATTAAAAATAGTTTATTAAAAGTGACATTTTTTAAAATTAAAGCTTTTATAAACCAAAAATAATAAAAATTGGGAGTTATAATAGGAAAATTTTTAAAGTAACATTTTTTTAATATGGTTTGTTTTGAAAGAAAATGTTTAATTTTTTTTGAGGAAAAATATTTAAAAGCAAAAGTTTAAAAAGTTAATATGATTGTTTTATTACTTATAGTTCTTACTCAATAATACTCATACGTAATTTCAGTTATATCCTATCTTAGAATATCGTTTTATAATTAATAAATTTTTATTTTGCAATTTGCATTCATCCTTGTAACATTCTTTGACTGCTCTGCTCCTAAAAAAACAACTTATGTAATACATAAATTTACTAAAATTAATGTTCTTATAAACGCTAATATCTTTCCTAACACCAAGTGATATAAATGAAACATATATAACTAGAGTATCAGACTTACAGTTTAGCAAAGGGGTAACTTTGTAAAATAATATTCAAGTTTTAAAATTATTCTAATTAAGTCACTCATAAAGTTTTTTGTCGCAATCAGATCACTCATAAAATTTTTTGTCCCAATCATATCATTAAAGTTTCAAAACTATTCTAATTAGGTAATTTATAAGTTGCAAAAGATTTTAAAAAATTTGAAATGTTTAAAAACATTAACAATATTTATAAAAAAAACTAAATTATTTTAAAATTTTTGTGAATTATTTAAAAAATTGTAAAAATCTGAGTGATCTAATTGGAACACTTTTAAAACTATAGTGAACTGATTGGAACAAATAAAAATATTGGTAACCTAATTGAAATACTTTTAAAACTTTAATCACCTGATTAGAAAAGATAAAAATATGAATGACATAATTACAAAACTACCAAAACTTGCTTATCTATACTAATAATCCTTTACAATGTGGGACACATGGCATTCCCACAATCAATCTGCCATTTATTTTTCCGCCTAAACTATGTATTTTACTTTTTAAAAGTCAAATAACTAATTTCTAAATATTTCTCTTTCTCTCTCTCCATTATAAATTCAAGTTTTTGAATTAATAAATTTTAAAAGATTTTTTCATTAAATAAAAACTAAGTATTTTGATTAAAAAGTATATTTTTTCACAAATAAAATTTTCTAAAACTATGATTTTCTAAAACAATGAAGTTTTTTTAAATTATGAAATATTAAATTCAATTTTCTTATAAAATAAAAGTTCTATAAAAGAACATTTATTTAAAACGAATGCTATTCACATTCTAATTTAAATATATGTACACACCATACATGAAGTGTATATTACAGATTTGATAATAGCATATAACATATGTATACTTAAACTAAGATTATCATATGTTGTAAGCATCTTTAAATAGTTAGAATGTTTTTTAAGGTAGAATATGTTAGAATGTAAATTTTTGCTTATTGTAGTCGCAGTAAGACAACCCGTAGTGGGGGTGTGATCACGTGACTTAGCTCCCTATCACGCGAGAAAAACCCAACCACATGTGTGAATGGCGTTATGGAAACAAAACTAAGCATTTTACTTTATGAGTGAATCAGGGTTTTATAAACAGACTCGGGTGATGAAATGAAATCTTTTGATCAGAATGAGACTCGTCGGAAGTGAAACACAACCAATTAGAATCGAGAACACATTAGGATGTCAGAGATTGATTGGAATACCATTTGATGTGTTCAATGGAGAAGAGCGGGATCGAATATATGTACAATTTTAAATAAATAAATTATATTTAATATTTTTGTTATTTAATATTATTATTATTCACTCGTGTAATACACGGGGATATAACCTAGTTATTTAATAAAGTTTTTCGAAACAAGTTTGGGTTTTGAATAACATGATTTAGGCCCAAAACGATTTACTGGACTCCAAAATACTAAAAAAAACGTTGAAGCCCATTACAATCTGTGCCCTAAATCTCAACCTATATAAGACACACTATCACATTTCCTCACCGTTTATTCATCTTCTCACAAAATTTGCCCCTTGCAGCATCTACAAATTTCATATCAATGGCTGTCAGCGAGCTCGCTTGCACCTATGCATCATTAATTCTTCACGATGATGGCATCGCAATCACTGTAAATCAACATATTCTCCATTTGGTTAATCATCATTTGTGTATGTTTGATTTCAATCTAATGGTGTTTGTGTTGTAGGCTGAGAAGATCGCTACGCTTGTGAGTGCAGCAAATGTAAGCATCGAATCGTACTGGCCCAGCCTGTTTGCGAAGTTATGCGAGAAGAAGAATCTCGATGATTTGATTATGAATGTTGGTGCTGGTGGTGGCGGCGCTGCGGTGGCCGTTGCTGCTCCGGCCGGTGGTGGTGGTGCTCCCGCTGCCGCTGCTCCTGCTGCTGAAGAGAAGAAGGTATTTGGTTTTACTTCGGTTTTAGTCTGTTTTCGATTGTTAATTGTTATGGGATTGCTTATTTGTTTGTTTTGATGGATTTGTTGTGGTTTTGGGGATTTTTGCAGGAGGAAGCGAAGGAGGAGAGTGATGATGATATGGGATTCAGCTTGTTCGATTAGGGTTTATGTGGCAACATGTAATGTTTCTTTTACTGAACCTTTGAGAGCTATTTGATAGTTTTTTGTGTTTTGGTTTTGTATTGTTAGATTTTGTTGCAAGTTTCTTGAGGGATGAATTGAAAGCTTTGATTTTGATCTTCAATTTGAACATCTGAATTGCATTTGTTGATTTCAATCTGCATCTTTTGATTGTATTTGAGGAACATATGAGTTTTGGGTGTTGAATGTTAGCTAACCATTGGTAACCATTCATGTAAGATTGGTTTATAATTTAGTGCGTAAAAGTTAACAATTTAACATCATTTTCATATTATGTAATATGTGATGAGTGTGCTTCGACTTTGTGAGCATAATGGCATTAGAGCATACGCTCTGATATCGAATTTGAACAAGCTTGTTCCCTTATCAAGCTTGTGAGCATAATGGCATTTTGCAAGTTAACCTGATGATAAAAAAGATATAGATTTATATACTGGTAACTATGTTTCTTCTGTATCTGTCACAATTTTATTACCTGTATCAAGACTATACCTTTATCCATATTAACAAGTTTATCACCGATTAACATAATTCAAATACAAATGCATCACAATTGTGGTGCTGGAAACCCCCGCCGTCCTATATTCCCAAATCTTTTTGCAACTCCAAATATGACGGCTTTGGTCAACTGCCCACGGTTGACAGTGCAAGCAAGAGCGACTGCTCCAGCGATAAGAAAAAGCTTCGGTAAGTTAACATGTATTCCTCCTTGTTTCTCTTGGTGGAGCGTCATTTGGGTCTGAGCAACATCTTCATTGTTTTCATCAGATTCTAAACCGGTCAAGTAGTCTTGATCGATTTTCGTACTGATCCGAGCCATGGCTACATGATGTGATATCGACTTTGAACAAGCTCGTTCCTTTTGGTACCATCGAAAACCTTGCTCGATCTTTTTGGCTGTTCCCCACATCCCTTGCCTTACTCCAAATTTTGCAACTTCCCATGGGATGCCCATGTCTTCATAATGGAAGAATATTACCTCACATGCTGGCTGCTTGTTCCCTTTCTTTGATTTCACTGTTATCATTCATATGTAAAGTTAATAGAATCCTGAAAATGTTGCTTCGGGTTGGGCCTTTGCCCGTTTCTTTTTGAATACGAGTAACGTAATACCTGATCGAATGAACCAACTTGAATAATAAACATCAACACGCCGTGGTTTTTGCTTTCTTGGGACCGAAGAGCTACTAGGCACTCCCTGGAGCAAGAAAACAATGCTTTTTGAGAAAGCTCATATTTACTATTTGAGATGGTAGAATGGGGTCGGCTTTGACTCGTTTCTAAAAAAAATGGGTCAAAATTGGATGCTCTAATTATAATATACAACATTACTTTATTGTACCTTTGTCACGCAATAAAACGATCCCTCTAGTTCCCAAATTCGTCTGGCAATTATGTATTCTCTATCACTACAAAAGACAGGGAACTGGATCGACATGTAAAAGATTGGTAAGAACACAAATGTAAATGTTATACAAAAGACGGGGAACATAACCAATATGCAAAACACGACTCACCTTGCGTATCCAATGTACAACACTTGCTCCAATATCAGGAAACTCTTCTAGTGTTGTTGCATGTAAGAGCATATCATCCCATTTCAATCTTAAGTCATCATCCCAGAAGAAATCCCTCAATAACTCAGGTGTAGCATCTTCATAGACAGTCATGCTACAATATTGTGGAGGACCCATCTATGATAACAAAGATGAACAAATCAATAAATCACACGTGGCACGTGACATGTTAGCAATCAAACGATTTATGTGCTGATGGTCATTGCTGTTTAACGTCGGTTGCTATACCTCAAGATCTCTTTGCCATGCTTGGTAGGTCATTGTAGAGGTTGCGCGGTCCATCATATGCTTCCATGAAGGACCACCATCTCTCTTCTCCACAAGATGCCATAAGTGTTTCAAATCTTTATCTTTAGGAAGATGATCATTCTCTTTCTTGGCAATCGATGAACTACATAATATTTAAAAAAATTCAAAATTTATGATAAGATGATCATAATTTGGTGAGCTTAATTTATATCTTTTCTTTTTGGTAACCATGAGAAACTGTTACTGGAACACTCACATGGCCCATAAATCGTTTGCTAACTAATACGATAAGGTAAATTGTAGCTTGCACCAGTTAAAGGGAGAAAACCCTATACATGCATTCAAACTTGGGACCTCTGCTAGAGGGACTCAGGTGCTTATCATCATGTAGAAACTCTCAACTTAGAACTGGGAACATCTTAATTTGGATCAAAGCAAATATTGTCAACCCATAGTTTTTGCAGACTGCATAAATTGTAAAGAACTCAATATACTGGTTCTGTAGTTAACAATCCTAGGACTTTTAGTAGCTCTCACAGACATACATTCGTATTTTTAGTATTCTACAAGTTTTTGCATAGTGTTATAAGAATTTACATGCTTGCAGCTTACTCCTTAACTAAATCCCTAGATGATCAGATACTCAAAATCGGTTTCACTATCCCAAACATCCGCCTATTAAAGCCGGTTATATGATTAGTTTGGAATAAGCAACGTCAAACTACTTCCCAAAAGGCTCGTTCAAAACACAAACAAACATACCCAGTAAAATCCCACAGATAGCTCTATGTTCGAACAAAATATAAGGATAAACGGTTTCAAAAACAAACAAACGTACCCACTAGAATCACAAAACACCCCCTAGAAATGATCATAGAACTGAACTGCCAAACATCCTCTATTTCTTGCAACCATAAAATAATAATCTTGGTTCATATGTATTCAATTCAAGAAACTAGCATATATTATCTTGAACAAAAACATGGCTTCATGACAGCATTCTAGCATCAAAAGATCATCAAAATTCAACACAAACATGACAAAGAGCTACCTGCAACTCGGATCATCAATCGAACCGACATCCGTCTGAACCAATTGTTGCTGCAACTTCTGATTGTGGTTCAGGCTTGACCCAACCATTTGATCCTTGACCACCGAGCCACCAAATGTGCAATCACTGAACCCAGCCCACCTGGGTCTCCACACCCACCCAACCAATAACCCAATCAAGAAAGCAATTGAAACCCAACACAAAAACACCAACATCTCAACAACAACAACAAACCCACCACCAGTTGGTCTCCAAATCTCAGAAAACCTCAAAATCTCATAAAAAGACTCAACAAGATTCATGATTTTGTCACGATCATGAACATATGTGAAGATTATGACATGGGTATGTGCAAAAGATCAATAAAGATCAATCTTTAGGTAGAAATTGAAAGAATTGAAGGTTTTTTAAGAGAAATGTTGATATGAGAGTTTTAGGGTATTACAACGTTGGAAGGATAAGAACGAAGGATGTAAGATGTGGCAATGAGAGGGGAATTAAGAAGCGCCAATGGTGAATAAAGTGATCGTAGCCGTTGAATAGAAATCCAACGGTGGAAGAGACGATGAATCCAAGGTGGGTTTTGGTCAATTACTAGTGTGTGATCATGTGATGGAACCTTCAAAATGTTAGGCATGTGTGTAACCTCTCACATGGTTTTTAGGGTTTTGAGAGTGAATTAATAAAAATTGTTTTTAATTGCTTGTTTTTTAATAAAAATAATTTTATATGAAAATAATTAAGTTTTAAAAATATTTTAATCAAGTTATTTAAGTTTAAAAATTATTTTAACTAAGTTATTCAATTTTTATGTTTTTTTTTTAAACTAAATGTTTTATTATATTTTTTAGCATGTTTTTTTTTTTTTTTTTTTTTTTTTTTTTTTTTTTTAGTTAGGAAATGTATATTTTTTTTATGCTAACGTGGCGTTGTGATGTGGATTTTAGATATTTTTTTATTTTTTAATATAAGTAACATGTTTTTTTATAAAATTTTAATATAATTACGCAAATTGAAAATCCCAACCCCAACATCTTCTACTTTTATTTCTTGACTCAAAATAATTCGATGATCATTCTATTTGATGGTTTAGTGATCAAATTTGAACGAAATATACATGAGTGATCTAATCAGAATATTTTCAAAACTTGATTAATGTTCTCTAATAATTGTTCCTTAATAAAATCATTAATGATTGTAGCTTAACAGTAAAAATAAATGAGACATGAGTTATTGTTTTATAATTTCTTAAGGTGGAAGAGACACTTTGGGGGTGTTTGTTTTTCCCAAAAAGCTCTTCCCCACCTCTTCATCTGCGCGCACGCAGACGCGGGAAGAGGTTTTCCCATTGCAGATTGTTTGATTTTCTGAAGATTTTTCATTAAAAAAGGTCCTCCTGAGGTCTGCCTCATGCAGACATAAACCATTAAGTTTTAGGATCTTCTAACCTCTTCTCACTCAACCCTTAAAACAAATAACCTGAACCTCCTTTCCCCTTGCACCGCCGGCAAACACATCCTACGCAGCGACCGCCGGCCACCGCGCACCCCTAGCACCGCCGGCCAACACGACCACCGCAGCTACCACCGGCCACCGCGCAACTCTAGCACCGCCGGCTAACACAGCCATCGCTGCCTGCGTCCCTCCATTGCTGCCTCCTCACGCGAACCCGCCCCCTTCAGCGGCTTCCTCTAGGCATCGCCGCCCCCTTCAGTGCCTTCCTCCAGTTTGTGATTTAAGGTTTAGGTTTTGTTCGAAAAACAAACAGTCTTTTTCTTGCAGACTGCAGACATTTGGTCCACCTCTTCTCCTGCAGATGTCTGTAGATGTGGTCCGCAGACTGCAAACATTTTAACTCTTTAAAAACAAACAACAACTTTCTGTTCAATCCATTGAACCCTCAACATTACTTAATTATAAGTTGTTATTTCATCTCAACGTTACTTAATTATAAGTTGTTATTTCATTCGAGTCATTTGCTATTTTCAAACGGATATCATCTACTACCTTAGTATTATTTTAAATAAATATTAAATTATATATTTAAAAACATAAAAAACAATAAATAAAAAAACATAATTTTCATTAATAAAGCACATTAATAATAATAAAAAATAATATTAAATTTAGTTACCTATTATCTGAAACCGAGTGGTTCAACTTATAAGCACAATATCTTATCAAAGTTTAAAATGAGTGTCAGCAAAGTTTAAAATGAGTGTCAACACCGTTTACAAGACCAAACACATTTTATTTTACAATAACTTTGCTTTCGTTTAAAATTATACGGGCATGTTAAAAAAACACAAAACAAAACTATATCTATAGTTTTCTTTAATTAACGAGCACAAACTAATTGAGAAATATATAAGTCGTCCTGCGGAGCAGCCACCGCCTCCATCGTCCCTGGCAACACCAAACATTGCCGAACCCTTTCTCTCTCTACAAATGGATCCGACCACCGCAGGCAGGGATAAGACCGCCGACCACACGAAAGACGAGAAGACGACAACCAAGCCTGAGTGACAACCGTCTCTGCCGTTTCCAGCAACACCAAACATCGCGACAGCCTTTCTCTCTTTGCAACCGGAACCGACCGATGATCACATGGGAGGCGAGGAGTGGCCGCTGCCTCAATGGCAACACCAACCACCAAAAAAACCTCTCTCTCTCTACAATCTATTTGTCTTTCTCAACATATAGAGCCAAAAATAAAAAAAGACCAAAGTGCAAAGAATGAAAAATTATGTGGCCAAAACACAAATACCATAAACCTCATCGTTTCTTCAAATTGTTTTCAAATATATAGGATAAATTTTTTTTTGAACGGCCAACGAATAATTTTTAAGCCCGGTCACCCGGGTAAACCCATCGGCGAAAGGCCACCCACGCCCGCGAACACAGACAGCGCTGGTGACCCGGCTCGCCCACCATTCCAAGGGAAACCCACCACCCAAAGGCCCACTATGGTAAAACCCTTGGCCCACTTGAAACATATTGTACCTAGTGAGACTACAACTAATGACCTTCACTTTGAAAAGTCATAAGGTGCCTCCTCCTAAACCAGTTGATCTAGGACTCATTGGCTTAAATATATAAGATAATATTCTATTAAAAAGTTATAACATGGAAAGAACACACGGCAAACAATGATTGGTGGTTTAGATATGATTTGAATCACAAAATGGAAAGAACATTAGCTTCATTCATGGTGATAAAATCCACACGTAACCCTCGTCTGCTTCATGGACTCATTGAGCAATTAGAATCAGAACCCTCGTGAATGTTCCTTTCACACTTATGTTTATCTTATCGTGAACCCTCGGTTTCATTTTGATAAGGGTTATTAAATTTTAATAATCCCAACTTAGTAAATGGTTATACACACTTCTAACTTTAAGTTTTTTTTTTTTTTTTTTTTTTTTTTTTTTTGTTTTTTTTGTTTTTTTTGTTTTCCCTCCAACGATCTCTTACTAACTGAGAGTTACCCCGTTAGTTTTTTTTATGACATGGACTGCTTTTGTGGCCAAAACAATAAGAAGAAAGTTGAAATATATCATCAGGTCCGTCAATCAGAAACTTTTGCACTCTGAAACTTGTCAATCTTCGCCTCTTTATCTGAACCACTTGACTCGTTAGAGGTAGATTTCAGGTGATGATGTAGGCTAAACAATGGAATACGGACCTGATAGAGGTTGAACGGCGGCGGAGTTGAAAAATGGCTCAAAGTTGACTTTATTTCATCAAAAAAACTAACAGGGGTTAACTCTCAGTTAGTAAAGAAACGTTGGAGGAAAATAAAGCTAAAGTTGAAAGTGTTTGTAAACATTTCCTGAGTTGAGATTAAAATCTCGATCAATAGATGAAAGTTTGGATTATTAAAATTTTAGCTGGCAAAAAAGACGGGTTGGGTTGGGCAATGTAATGGGTCAAAACGGGGTTTGGGTCAAGATGGCTTCGGGTCAGAACGGGCAAATTTAAAGACGGGTTAAGATGGGTTAGGGTTAAGTCGGGTTCGGATTAAAATATGTTCGGGTCAGAATGGGTCAAAAGTCCAAAGTTAGAAAATAAAATGGTAATTGAAGTATTGAATCAAAAGAGTAGATAGTTTATTGATGATAATTTTTGTATGGGATTGGATATATGGTAGGGAGAATGAAGGATGTGAATGATGGTTTAAATAGAGCTAAACCTTATAATGACCCATCTTGACCCGTTGGGGTATTTAGCACCACCTATCTTAACCTGTTTCTTTTCTCCTCAACTTTATAATTACCCATCTTAACCCATTTAATATGCTAACCAACCCATCTTAACCCATATATTTATAATTTAAACCCAAACCAACCCAGTTAAAAACAAATGGGTTAGCATTACCACGTCTAATTAAAATCCAATAACATCCATATCTCAATGATCATTTTCCTGAATTTTTTCTCTTATGTTTTATCAAAGGTATTTTTTCTCTTATGTAAATACCTTTGCTCTTTATCTCTCCATGTAACTCTGTTTGTCATGGTCACTGAGTTTGATATTTATGAGTTATAAATACTTACACATCATGTAATATATATTTAATATATTATTCTCTCTTTTAACAGAAGAGCCCACCAAGTGTGTGAAATGAAAGAGTACGTTTAATAGCACCCAATCCATTCAAGCTGTTAATCTCATGCGGTCAATAACGACAAATTACTTAGATGTTAAGTAGCGAGGCGATAATTAGCAACCGCTATTTCATGTTTAGAGATATACTAGTAAAAAAAAAAAAAAAAAAAAAAAAAAAAAAAAAAACGTTCACAACACCAAAATAACACTAAATTATGCTTCTTTCGGCTAAAATATTCACTAGTTATATTTATAAAAAAAAAAAGGAAAAAATAAAAAAGAAAAAATAAAAATTTGCTATTTAAATGCTACAACCAAATAACGACAAATGATCTATCCGCTACATAGCGCGTTATAGTGAGGGCAATTTTCGCTATTGGCAACATGGGTTAATCCTAAGGCTTATAGATGCTTAATTTCAAATTTTCAATGTAAAAACCAGTCTTCACCTAACGAAAATCAAGATTAGTGAGATCATGAAAACGTAAGATAATGTATTCACATAGCTCGGACTTAAAGATAACAGACTCGGTGTTCCTAGTTCGTGAATGATAACAGAACACAGTACGCATCGTGCAAAGAAAGTAAACATATTTGAGCGGTAAAGATTCAAACTTTAGTTAATCTTGAAATCAAGAACACACGTAGCCCGTGTGTTTTTGTATGCAAGTAATCACTATCTTCTTTTATGAAATCATATTCATGAGTCTGTCATCCAGCCTTTGTTCTGCAAACTAATGTTGACTCAGGATTTCAGCATCCACATTCTCTACTTTCTCAGTTTGCCCATTTTCTTTAGGGACTATAATCCCATAGCCTCCTGAATTTCTTTTGTATAAGATATTAATCTCACCTGAAACAAAAACCATCTTTCATTTTTACTCGTAAACAGGTCAATTTGTATTATGCTAAAAATACAACGGGTCAAATGTATTATGCTTTTTATCCAACAGGTCAAATGGGTCAAACAAGATGACAATCAGCAAACTGTACAAACGTGGATAACTGACATTCAAAGTGTACAAATACGCATAACTAACTCGTAATCGTTATACTACAAGAAGCTAGATTATTTGGGTTGATAATTTTTTAAATCATGTTCAGGACATAAAAAAAGTCTTTGTGGGTTGACCCGTTAGTCCGTTACCCAACACATCCACAGAAAGTCAACAAATTGAGCAGAAAATGTAACCTGTTTCTTCATTCCGAAAGGCGTAAAAGTCATGGTCAACATTCTCTAGTCGCTCAATTGCTTCAGAGACAGTCAAAGGGGCAATATCGAAGTATTTTGTTCGAACAATCTGATCAAATATTTATAAATTAGCTTCAAACAAATAGACATATAATTGGAAGTTCATAACAGAAATTATAATTCATATGCTAACCTCAGGGACAAGATCATCTGTAAAACCTTCACTTGTATCTTCTTCTTCTTCTTCTTGAGGAACTGCAACTGAATCTTGATTTATTAATATTTGTGGGTCCCTAACTTTCAGCCTATCAAATCCCTTCATATGTCTACCATGATCTGAATCTTTCTCCTTAATCTTCCTTAGTTTTCTTTGAATCACAGAAGATACTAAATCAATACTTGCATACAAAGTTTCTGCTTCTTCTTCTGCGCGAATAACTCCATGTTTCTTGGTGAATAATGTAACCTGTGTTTTCAAGCAAATTCATCAAAAAAGAACTCAATTCTAATACCCAAAATCAAGAAATAAAAATATGTGATTTAAGAGTTAGCAGAGTACTTTCAGTTTTGTTACTAATGTGAGCAATAAAGATTCATTGATGTAGCAATTTTAAGAATCCATTTTCAAGGTGATTTATTAGACTATCATCCCCCCTCTTTCCAACTCTCATATATACATACAACTGCTTCAATAATTCTCACGGTTCTATACTTAAATTTAGTTCTGCATTAAACATATCAACTCTGGTACATACTACATACATTAGGTGCATTACCATTTCTCGCGGTTCTATACTTAAATTTAGTTCTGCATTAAACATATCAACTCTCGTACATACTACATACATCAGGTGCATCATAATAATTCTCACAGTTCTATACTTAAATTTAGTTTTGCATTAAACATATCAACTCTCGTACATACTACATACATCAAGTGCGTTACCAGTTCTCGCGGTTCTATACTTAAGTTTAGTTATGCATTAAACATATCAACTCTCGTATATACTACATGCATCAAGGGCATTACTATTTCTTGCGGTTCTATACTTAAATTTAGTTCTGTATTAAACATATCAACTCTTGTAAATACTACATACATCAAGTGCATTACCATTTCTCGCGGTTCTATACTTAAATTAGTTCTGTATTAAACGTATCAACCGTTGTACATACTACATACATCAAGTGCATTACCATTTCTCGCGGTTCTATACTTAAATTTAGTTCTGTATTAAACGTATCAACCGTTGTACATACATACTACAAGTGCATTACTGATTCTCGCCGTTTATACTTAAATTTGGTTATGTATCAAACGTATGCAACAAATTAACAATTAAACAATAACAAACCTCTGATCTTCGAACTTTAGGGCCTTTTCCAAATTCACCACCCCTAACAGAAAGCCTAACATCTACTTCTCTAACAAGATGGCTATGCTTTTGAACAGCCTTCCCCACCTTATCTTCCACATAATTCTTCACAGATTCAGACAACTGTTTCATACAACCATCAAATCAGCTCAAATTTCAACCAAAAAAATACCATTTTTACAAGAAATTATCACAAACCCATTTGAATCAGATCACATCACCTCAAGATTCCTCCCTTGAAGTATCAATTTCACAGAGGACAGAGGACCATCCCACGACATTCGAATCACACAAGGGTTTTGCTTCGTGGTGCAGCTTTGGGGCTGAGAATGAACAGAAATCTTGAAAAATGAAGCTGATTTCAAGAAACTTGATCTGCTTGATGAGAAAGAGAGTGATGAATTGGGGCATGATTGGGGCAAATGGGTGTTTGTTAACTGTAAAGTGGGAGTTGGAGATGCATAAAATGAAGCCATTTTGGGTGAGAAATTGGAGGAAACTGATGGGAAATTTAGGGTTTTTGAGATGATTAAATGGGGAAGATGAATCAAGATTTTACTCGAAGGACAACGAAATGTTTGTGTGTTTTTTTTGAATCATTATCCGGATTCGGATAATGTGCAGACTAGTGGCAGATTGTGTCAAATGTTGGTCCCATGGGCCATGATGTCCTTTGTTTCTAGGGTGGAATGGATGACACCGAATCATTTAGGACAAATGATGAAAAGATTTTTAATGTTAAGTTGGAGTATCTTTTCTGTTTTTTCTATTTTAGAAATGAAAAAGTATTACGGATTTAATAATTTTTATATAGTATAGCAAGTATGGAGGTGAGTGAACAAATCTTTGGCAAATAATTCGTAAATTGTTCAACGTTTGTTCGTTTAATAAATGCATTAACATGAACAAAAAAATTTCGTTCATTTAGTTACTTAGTTAAACGAACATAAACAGATGTTTTACGTTGGGTAATGTGTTTATTTATGTTTGTTTATGCCCATTTGTGTTCTTTTGTATTTGTACATTCAAAGGTTTTATATTTTTATTTTATTGGTTTTAGTTTCTAAATACATGAAATGTAAGGTATTTGAAAGAGTCTGATGCACACAAAACAGTCAAGAAGTCTCCTGCATGCATGCACTTTGTGCATGGTAGAAGTTACTTCGAAAGTTTTACACACTGCAAGGAAATCACACCAAGTGTAAAATCTTCCGAAGCAAAAGACCAATTCTTCTGAAGCCAAAGATGAAGTCTTCCGAAGCTTAGAAGACAAAGTCTTCTGAAGCATCAAAGATAAAAGACTGATTTCTTCCGAAGACAGAGAAGACATGCTCTCTGTGATCAACAACTTTTCAGAAAAGCTGACCAACTTTCCGCTGTCACTCTGCAGACTCACCAACTTATACAAGTTGGTGAAAAGGTCCATGCTTTAGGAAATTATAGATTAAGGTCTTAAGTCTGTAACTTTCTACTTTATGTACTTTTATCCTTTTTGTATTACATTAGGATGTGAGATATGGTATGTCATAGTTACTAGTCAAAAGACAATCTACCTTTTGATTTTACATTGATCTTGTTGTCTAGATTAGTGTTTCCAGCTGCCCTTCAAAGTATGGCCGGCTGTAGGATGTAGTATAAAGTATCTCAGGTCCTTGTATTTTATATGGTATGCTTTGTAACACTTGTAATAGAACTTGAGAGCAATATACTTTATCCTTGAAAACCAATCTTGTTGTTCTTGAGTTTCTGTCTCTTGTTTACTTGTGTTTTCTTAGTATCACCATAAAGGTTCCAGTTCTCTATTTGATCTGTTAAGTGTTCTAAGTCTCTCCTCATTGTAAAACTGATTTGCATTGAACACCTTCAAACGGTTCTGCAATTGGTATCAGAGCTTTTCAGGCTCTTGATTGTAAGATCTCACCATCTTAGATCTATCAGTTTTTCACAAAACATTTAACAACTCAAATGGCAGCTCTCTCAAAGGCTGATATGAAAACTGGCATTATGACAAAATCCCCACTGATCACTCCTGAAGACTTTGATACTTGGTGTCAAAGAATGGAAGGCTTCATCAAGTCTCAAGACTTCAGGATGTGAGAATCTGTTGTCTCCGGACCTTACATTCCATGCACCTCTTTAGCTGCTGCTGGAGGTGGCATGATTCCAAAAGAGGTGGCTGACTATTCTGAAGAAGATAGAAAGAAGATTGATATCGATCAGAAGGCCATGACTGTCCTCCAAACTGCTCTTCCTAACTCCATCTACAAGGGCTTCAAGAAGTGCAAAACTGCCAAGAAGTACAAAACTGCCAAGCAGTTATGGGATGCACTAAAGCTTATGTATGAGGGGTCCTCTGAAGCAAAAGAGAACAAAAAGGACCTCTTAAAGCTGCAGTTTGAGAACTTCACCTACAAGACAGGTGAAACCATAACTCAACAATACTTCAGGTATGTTGAGATTGTGGATACTCTAATGGATGTTGTAGTAACTCTTGAGAATAGGGACATTGTGAGGAAATTCATGTCCTCTCTTCCTAGACAGTGGATCCATTACTGTGTTGTTATCAAGAGGACTGAGAACCTCAAGACTCTCATTCTTACAGAGTTGTATGGCATCCTCAGTGGCTACCAGATGGAGATGAACATGCAAAATTCATCTGGTAACTCCAGCAATCAGCAGAGTTCAGCCCTTCATGTGGTTGAAAGGGATTGCAGAGAACCACAACATCATCTCATCTGCTACCCTGACAACTCACAAAAGGGTCTTTTCATCACCTTCCCTGAGACACCAAGGGAGAGCTACATCCAAGGAAGTCCATTCCAAGATACAAGCTCTTCTCATGCCTTTGTGTCTGCTGATAAAAGTTCAGGCAACTTTCTCTTCACTCTTGAAGATCTGGACTGTATCCATCTAGATGATCTGGAGTACATGGAGATAGTACAGCAGATGGCTCTTCTCACTCACAGAGCCAAGAAGTTCTACAAGAGGACATGGAGGAAGTTTCCTAGCAATGCAGCCAGTGAAAATTTAAAAAATTACTTTTTGAATTAATAAAAGTAGATGATCGGTAAATGTCTATTTAATTTATTGAACAAATTAATAATTTTAAACTTGATGTAAATGATATTAGAGGATAAGGTTATGATAATGACTTGAAAATGAAAGGAAAACGTCAAAGTGTATAAAAACGATTATTAGATAATAATACTAAAGCATTTATACACCATGTGGTTGTCATTGTTTAAATTTAACATTCTATGATATGGTTAGTTCTTGTAACAAAGCTATTGACTTTTTGAAGGGATCAAAAGTGTTTTTTGTTTATTTTCATCATCCACAAAACGATTGAAAATTATCACAAACACGCTATAAGAGTTGAGTTAAAAGCGTTAAGCAATTAGATTTTTTACCCATTGTTAAAAATGCATTGTTGGTCTTATATGATGATTGTGTAAACCTTAAACTTAAAAGTGAGGCTAGCTACACATGAATTTAAAAATTTTGAATTTTTATTAGGAATGATAATTTTGTACAATATTTTGTTTGTTATTAATTTGGTTAGTAATATCTTATTATCACAAGATATGTGTTTTGATGATGCTATAGATCATCTTAATGGATTTTTTTTATAATATAAAGTATAGAGAATATGAATTTGAAAAGATTTGGTTAACACTAAACAAATAGCTATAGAAATAAATGTAAAACTTAATTTTCGTGAGATATGTATTGTTTGTAGAAATAAAAAATGAGAAAATTACATAAATGGTTCATGTGTTTTGATCAGATTGTATGATTGGTACTTAAACTTTAAAAATTTCAAAATTAGTCCAAATATTTGTGTAGTAATTGCAAATTTGGTCACCAAATTTTACAAAAAGGCAAAGTTAGTTCAAACTTTTATGTGGGCATTGCACTTTTGGTCTCTAAAATTAAATTTAAAAGTTAGTTTAAATTTTATGAAATGCATAAAAATGAATGAATTTAATGCTATGGACCAAACATATAACGATTACATAAAAATTTGGACTATCTTTGCAATTTATAAAGTTTGAGAACCATACATACAATTTGGTTAAACTTTAGAGACCATTTATGCAATTTTTTCTTAAAAAATTGATGAAAAATGTTAATAATGAAACTATCAAAACTCTTACTGAATATTTTAAAATTGATTACTTTTTATATATAGTAGATCAAGCTTTTTCTTCATGTCAAAATAGATTTATTCAACATAAAAAATTTGAAAGTAATTTTGGTTTTCTTTTTAGTATAAAAAAGTTGAAATTCGTAAATGACGAAATTTTAAAAGAAAAATGTATCCGTCTAGCACAAGTTAACATGATGATAATGTAGATAATTTTTCCATGATGATAAGCTGGATAAAAAAAGAGGATTTTTGACTATATTATTTTAAAAGACCTTATTTTTTTTTTACTATATTATCTAGTTCTTTGTACAAGTTTTTAAATTTTTTTATTTGGAGTCTTATTTTTTCCCTTAAGTTTTGGTATGTTTTTTTTTTTTTTTATTTTCATTTAAAAAAATTTATTTTTCTCTTCTGGGTCCTTGAATTATTAAAAAGTTGTCATTTCCATACATTTTCGATAAATTAGTTAATTATGTTGGTTAAGTTAGGGGTCTTTAAGTTATTATACAAATAATCTAATTTAAGTATTAATTTGTATAATAACTTACATGTCTCTAACTTAACAAACATAATTAATTAAGTTAAGAGTTAAGTTCAATTTTACTCTTTGAGGTTGGTTAAAAATAACTATTTTACTTCAAAAAATTAAAAACATCAATTTAACTTCAAAAGTTTCATAAATTATTTTAATTTTAATCCAAAAGTTTCATTAGTTGTTTTAATTTTATCCAAAATAATAAAACTTTTGGAGTAAAATTAAAACAACATATGAAACTTTTGAAGGTAAATTGATGTTTTTAATCTTTTGGAGGGAAATGATTACTTTAGTTAAAATTTAGGAAGTAAAACTGAAATTAACTCTTATAATTAATAAAATGAATGAAAATGATAAAATTTGAAAAACCAAAGACCCAGAAAAGAAAAAGGTTTCTTTAAATGAAAATAATAAAACAGAGCAAATCACATGGGAAAATAACAATTAATTCTTTTATTTGCTTTACATGTTTGGTCGTGGGCTTTAGACCTGTTGGGTGCGCATGAACGTGGGCTAACTTGGACTTGGGCTAGCATGGATTTATTTGGGCTAGCTTGGACTTGGACTTGAAGGATGGAGCTCTGGTGGATCGTGTTCAAGTTATGCGGTAACCCGTTAATCTATGAATGAAGCACGGGTCATTCTGATCGGGCTCAGGGTTAGTGGAGCTCCACTTTATTGCTGGATATTATATAAAGATAGATAGAGAAAGATCGCATCATTTTTTTACTCATGTCTCCTTATATCGTCAGTTTCTTTGGCTTCACCCGCACAAATGTTCTAGGGTTTTATCATAGAGATCAACCTTTCGAATGTTCGATTGTACTTAGAGTCTTTGGTGTTTATCATAGGGATGATCTAACTCTTGTCTTGCTCCATATTTAGTTTGTATTTCAATTCTTAGTGTTGTGTTTCTTTGTATTGGTTGTATACGTTTGTGGTTTTGGATTAATCTAACTAGTGGACCGGTAAATAGAATGTTTCGTTGCACAATCTGACTTTAAAAACATTGCTAATCACTTTCTTTATTACTTTATTTTATGAACAGTTCTAATACAATCTTATTATAAATCTAATTTATGTCTTAAATGAGACGAGAATACAACACCTCTTATACGAGAGACATACATCTCACTTATATAGACTTGTAGCATGCAATAGATTTTTATAAGTTTGTGCTCATTATTGCATGTTCCCGTATATAATAAGTTAGAGTTGTTGATACGTTATCTGTTAGGTAGTTATACTACCTTTTGATTTAGTACTCTGTTACCCGAGCATGTCAGACATGTCATTGTGGCGTCAATGACATGACACTTTTCGTGACAGTGTTTTATAAAAAGCTCACGGCGTCTCCGTTAACACGTTAGTACTCAAGTAGTACATTGGCCACACTTATTTGGGAGGCGGATGGATCGATCCTAGTTCAGTTCAGATCAGTTTAGTTCCGGGGGATGGAATCATGTGTGTATGCCCACACACCATCTCATTGGTGCATAGTCTAGCTAGCTATGTACTTATCAGTTCAGTTTTAGCTCTGGGAACTTCTTATTTTACACGACTTATGTTTTGTGTGTACTCGTCGTGTAGATCAGTTCAGCTTCGGTATTACATGTTCAGTTCCGTATCAGATTTTAGTATTATATGTTTAGAATCAGATTTTAGTTCTCAGTATCATATGATCAGTTCTGTATCAGTTTCGTGTGTAAAAGTTGATAATACGTTTTATCGTTATATCGTCACTACTATTGTTCTTTCCGTTACTGAGCAATTTTTGGCTCAGCCGTATTTTCTTTTGTGGTGTTTTCTTATTTATTTGTAGGTAATCAGGGTAATACGGGGAATTAGTGAAGAGAGAATTGAAGATCAAGACTTTGCTTTTGATTTAATTGATGTAATGAATATTCAATTAGGTTTCCTTGAAGTGTTTGGTTTGTTGAATTGTTGATTTCAGACCGTCTCTTTTATATAATGAATTTGGTTTTTGATTTGATATTGGTAATAGTGACACGTCAGCCTCTCGGGGTTGGGGTGTTACACATATCCTACGTTTGTGATACCCAATTCAATCCAACATTGATGTTTCTAGATGAAAATAAATCTAAAACAATCAAAATGGAACAATTGAATTGACAGCAACTCACGTATTTTAGAATCTTCAACCAATAAATAATATCACTCAGCTTAAACTACCATCTTTAAATATTAACTCAACCACAAATCATCAAGAACAAGTCATAGTATACAAACCCTACCACCCGGAGAAGATCACGGAAGGTTTAGCCGGACATGGCAATAAAAATCAACACGAAAACGAATGAAAACATTGTTCTAAACTTTAAAGAATCAAATTGAATGATAAAAATAAGATCTTGAGCCTTGAAATCGCCTCCGGAAGTCTTCGGGATCGCTTGGGATTGTTCTTAGGACTTGCAGATGGCTGGGAATGAAGCTCTCCCTTAAAATGTAAATTTTCCGTCTTTTTCTAAAATTTTAGCGCGCCTTGCACCTTAGGTCATGTGACCACCGTATGTTACGTTAGGGACTTTCTGTTTTTTTCTAGCTTTCATGTAACGTAAGTCTTCCCACAACCATTAGTTATGGTAGGGGCTTTCTGTTCAGTTTTGAGTTGTTGAACCGTAGGTCATCATTCCACCGTAAGTCACGTTAGACAGCTTTTATCTGATTCTTATTTTCTTCGTAACTTCTTCTTTCGGACTCCGTTTCCGTCCCCGTTTGCGGTCACATTCTTGTAATTGAATTCTCTATTACCTCATCTATCATGATCTTCGCTTATCATCCATGTGCATTCTCCAAGCCACATCAAATCATTGCGTTTTACCTATAAAACCCCAAATCATCGTAGTTAACTTATTCCATACAATTTCTTCTACTTACACACATTAAATACATTAAATTTAACCCCTTAACCATGATAAACATCATTCCAAACCCCTTACATCATTAATACATAAAACACAATGTTGAAAATATTATTAGGGTAGGGGTATAGTAAAAATAATATTTAATCTAAAATGCCTAAGAAGAATTGTGAGCTTCACACGTGTCTTTTTATTATATTAAAGAAAAGGGTATTTTGGGCAATGTATCAAATACGCCAACTCATTGTGTTATATACAATTATTGCGTCAAAATCAGTTAATTATGCTATATATTTTAAATCATTTGTTATTTGTATTTATGATTGTGTTTTACGTTTTATATTATTTTGTGTTATTTTTTTTATTGTTTTAATAGATTATATAAATTTGTCATCTATGATTATATTTTACAATTAGAAGTACATAATGATATACTTTCACCAATGTGTGTATCGAAACTCATAGTGCCGAAGATAACATAATGATTTATTTTTGTCATTGTTTTTTTATAATTTATATAAACTTATTATTAGCTATCATTATGTTTTACAACTAAAAGTAGAAAATAATTTTATTTCACTAATATATTTTTCAAAACTCATAATGTTCAAGATAATATAATGATTATAAAAAAACACAATAAGACATTGTATTATTTTGTTATTGTTTTTAATGTATTAAATTAATTAGTTGTTAATTTATTATTGTGTTTTACATATTAAAGATATACAACAATGTTATTGTAGCATTATATATTTTTAAAATTCATCATTTTAACAAACACAATAGTATTCACAAAAATATAGTAACTAACAAAAAGACATAATAAACTTTACTAAAGACACAATAACAAAATACGGGCTTAAAAATATAAAAATAAATTATTATCTTTTTATATAACAATACTGTATTTGTTTTAAAAGATAAAAAATACTTGTTTTTATGATGATTTTTATAAAATAATAATGTCGTACATAAAACTTATGAATATTTAAAAAAAAATGAGAACTGGCAAAAAGTAAACAAAGTGGCTATTTTTATTTTTTATTAATGAAATTGATGATTAAGATTACCTTTTACATTTTTTAGTTTTAAAGGTTTTTTTATTTGAACTTTTACCATATTATTAAAGAGAAAGGTACAAATAAAAAGTCATTTAATCCTAAAAAGTGTAACCATTTATTTTTTTAATGTAAGGAAAATTTATTAGAGGGGTATATTAGGAGCAACTATTTTTGTCGATATTTTGCAAGTTCCTCTTATTTTTTGAAACATTCATAAATTTTATATACAACATTATTTTTTCACAAAAATTACATCATGAAAACAAGGATTTTTTATTTTTAAAATGATTATAACATTATTATAAAAAGATAATAATTCTTTAATATAAATAAACAGACACATGTTAAACACAAGATGTATACTAGATTTTTTAGTCTTAAACTTCTTTTTACTTAAACCTAATTCTATATATGCATATATATACCAAAGGTTGCCCGCATGATGTGACGAACAACATAACCTGTTTTTTTTAAATAAAAAAACAAAGCAATATTTTACACAAATAATATAAAATAAATGCTCATTTTGATGGTGTGATTAAAAAAATAATATACGTTTGAAAAGTTATACCTATTTAACAATTATGTGAGAAAATGATTTAAAAGTAAACAACCGTAATCATATAAATAAAAGACAATTAAGATTGTTAAATAAATAAAAAACAAATTCGCTTCTTGAATTTTTAAAACTTAATGTAAAAAAAATCTTGTACTACTCTAATATTTCTACTATAATAAAAGGGTAAATAAAATAACACGTGTCAGCATCATATTCATCCTCATCAAAATTTTTCTGATTCTCTCTTCTATTAAATAATTACTTTAATTACCAATAACATTATTTAATTCTTTTTTAGATTAAAATTTTTTTTAATAAGTTAATAAAAAGATCTCTTTATTTAGATTATTTCTAAAAAATATTTTTTTATAAAATAATAAATTTTTCTAAAAAATCAATTTTTTAAAAAACATTTAATTATTTTAAATTTGATGATTTTTAAAAGTAAATATTTTATAAACCAAAATAATTAAAATTAGAAGTTATAAAAGAAAATTTTTAAAAATGATAGTTTTTTTTAATACGGTTTGTTTTGAATTAAGATGTTAAAATCTTTTTTTTTTGTTAGAAAAAAAAGTTTAAAAATTGATATCAATGTTATATTACTTATAGTTTTTACTCATACGTAATTATAATTAAATCTTATATTAGAATATCGTTTTATATTTAATAAAATTTTATAATATTTAATATTTTATTTTATCAACCCGTATAATACACGAGTTTACTAAAGTTAGTGTATTATAATATAGTATATATCTAAAACATCAAGAAACATAATCACCATAATATAATAAAAATATGCCTAAGTAATATAGGAAATACTTGTTCGTTGTTTCGTTAACGATCTAGAGCATTATTACCAGAAAGTTTTATACTCTACAAGTTTATAAAACCTAGAAATAATCAAAAATTATTTTAGTAATTTTTTTATAAGTACAAAAAAAAAAAATATTTTTAAAATAAACATATTCGAGAGTTTGCCCATTTAACACTCTAGAAGTCATCGAAAAAGGACTTAAATACGTGGATCGAAGTCATACTCAAAAGATGGTGCCTCATTTGTGTCCAACCATTGGTGTGTCATATCTCACCACAACATTAACGTGTTATTTACTTTATAATATGATTTGCCGTATTATTTGGTTTTGATTGATGTCAATTAAAAATGTTTTTAATATCTATTTACTATTAACCATATTGATTTATGATATCGACGTTTAACAAATAACTTCAAAATAATATTACATTCAAATGCATAAAACATGTGGAGATGAAACAAAAGGCACACATTATATTCTAAAGTTAGATTTATTTAAGCGTATTGTTATATTAAAAAACAGATTTAACCTAAAAAAATTAATAAATATTATGGGTTTGACACGCGTACTTCTATTGTTTTAAATAGGACTTTTTATTTATTGTGTCAAATAAATCAGCTATTATGTCTTATAAGTTTATTGTGTTAAATATCAATTTATTAGGCCACGTATTTTACATTATTTGTTATATGTATTAATCATTGTGTTTTATGTTTTATATCATTTTATGTTTTTTTTGTCATTGTTTTTATAGATTATTTAGACTTTTATCTATCATTGTGTTTTAAAAATAGAAATACACAATGATATACTTTCACTAAAGTTTTTTTTAAAACTCATAGTGTTAAAAGTAATATAATGTGTTATTTTTTATTATTTTTTATAGATTATATAAACTTGTTGTTATTTATCATTGTGTTTTACAATTTGATGATACAATAATTTTATTTCACCAATTAATTTTTTCAAAATTCATAGTATTCAATATAACACAATAACGATAAAAAAACACAATGAGACATTGTGTTATTTTGTGATTATTTTTGATGTATTTGATTAATTTTTTATTAATTTATTATTATGTTATACATAATAGAGATACACAACAATGTTATTCCATCATTTTATTTTTTTAGAACTAAGAAAAATACACAATAAACCGCACTAAACACACAATGATGAGATATGAGCTTACAAAGTTAAAAAAATTATTATCTTTTTATCTAACAATATTGTACTTGTTTAAAATTTTAAAAATACTCGTTTTTATGGTTTAATTTTATAAAAAGATAATATCGTACATAAAAGTTATAAACGTTTAGAAAAAAAGGAAAACTTGCAAAAAGTCAACAAAAATACATATTTCTAAAATACACATCTAACAAACTTTTTACTATAATTTGATCTCAACCATTGATTAAGTAGACTAATAGTTGAAATTCTTTTTACATTTTTTAGTTTTAGTTGATGTTTTATTTAAAACTTTCCCTTATATTAATGGATGTATCTATAAAAAATGATAAACTTAGTAATAATCTATTTACCTACTCTTATAAAAGAGTAAGCAAATAAGATACGTGATTGCATCACATTTTTCATCACGGAATTTTTTTCATTTCTCTCTCATTAAATAATTTTATTAATTAATAATAATATTATTTAACTTTTTTTAGATTAAAAGTAATTTTTAATAAATTAAAAAAGATATATTTTTATTAATGTTATTTCTAAGAAAATAAATGTTTATAAAACAAGAGATTTTTTAAAAAATCAAACTTTTTTAAAAATAAAAAATATTTTAAAATTGGTGTTTTTAAAAATTATTTTTTTATAAACATAAAATAATTAAATTGAGAGTTATAATAAGGGAATTTTTAAAATTAATATTTTTTTAAAAAAAGTTTGTTTTGAAATAAAACGCATAATTGTTTTGGAATAAATAAAAAAAGTTTAAAAATAAAATTTTAAAAAACTGGTATCATTGTTTTATTACTTGTAGATTTTACATACTCATAACTACAATAATATCTTATCTTTGAATACCATTTTATAATTAAAAAGTTATATTTATTTAACATATGTAATACACGAGTTACTAAAGCTGCTTAGTTTTATAAGAAAAACTAGTAGTTTTTGATGTTTATCTGGCATTTGAGAAATCACAAACATTATTAGAAGTATGAGACATACTCTTAGTTCTTGTTTTTAAAACTTTAAATTTTTATATATAGTTATGTACGTTTATATACATAAAATTTCATTAAAGTAATTTTTAATATGTTTTCAAAAAATTATAGATGCATGCATGTTAGTACTATAACCAACACATTACTTAGACATGTGCACATTATACTACTACTTAAAAGCAAAGGTCGGTGGGGTCCCACCGGCCAGTCACGTGTCACAAGACGATTGGTGAAAACTTTTTTTCTATTTTTTTTGCTTTTTCCCGAAGCCGTGTAATGAGAAATATTTATTTTTTGACATATGCAACAAGTTTTAGTCTGGTGGAGTGGTAATGCTCCGTCCTCTTGATTCTATAACCCGCATTAGGTTGCGGGTTCGAACCTCCCGTTTTTATTGTTTTTTTTTTTCCTTTTTTGCCTTTTTTAAATATCTTTTGTTCTATTACTTTTAAGGGTTAATTGATTTAAATACTCCCAACTATTGGAAATTGACCGCTGCCACCCCTAAGTATCATTTTGGTGAATATAACTTCCAAGTAAATACTTCGGTGCCTGTATCACTCGTCGTTTGTCAAAACCCTAACAAATTAAATTACTTTTTTGTAATATTCATTTCATTTAAATTACTTTTTGTAATTTTTAAGTCGCACGGAGCATAACGTAGATCACATACACGTCATAACGTGTCGTTAATCATACTACTTCGCCGTTGCACACCCTTACAATTAAATTACTTTTTTAGAATCTGACTTTTTATGTACGTTTCGCGTTGTTGTACGTTTCAATTTAAATTATGTTCGGAAACGAGTCGAGTCAAATAAACTAGGTATTATTGACGTAATAATTTGAAAAGAAGTCGGGTAAATTGTAATGTATACTTTACCACGCTGCATAATGCCTCGCTGCAACGCGCGACGGGTAAAAAAACTAGTTATATACTGTAAGGAATATGAAAAAGGCTGATGCACCCAAAACAGTCAAGGTGCTTCCTGCATGCATGCACTTTGTGCATGGTAGAAGATACTTCGGAAGTTTTACACACTGCAAAGAAGTTTTTCTAAGTGTAAAATCTTCCGAAGCTAAAGGCCAAATCTTCTGAAGCCAAAGATGAAGTATTTCGAAGCTTAGAAGATAAAGTCTTCTGAAGCCTCAAAGATAGAAGACTGATTTCTTCTAAAGACAGAGAAGACATGCTTTCTCTGATCAACTTTTTCAGAAAGCTGACCAATTTTCCGCTGCCACTCTACAGACTCACCAACTTACACAAGTTGGTGAAAAGGTCAATGCTTTAGGAAGCTGTAGATTATGGTCTTGAGTCTGTAACTTTCTACTTTATGTACTTTTATTTTTTTTGTATTACATTAGGATGTGAGCTATGGCATGTCATAGTCACTAGTCAAAAGGCAAATCTGCATTTTGACTTTACATTGATCTTGTTGTCTAGATTAGTGTTTCCAGCTGGTCTTCAAAGTATGGCTGATTGTAGGATGTAGTATAAAGTATCTCAGGTCCTTGTATTTTATTTCTATGCTTAGTAACACTTCTAAAAGAACTTGAGAGCAATATACTTTATCCTTGAAAACCATTACTTATTGTTCTTGGTTTTGTCTTATCTTGTTTTGCTTGTGTTTCTTAGTATCACTAAAAAGGTTCCAGTTCCCTATTTGATCTGTTAAGTGTTCTAAGTCTCTCCTCATTATGAAACTGATTGCATTGAACACCTTCACCGATCCTGCAATTAGTATCAAAGCTTTCCAGGCTCTTGATTGTAAGATCTCACCATCTTAGATCTCTCAGTTTTTCACAAAACACTTAACAACTCAAATGGCAGCTCTCACAAAGGCTGATATGGAAACTAGCACCATGACAAAGTTCCCACTGATCACTCCTGAAGACTTTGACACTTGGTGTCAAAGAATGAAAGGCTTCATCAAGTCACAAGACTCCAGGATGTGGGAATCTGTTGTCTTTGGACCTTACATTCCATGCACCTCTTTAGCTGTTGCTGGAGGTGGCATGATACCAAAGGAGGTAGCTGACTTTTTTGAAGAAGATAGTAAGAAGATTGATATCGACCGGAAAGCCGTGACTACCCTTCAGACTGCTCTTCCAAACTCCATTTACAGGGGCTTCAAGAAGTGCAAAACTGTTAAGCAGTTATGGGATGCACTGAAGCTCATGTATGAGGGGTCCTCTGAAGCAAAAGAGAACAAAAAGGACCTCTTAAAGCAGCAGTTTGAGAATTTCACCTACAAAACAGGTGAAACCATGACTCAACAATACTTTAGGTATGTTCAGATCATGGACACTCTAATGGATGTTGAAGTAACTCTTGAAAATAAGGACATTGTAAGGAAGTTCATGTCCTCTCTTCCCAGACAGTGGACCCATTACTGTGTTGTTATCAAGAGGACTGAGAACCTCAAGACTCCTACTCTTACAGAGTTGTATGGTATCCTCAGTGGCTACCAGATAGAGATGAACATGCAAAATCCATCTGGTAACTCCAGCAATCAGAAGAGTTCAGCCCTCCATATGGTTGAAAGGTATTGCAGAGAACCTCAACATCATCTTATCTGCTACCCTGACAACTCACAAAAGGGTCCTTTCATCACCTTACTTGAGACGCCAAGGGAGAGCTACATCTAAGGAAGTACATTCCAAGAGACAAGCTATTCTCATGCTTTTATGTATGCTGATGAGAGTTCAGGCAATTTTCTCTTCACCCTTGAAGACCTGGACTGTATCCATCCAGATGATTTCGAGTAATAGAGATAGTCCAGCAGATGGCTTTTCTCACTCACAGAGCCAAGAAGTTCTACAAAAGAACAGGGAGGAAGTTTCCTAGTAATGCAGCCAGTGGAAAGTTTGGACCGGATAAAAGCAAAGTGAAGTGTTTCAATTGTAACCAAATGGGACACTTTGCTAGGGAGTGCAAGGCACCTAGAACAAATGGTGGCCAAGCACAAACCAGACCAAACTACACTGAAGGAGCCAGCCGGAATGAGAAGCCAAAGTAGCAAGCTGCAGTTGCTGTTGAAGAAGGAGGCTTTGACTGGAGCTTTCAGGTTGAAGATGTATCTCCAAACCAAGCACTGATGGCAGATCATGATGAAGCCAAGGTATTGGAACATTTTTGTACTCCTGAATGTATTGCTAAAGTT
Organism: Flaveria robusta; assembly: GCA_025506415.1. NCBI lineage: Eukaryota > Viridiplantae > Streptophyta > Magnoliopsida > Asterales > Asteraceae > Flaveria > Flaveria robusta. Next base: position 42,615,611 of record CM046469.1, read on the forward strand.
AACAGATATAGGTCCTATGCTTAGAGATGAGATCTGATCTTGAGTCCTTGAATATCTTAAAATCTGATTTCAAAAGAGCTGAAAATGGGTATAAACTAAAAATAAAGGATTTAGAGAAAACCATTTCCACTCTTAAACATGAACACACCAACTACAGGAAACAGATCAAAGATCTCATTACTAAGTTAACTGAATGCCAGGCTGAGCTTGTGATCAGCAAAGTCATGGAAGAAAAATGTGTTCTTGAAGAAGAGACCTTCAAGAACATGATATCCTCATCTCTGCATGTCAAAGTTTGTTATTAGAATAAACAGGGACTGGGATCTACTGAGATAGCTCCTCCACACTCTTTACTATCTGCAAGATTTCCAAGGTATGAAACTTGTGAAGATGAGCTTCCCCTCATAGACCCTATGAGTGAAGAGGATGAAGAGGAGATAGTGAAGGATGGATCTGAGAAGAGCGAGGAAGATCATCCTAAGAAGGGTCACTATTCTCCTGAGGAAAAGAATGCAGTTAGGATGACTAAGTCCAAGAGAAAGAACTTAATCAGAAGAGCCAAGAGAAAGTCCAAGAAAGCTCAAGAGATCAAGGCCACTTTCAACTCTAAGCAGAAACAAGTGTTCATCTCTTCAGGATTTGAAGTGGTGAAGGCTGAAGACTCAACTATGAATCCTAGTACTAGGGGTTATAGTTGTTGTCAAACTCATCTCAGGAATAAGAAGAAGGCTGATCAGTTGTGTACCACTGCTACACAACCTGAACCATCCATATCCAACAACAAGTCACACCCTAAAAGGCTTACTACTTCATCTATGAAGAAGAAGATGGAGATGAAAAGTGATCAAGATCAGTCTTGTTCTCAAAAGAAGACTCTCAGAAGAAAGCAAATGGATTGCATCATGTGTGGTAGTACTTCTCATCTAGCAAAGGATTGCATTTACAATCCTAAGAGCACTGTCCACATGATCAAGAAGAAAACTTCTGAGAAGATCAACAAGAAGCCAGCTACTGAAGGAAAATCCTTTCCTTTCGGAAGCTCCAAAATGAAGAAGAAGACGAGTGAAAACTTGCCTTAGGAAGAAAAATTGGTCTCGGAAGAAAGGAATGCTTCCGAAGTACTGAAGCCTGCTGCACTGATAGCAAGATCTTCTAAAGGTCCAGTCTCCAAAACTTCCAAAGTTATCAAAACTTCTAAAGTATTGAAGGTCAAGTCTAAGCTTCCAAAGGTGGCGTGGAAGAAAAAGAAAGACCATGTGACTGAAAGTTCTTTATCAACAACAGCTGTTGGTTCTCAAAGCTTGAACATAGGATCAATTACTGTTGCATTGTCTTCAGTTGATGTTAATGAACCCAAGACCAATAAGGCTTGGGTTTCCAAATGTAACTAATCATCTCTTTTTTTGTGCAGGAATAGCTAAAGACCAACAGGAATGTATGGATCATTGACAGTGGCTGTTCGAGGCACATGATAGGCAATGGCTCTCTACTCTAAAATTTTGAGAAAATTGACGGAGGGCCTGTTGCTTTTGAAGGGAATGCAGGAGGTTACATTACTGGAAGGGGCATGGTCACAAATGGTAAGCTCAGCATTAAGAAGGTAAATTTTGTCAAAGAGCTTGGATACAATCTACTAAGTGTATCCCAATTTTGTGATCAAAGACACAACATGCTCTTTACTCAGCATGAGTGCATTGTTCTCAAGTCCGGGGTGGTCATTCCTCAGGAGCACATACTGCTTAGATCCCCCAGGAAAGGGAACATATACAAGATGGACTTGCAAGAAACTTCTCCTTCAGAAGAAGTGTCATGCTTTCTATCCAAAGCAAATAGTGATGAGTCTTTTCTCTGGCATAACAGAATGTGCCATGTAAACTTTAAAAACATGAATAAATTAATTAAGAATGATTTGGTAACTAGAATGCCAAAGAAAGAGTTTACAAGTGATGATCATTGTGTTGCATGCCTGAAAGGGAAGCAGCACAAGGTATCTCACAAGCCAAAGGAAAGAAATTCCATCACTACTCCCATACATTTGTTACATTTGGATCTCTTTGGCCTTACCAGTGTAATGAGTCTAGGAAGGAACTCATATTGTTTAGTGATCACAGATGATTTCACTATATTTACTTGGGTCTTTTTCCTTATAACTAAGGATGAGACTCCTGAAATCTTGAAAAATTTCATTCTAAAGATTGAGAATCAATCTGATCACAAGGTCAAAATCATAAGATGTGATCAAGGAACTGAATTTAAGAACCAAATCCTTGATACATTTTGTGATGAAAAGGGTATTACAAGACAATATAGTGCTACCAGGACTCCTCAGCAAAATGGTGTTGTTGAGAGGAGAAACAAGACACTAATTGAAGCTGCAAGAACCATGTTTTCTGACTCTAAACTGCCTATCACCTTCTGGGCAGAAGCAGTGAACACTGCTTGCTATGTGCAGAACAGAGTTTTAGTGGTTAAGACTCATGGTAAGACTCCTTATGAACTGTGACACAAAAGGAGACCTTTCATTGGTTTCCTCAGATCATTTGGATGTCCTTGCATAATCTTGAATACCAAAGATCAGATAGCCAAATTTGATGAGAAATCAGATGATGGATACTTTATTGGATACTCTTCTCAAGCCAAGGCTTATAAAGTATACAATCTCAGAACTAGAATAGTCGATGAGTCAGCCAATGTGACTTTCAATGAACACACTCCTTGTGTGAGAGGTTCTGGTCCAGATTGACTATTTGATCTTGATTTACTTACCAACTGTAGATCCATATCATCTTGATTATGTCTGAAAGCTTGATAAAGCTCTTTATGGGCTGCACCAAGCTCTGAGGAAGTGTATGAGACTCTATCTCAGTACCTATGTCAACATGGCTACAGAAGGGGTACTATAGATGGAACTCTCTTCATCAAAGAAACAGGAAATGACTTAATGCTGGTTCAAGTTTATGTTGATGACATTATCTTTGGGTCAACTAATCCAAAGCTCTGCAAAGACTTTGAGAAGCTGATGAAGAATAGATTTGAAATGAGTGCCATGGGAGAACTCAATTTCTTTCTAGGAATTCAAGTGAAGCAGGTTGACAATGACATCTTCATAAGTCAGTCAAAGTATGTTCAGGACATACTAACAAGATTCAGCATGACTGACTGTAAGGTTGCAAAGACACCCATAGCAAGAAACCACTCCCTTGGACCTGATCTTAAGGGGGAGTGTGTGGATGAGCATTTCTACAGGGCTATGATTGGGTCTCTTATGTACCTTACTGCCGGTAGACCTGATATCATGTTTGTCACATGCATTTGTGCCAGATATCAAGCCAATCCCAGTATGTCACACCTGGTTGCTTTCAAGAGAATTCTAAGATATCTCAAAGGTGCTCCATCACTAGGCCTTTGGTATCCAAAGAATTCTGACTTCAATTTGTATGCCTATACAGATAGTGACTATGGTGGCTGCAAAATGACTGCAAAATCTACATCAGGGGGATGTCAAAGTCTTGGTGTAAGGATAGTCTCATGGCAATGCAAGAAACAATCCTGTGTATCTGCATCAACTGCTGAAGATGAATACATTGCTGCTGCTAGCTTTGTGCTCAAGTGCTTTGGATTCAGAATCAGATACGAGACTATGGATTCAACTTCAAAGAGACTTCCATCCACATAGACAACAATAGTGCTATCTCTATTACAGAGAATCCTGTGCAGCACTCAAGGACCAAACACATCAACATCAGGTATCATTTAATTAGAGATAATTTTAAAAAGGGGTTAATAAAACTAGTCAAAGTGCACACAAATGAACAATATGCTGATCTGTTCACCAAAGCTTTTGATGAACAGAGATTTAAGTATCTCATATCAGCTATTGGGATGATTAACTTTGAGAAGCTTTTTCTTAAACTTAAATACAATAGTATTTCTAAAATCTGTGTGTCCTCAGTTGTCTATTTATCACCTTTATAAGCCCCTAACTATCTTGGAAGAAGAGTCTTTTAGAAAATATTCCTTAGATTTTTGAGAATTTTGCACATATTTCTTTTCGAAAGAAACTAAGTTACCTTCGGAAGCAAATTATGTCTTTAATATCAAATAACTGCTTATGACAATTTGCCTTCGGAAGAAATCTTCTTAATATCTTCCGAAGCCAAATTTACTCATAAGTACTCATATGCTATTAAAAAACAACATTCTTCCTAAAGTACTTATGTCTCTGAAGTGAGAAATCCTTTAAGTATTTTTCTTCCGAATCAAAATTTTCAAAACTCTTAGAAATATCTTCCGAAGCCAAATTGGCTTCGGAAGCTTTTATCAAAACTTCCGAAGCCAAATTACCTTCGGAAGATTTTTGACTTTCAAGAAAACTACTTTTGGGCACTTTTTCCGAGGTGGGACCGACATTCGGATTTCAAAGTTTATCCTTCGCATTAACTTTGTCTCAAATCCATTTCATATAAATACCCAATAGTTTCCCCCTCTTTCACTTTTCACTCTTCATCTACAACATCTTTGTAAGCTACATTCACCCACAAACCGCCTTTGATCTTATCTTCCTTCATGACGAAGCTTACTCAAATGGCCAACCAAAATCGCAGCAACCAACCTGATTTCTCCATGCAACTTCACAGGCAACATAATCAGGTTGCTCTGTTGAACTCTGAGAAAAATCCTAGTTTCTCAGAGGTTTGTCGTTTCCTTTCTTTGTCAAACTACTTCACCTCCCTCACCATTGATCTTCCTTTCTATACGGATCATCTTCTGGACTTCTGGCGGACCTGCCAAGAGGTCATCATGGATGTGGAGAAGGCACTATCTGCCACAGTGCAGGGGAGGACAATCTTCATCACTCCGGCCATCATCAACACTCATCTTCAGCTGGATGATGCAGAAGGTGATTTGTCCTTCCCCAAATCTGCTGTTAAACAATCTTTTGATCAGATGGGCTATGAGGAAGATTTCTCAGTCAGAACCTTCAGGAAAGGGAAGGTCTCTTCCCAGTGGAAGTACCTCCTCCATATTGTCATACACAGTGCAGGACCGTTTGAATGTGTTCAATGCAAATCAGTTTCATAATAAGGAGAGACTTGGAACACTTAACAGATCAAATAGGGAACTGGAACCTTTATGGTAATACTAAGAGAACACTAGTAAACAAGAGACAGAAACTCTAGAACAACAAGATTGGTTTTCAAGGATAAAGTATATTGCTCTTAAGTTTTATTACAAGTGTTACAAAGCATAAAACTAAAATACAAGGACCTGAGATACTTTATACTACATCCTACAGCCGGCCATACTTTGAAGGCCGGCTGGAAACACTAATCTAGACAACAAGATCAACGTAAAGTCAAAAGGCAGATTGCCTTTTGACATGTGACTATGACATGCCATAGCTCACATCCTAATATAATACAAAAAGGATAAAAGTACATAAAGTAGAAAGTTACAGACTCAAGACCTTAATCTACAGCTTCCTAAAGCATGGAGCTTTTCACCAACTTGTATAAGTTGGTGAGTCTGCAGAGTGGCAGCGAAAAGTTGGTCAGCTTTTCTAAAAAGTTGTTGATCACAGAGAGCATGTCTTCTCTGTCTTCGAAAGAAATCAGTCTTCTATCTTTGAGGCTTCGGAAGACTTTGTCTTCTAAGCTTCGAAAGACTTCATCTTTGGCTTCGGAAGAAATGGTCTTTTGCTTCGGAAGATTTTACACTTAGTGTAATTTCTTTGCAGTGTGTAAAACTTCCGAAGTAACTTCTACCATGCACAAAGTGCATGCATGCAGGAGACTTCTTGACTGTTTTGTGTGCATCAGCCTCTTTGAAATACCTTACACACAGCTTGTCCAACAAGCATGAAGGATGGGACCAGATTACTGAGGATCTCTCCTTCATAGTCCATGGACTGGTTCAGGCGGTCAAGTTCAGGTATTCACACTTTGTCTACCTTAATCTACTTTGTAACTTGGACTCCCTAGAATACTACATGTTCCCTAGATATGTCCAGCACATTCTTAACTATGAACTGGGCTCACAGTTAAGGGGAACAGGTAGAATTCTAAAATTGGGACAGATGAAGCCCGACATCTTTAAAATCATGAGAAAACCAACTGTGGGATTCTCTGGGGTCGAAACAGCCCTTGTCCCTAAAATGTTAGAGCTCATTGCTCAAGGTGACAACCTAGCAGCACCAGCTAGTGTTGAACCCACACCTACTGTCTCTCAACCACCATCTCAACCTACAATAACCATCACCTACTGAAGAAAACACAAACGAACCCCTGCTCAAGCTATTCAGTCTGAGCAGGCCCCTATACTATCACCCATGCAAGAGGAAGTGGACACTGGAGCTCCCACTTCCCTTGAGGAGCAAATCACTCCCATCTCTCATATTATCAGTGCTGAGGTTCCTCATGCTCAGCCTGATGAGCTCATCACCCAAACAGCCTTAAGCTTTCACTTAGAGTCTCAAAACTCTAGTGAACAACCTTCAGGGGACAGTTACCATCCCCAGCCTCTTGATCTCAACCAACCAATCCCAAACCTAGAATTCTATGATGATGAATACATGAGATTCAGTGAGTACCATGAGTCTCTCTTCTCCACCCTTGATCAAGGAGAGAGGAGTGCTCCTGCCACTCCTATGTCTAGCCCACATCATCCACCCCATACTGAGGTGGATCTCTCTGAACAAGTTCAGGAGGTCCATATGGAAGAGACTCTCATTATTTCTAGTGATTACATCATTCAGACCTCAACCATGGCAACTCAGCCCATTGACACTTCACCTGAAGCTGTCAGTGAGCAGAGGAAATCCAGCAGCTAAAAATACTATTATGTTGATGAGAAAGAGGACATCAGTCCAATTCTCTCATCCCCCCATGATTCTTCATATGAAGATGAGGGGAGTCTAAAACTAAAGGTGCACAAACTTGACAAACTATGCACCTATTTAGTTTCCAAGGTCAGTCACTTGGAATCTCAAGTGACTACCTTACAGAAGAAGGTCAATGACCAGCAACTTGAGATCACCGATCTCAAGGGCAAGATAGCTGAGAGACCATCAAGACAAACTTAACCAGGTCCACAAGAACGTGTGAAAGTAGTGGACTTGACCTCCAGCTAACCTATACAAGTGGGTGATACTACCAAAAAAGGAGAGAAAGTCTTTACAACCACAGAACCTGGGAGTTATGTCATGAGTATGGACAATGAGGACTCACCACCCTCGCTTGCAGTTGTCCAGACTCAACAACTTCCTCAGGCTCACACTGATGTGAAAGCCATAATTCAAAAACTATTTGAGGAAGGAATTCCAATGGTCATGTCTGCCCCATCCTACCCAGCTGAAAATCTAATAATGGGATAGTGGTATGATAGCTCAAGAATGGCATTGGTGTTATCAAGATCTCAGGGGTAGCAGGAGCTCTTCAACTTTCAGACCCTGAGTTTCTATGATAGTATGAACTTAGTTAACCTGCCCCTTATCAATCCAAGCCAAAACAGATAGGCTGGCAGGTTAGTTGAGGTGATTCAAGAGTGGGTGCTGAAGGAATTCAGACAAAGAGCTCAATTATAGAGACAGAGGCTAGCAGGGAAAATTGTTGGTCAACTGGATACTGAGGCAGACCCTAAGATTAGCTTCGAAAGGGAAACCTCAGTTGAAGGCCCAGTAGTAAAACCTGTGAACTTTAAGACAGGCTCACCCTCAGCACCTAGTACCCTTAGTGCCACACCTGCAGGTGAAGGTGTATCACAACCTCTCTCTAGCTAGAGCTCAAGCTCATTACAACCATCAGAAGGCCAAAGCTCTCTCCACCCTTGAGTCATACAGGCCAACAATTGACAAAGGGAAAAGAGAAATGACTCCTGAGGAGATTGAGTGGAGAAGGAGAGAGGAAGAGGAAGGCTAGGGGAGAGTAATCTGGAGAAGTCCCAAGCTTTATGCAAGCTGCAATCAGGGCTGCTCATAGGCTTGACACTCAGAATGATAAGTTAAGAGTAGCCAGATTGAACTATCTAGGACTCAGAAACTACAATATAGATGAAATCATCTCTCTCCCCTTGGTAGAATTGGATGAACTTGCAGATAGAGAGCTGTATAAAGAGAGAAAGGATGCTGAGGCAGCAGAACTGCTCCTCAAAATTAAGGAAGAAAGAAGAAGAAAGAAACAACAGAAAGCTCCTGTCCTCTCTCCAGTTCATGAAAGTCTTGAGAAGGATTCTGTGGCAGTTGAAGAGGAACAAACTCAGATAGGCAAAAAACAAGAAAGACAGAAGATGATAGCCTATCTGAGTGCCACATGTCTTTATCAGGCAGTAGCTCTCAACCCTCTCTCATATGAATACATTGAGTTTGAGTGCCTTAAACAGCTGGATGAAGAAGCTCAAACTCAAAGAAAAGCTGTTAAGAGAAAGATGAGAGAGGAGGCTACTAAAACAAGAGCCACCATTAGAGCACAAGAAAAAAAATCTACTGACAGACTGAAGATGGTGAGCTTCTTGAAGCTATATGGGTTCTCCGAAAGGAGACTTGGTCCTATGTCTCTATCCACAATGGATGAGCACATCAGAAGGATCAAGCAGAAGATTAAGGAAGGTCAGCTTGTTAACTTGCATTCTCCACCAAGTCCAACTGTACCTGAAGTTGAGGTGAAGGTTGAACCACAAGAGACAACATAACCTAAACCTAAAGCTACACCCAATCCAACTTCATCTTCTGACCCATAGCAGGGTTCTGAACCCCCTTCTTCTGAACTAATGGGGGATAAGGACCCAACTGAGAAGAATACAGAAAGCCCAACTGGTGCTGCAGACCACACTCCTCAGTTGAAGTATAGAGTGAGGAAAAGGATGGCCATCAGAAGGGACAAAAGGAAGAAAAAGAAGTCCAAGGCATCCTCCTCAACACCTCAGGATGAGTAATAACATCCTGAGGAAGTGCACTAAGAGGCTGCTCAATCAAACCCATTCAAAGTAGAGCCTACTACATCTGGAAGACCAACTATGTCTTGGATCTACACTGTTGATCCAGACATGAGGACTGTAGACTATTAAGCATCCTCTTTGTTTTGGTAGCATCAGCCTAGGGGGAGTTTGTAAGGAATATGAAAAAGGCTGATGCACCCAAAACAGTCAAGGTGCTTCCTGCATGCATGCACTTTGTGCATGGTACTGTAAAGAAATTTTTCTAAGTGTAAAATCTTCCGAAGCTAAAGACCAAATCTTCCGCAGACAAAGATGAAGTCTTCCGAAGCTTAGAAGACAAAGTCTTCTAAAGCCTCAAAGATAGAAGATTGATTTCTTCTGAAGACAGAGAAGACATGCTTTCTCTGATCAACTTTTTTAGAAAGCTGACCAATTTTCCGCTGCCACTCTGCAGACTCACCAACTTACACAAGTTGGTGAAAAGGTCCATGCTTTAGGAAGCTGTAGATTATGGTCTTGAGTCTGTAACTTCTACTTTATGTACTTTTATCCTTTTTGTATTACATTAGGATGTGAGCTATGGCATGTTATAGTCACTAGTCAAAAGACAAATCTACATTTTGACTTTACATTGATCTTGTTGTCTAGATTAGTGTTTCTAGCTGGCCTTCAAAGTATGGCCGACTATAGGATGTAGTATAAAATATCTCAGGTCCTTGTATTTTATTTCTATACTTAGTAACACTTGTAAAAGAACTTGAGAGCAATATACTTTATCCTTGAAAACCATTACTTGTTGTTCTTGGTTCTGTCTTATCTTGTTTTGCTTGTGTTTCTTAGTATCACTAAAATGGTTTCAGTTCCCTATTTGATCTGTTAAGTGTTCTAAGTCTCTCCTCATTGTGAAACTGATTGCATTGAACACCTTCACCGGTCCTGCATATACAAAAGTAAATTTTATTTATTTTAATTTTAATGAGATACGAATAAACTATATATTTTTTTATTATTTTCTTTATAAAACATAAAAAAGATGTGGTAGATTGTACTTCTTACAGGTATCTTTATGAGTTCACAAATTATCATACATCAATCTTATTATATCATCTTAGATATTTTGTTATGTGTGGCTTGTATACAAGTTAACTGGATTTTGTTATTCTATATAGTTAATTTGTTTATTATTTTAAATATACCATAGCATTCCTAATTCGGACCCTTAAAATATGCATGGCTTATTTTATTAATAAACTAAAAGCATGAATGAATTTAAGCTAGAATGAATTTTTTAGGTTTAAATATATTAATAAACTTAAATAATCATATAATGAGCATGAATAAAAGGAAAATTTTAAATAAAAAGACTTTTAAATATAAAAAAGTATAAGAAGTAATTTTAACTATCAATATTTTTAATCAATAAAAGAGATCAAATTGTAGGAAAACAAATAATTAGAAGGGTATTTTACGCATGGCCATTTTTTACTAACATGGTCGTGCCAGTAAGGCAGAAAACAGTGCCCGACACTCCAAAAAGCCCATAAATAGTAGCTTATTTGCAACCTCTAAAAGAACTTCTGGAAGGTGAAGACCTGGTGGTATGTTCTCGGGAATCTAGCATTTGAAGGTTTGTGAAAGGCTTGGGAGGTCCATTCAACACTTAGAAGAGACTCGGGATTGTTTAACATCATCTATAGTGGATCACCGATTTGATTGTTCTAATATACTGATAATTTTATTACTATATTCTATTTTTATTGTAATCTTCAAGCTCATTATGAGCTAAACTTTTAATGTCTTTCTAATTAGTAGAAACTTTATGTAATTTGTGATAAATTAATCATGTGGTTTATATTATGTTAATGATATGATAATTTTGGGTAAACTTTTGAATGGGAAACATTTACATTTGAATGAGAAGTTATAAACTTATTATTTGTAATTATGAATATCATACAATATTGAAAAATGTGTGAACTAACTTTTATTTCGTGAAACCGGTCTTCTTATAAACGCATGTCTAATGAACTAGAAATGATTATTAAAAATCATATCATGTTAACTTTCTAATCAATTGTAGGTTCTTTTTTTTACTTTGTTTGAGAAATCTATAGTAATTGTTATAGTTTTCTAAAATTAATGGTATGTATATGAACTTGATCAAATCTTTTTCTAACATTATGTTATATTTTCATAAATCATAAATTAAATAGGTGCACAATTATTACATACTTTAAAGCTTTACAAGGGACTCTATGGTTGTCTTGTAAGTTATTTGTTGCAGATCTTCTTGTCACTACAGAGCTGGTTTATGATAAATTCACACTAGCTCATGTTTAAAAGAATTAAAAAATTACATTAATAAATAAATTTAACCACACTACGCAATTCATCACAGATACTATAATGGAATCTAATTTAATATGATATCCTTGCTTCACCAAAAGTCTCTATCTTTACTTACCTTTTATTTATTTAAATTATCGTTCTATAAATTTAAAAATTTGATCTCCTTATAACAAACTAATCTTTTTTCTCTAAATCAAAACCAATATGATAGTCAAGTATAAGAATAATTGAGTAGATCCTTGTGTGTGTTCATGGATTGATACTTGTTTCTTATCATTACTATATTATCCATGATAGGTATACTTCCCTTTTGTGTGTATAGTTTAGTATTAGTAAAAACACTTAAAACTAAATCTATGTGAAAAATCTTTATAAAATATATGTACCATTCACGCACACCACAATACCTATATTCAACACATGGAAAACATTTGCTAGTGTAGGAAGTAACCATATGAAACATAAAGTTCAATATCATACTTATATTGTAAAGACATATAAAAAAAGGATCCGGCCTTTTAGTTGTCACTTGCAAATGTGAAGTTTGAGTTAACAGCCAAATCAAGATCGTCACCAAGACATTGAAAAACAAAGTCCAAAAACTTAAATTCTCTGCTTCTATAATTTCATAAGATAGAGGGTAGATATCATCGTTAAGGCCAATAATAACAACAAAAAAATTTAACTAGGGTAGGGACCCTTTATGAAAACCCTATCAAGACCCAACAATTCTCTCTTAGTTTCCTTAAACCTTTGTTTTAAAGAAGATGACAAACTACGCCATGTCGTCAATCGATGGTTATCAATATAGCATCGTTCAATTAGTAATAAAGGCTAACAATTTCGAAATTAAGTATAACATTATCCAATTAGTAGAAAACTTTGTACACTTCCAGAAAATGCAAGATGAAGATCCTAACACTCACATCTTTTGATTCCTTTGTATTTATGCAACTTTAAAAATCAGTAGTTGTTCAGACGATTCAATTAGGCTCAGACTTTTTCCATTCTCACTTTGAGGCTAAGGATTGACCGGCTTGAATCACTTTTTCCTGGTTTAATAACCATATGGGCGGAAATGGTTGAACGATTCCTTTTGAAATATTTTCCACTCGATTACACTGCTAAACTATGAAGCAGCATCACTAGATTCTGCCAAGACGATGATGAATCATTACACGCAGCATGGGAGAGATACAAAGGTCTTTTTGGAGAAGCCCACATCACGGACTTGATTTGTGGCTGTAGTGTTAAACATTTTACGATACAATCAACAGAGCCCACAAACAAGTTATTGATCAAAGTAGGGGAGGAGGTTTCAGAAATGTTACGCGGACATACGCATAGAAAGCCTTTAAAAAGCAGCTAAGAAGAGCTTTTTTTTACAATCCCCTAAGAAACAATCCAAACTCGAAAGGCATTCATCAAGTAGACTCTGAAACCTTAGTTGTAGCACAATTAGAAGCATTAACCAAAAGATTTGAACAATTGCAAGTCGAGCTAAAAAAGGCTTAATCTTGTTACAACACGTGCAACAATTCTCACAAGATTAGTGAATGGCCACAAAGCATGATGATAGTTGATGATGTTGACTACGTAGGAGACCCAAGCAATTCGTACAATAAGAACTCGAATTGGAAAAACAAATCGACATACTGGGAAGGAGGAAGCAGCCAACAATCCTCTTGTTTTAATAATAGACCAACCCTACTAATAATAAAAACCATGATATCAAGTCCAAGCAACAATAGCCCCATGGAGGATCATACATGGACGATCTATTGCAGCAACTACTGATAACCACAAATGCCATTGATGAATACATCCAAAAATCTAATTGATGAAATGAGGAAAGGTTCCAAAAAACAAAGCTATCATCAAAAGTAACAAGGCATCATTGCAAACCACTAAAAATCCAATGGGTGAGATGGCACAACAACTATTTGAGATACCCGAGGGTGTTTTGCCTAGGACTACCATGACAAACCCAAATGCACAAGTGAAGGCCATCACCACAAGATACGGAAGAATCATAAAATATGATTCACCTACATTATAGCCTGTCTTAAAAGAAAATGAAGCCGAAACTCTAAGTAATGCAAGTTAAAAGTAAAAGCAACTTGTAGCTATTGAAGAACCAGTCAAGAATACATACCTCCATCTCAATACATACTACCACCTCCATATACGGGTTGTTTAAGGCAACAACGAATGGAGACGCAATATGGTACGTTCTTGGGGCTCTTCAAGCAGCTCCACATTAACCCGCCACTCATGGATCCTGCTAAAATGCCAAACTACTTGAAATTTTTGAAAGGAGTTATCACATGTAATTTTGAATGAGGAATGCTCAGGAGTTCTTCAAAATAAACTACCTCAAAAGATAACCGATCTAGAAAGCTTCATCATACCTTGCCTAATAAGAAATCTATCTATTAGAAATAATTTTGCTGACTTAGGGCTAGCATTACCCACATGCCCTATGAGGTTTTTAGAAAGCTGAACTTAGGAGAACCTAAACCAACTCGCATGAGCATCTAGTTAGTTGACTATTCCATCAAATACCCTAGGGACATCATAAAACTGTAGTTAAAATAGAGAAATTCATATTTCCTATTAATTTCGTGATCCTTGACATGAATGAGGACAAAAGTGTTCCTTTAATTCTAGGTCGACCATTCCTAGGAAGTAACATTCGACATAAGAAAATCCATGAAATATCATCAGCATCACAATGATTCACTATATTACATTGATGTTTGCGATTCAATCATAATTGTCGTTTGAGAGAAGCTTTTGAAAATGAAGTGTGAAACATTCAGTTGATAGAAGTGAAAGCATATGAGGCCATCATATTAGGCCATTCCAGAACCAAAAGTTAAAGAAATCTCATCTCATCAAGAAGTATATGAGATCATTGAACGAGAATTAGAATCCAATGCAAAATCTCCTATTGAAGATCCACTGATTTTAGAACTCAAAGAACTCCAGTCTCATCTTGAATTCACATTTCTTGAAAACACATCTTAACTTCTTGTTATTATCTCGTCCACCTTATCAAATGATGAGAAGGAAAAGGCAGCTCAATGTCCTCAAGCACATAAACAAGCAATAGCTTGGAAAATCATGGACAATAAGGGAATCAACCCATCCTTTTCTACTAACAAGATTCTAATGGAATAAAATTTTAAATCCATCATTCAACCTCAAAAACATCTAAATCCAAGTATGGAAGAGGTCGTTAAGAAAGAGGTAATCAAGTTAGTTGATGTAAGCCTGATTTACCTTATCTTCGGTTCACGTGAGATGAGTCCCGTACAAGTTTTTACAAAGAAAAAAGGACTAACTTTCGTAACTAACGAAAAAAACAAGCTAATTCCTACTAGTATGGGTACAAGATGGAGAGTTTTCATCCACTGTCATAAAGTTAATGATGCCACAACGAATGATCATTTTCCTTTGCCATTCATTGGTCAAATGCATAAAAGATTATTAGAGAAAATGTTCTATTGTGTCTTTTTGATGGTTTCTTAGTTTATTTTCAAATTCTAATTGCTTTTAAAGACCATGACAAAACAACATATACATGTCCATATGGGATATTTGTTTACCGACGATGCCATTTGGATTATATAATGCATTTGTTACATGTCAAAGATGCATGGTAGTAATCTTTCACGACATGATCGAATATTCCATGGAAATTTCATGGATGACTTTTTCATCTTTGGAAATTCTTTCCAGCAATGTCTAGAAAACTTAGAAAAGATGTTGGTTAGATGCGAAGATTCCAATATTGTCATAAATTGGAAAAAAAATGTCATTTCATGTTGATAGAAGGAATAAAGTTAGGACATAAAATATCCAGAGCAGGAGTTGAGGTTGATGAGGCCAAAATCGACACTATCTTCAAACTTCCAACTCCTATATCCATGAAAGAGATTAGAAGCTTCCTTGGTCATGCCAGATTCTATTGACTATTTGTCAAAGATTTTTCTAAAATTGCACGACTATTGACTTTATCGTCAAGAAAAACGCATAAGTTATATTCTTTGAGGAATGTATGAATGCATTCAATTTGCTGAAAGAGAAACTAGTAATCACTCCAATCATGGTCGCTCATGACTAGGCATTACCATTTAAGCTAGCCTGTGATGCAAACAATTTCATGATAGGAGATGTGCTAGGCCAACAGAAAGACATGCATTTTCATTTAATTTACTATGCGAGCAAAACCCTAAATGACGCACAAGAAAACTACACAACAACTAAAAAGAGCTTCTTGCAATAATTTTGACATTTGATAAGTTCCGCTCGTATATCTTCCTTTCTTAAACAATCGTGTACATTGATCATGCAGCCCTTTGATACTTGTTCAATTAGCAAGATGTAACATCCGACCCATTTTCAAACTAGAAACCCAAACCCGAACCCGTTTGAGTCAATCTTGTAAATCAAATTCATTATTTAGTCATTTAATATATTTTTAAGTTCCAAATATAATAAATATGTCACTTAATCAATTTAATTTAATCTTATAATTTATAAAATAAATTTTATAAATTTTGAAAGGTTATTAATATTTATAAGATTTTAAATATTCAATCAAATAAATAATCAAATTGTAAAGTTTTTGTGAGATTTATAAAATCTATAAAGATTCTATAAGAAAATAAGTTGATTAAATTAAAATTAAGGTTGTAATAAATTAAAAGTGTAAATTGTAATTATTCTTTTATCTATTTATTTTATTTAATCTTATATTTATTTTAAATTCCAATCATAACCCCCTTTTAAAAGACTTGTAACTCACCGTTAAAACCATTCATAACCCCCTCCTAACCTCAACTATAAAAGCAAACTTTAGGCCTCACTTTTCATTTGCTCATTCTCCAAAAATCTCACTCACATATCTTTCTTTCATCCATTGGTTTTGATCAATTTTAAGAATTTTCTTTTACAAGAAATTTCAAGAATTTTCTAATACTAAGGTAATCTTATATTGCTTTTATATGATGCATTTCTATATTGTTTCAATCATCCTAACATCCAATTGTTCTCACGACTTTATGTTCTTACTTTTATTCTTTCTTCTTCTAAATCTCTTTTAATTTTAATCATTATCATTTGATCGTTAACCTTCTAACACTCACTAACCTTATAACAATAACTAACATTCCTAAATCAAGCTAAGAACATGCTAACGTAAACAAAGAATCCCGTTTGCATATGGACGGCTATGCCGCCGCATTCGGTTATTCCACAAGATTATTTCTCTAAATGATGGCTATGCCAAAGTCTTGGAATATTTTTTTTAACTCAAATGAATTCTAATATACCATATATTGACATAATAAATTTGTTCTAACCCGTTTCATGCTTTAGCAATTTTAAAAATGCACATAAGTGCCTTACTATATATTTGGCAGAATATAGTCTGACTTCAAATAACCATAACTTGATCATAACAAACTAAATTTGAGTAAAATCAGATTCCAATATTAAGTTCATTGAATTACCTTTTTAACGATAGTTTATACGTCTTCAAACTCAATTGGACGACTCAACAATAGCCTTCACAAGATAAGTGCGCATTTCAGCACCTTCTGTCTTGTGCTGCTGTTTTGACCTATTTACGGATCTTTTCATAAAAATGTTTCTAAACGAAAGTTGTCCGGGAGACTCTGAACTAGTCAACTGTAAATTTTTATAATTTTATGAAACCGTTTGATATTTTTAAAACCTGTTCAAACACGTACCAAACATTCTGTCCAGAATCTAAAATTGATGCAATAATCCTTTTTCAATCTACATTTCGCTTTTTGGCATTCTCTAAACATCCTAACTTCTTGTAATGAATTCCGACCTCAAGTTATTGTTTATTTTTATCCTTTAGGACATCACCTTTGACTCTTGAACATCCAAGCTTCCTTATGTACTCTACAACCATCATTATACAATGTGAGTTTTCCATACCACATTTTCATTTTTATTTCACACCTTTTGGGGTGAAACATGTTATCGTATAAATGTACACTTGTAAAACATCTTGATACTTGTAATGCACGTGCAATTCATTTATAAATTTTGTCATGGTTATTTGAGATAATTGTGAACCTTATATAATAGTCATCTTGTAAAAGCAATCATTAACTATTGCTAGCCTAGCGACGTCATAAATCTATGGGCTTGACAAGCCTATTTGGTGCTAAAGCCGAGGTTATTGCAGGCTCCTGATGACGTATTCTTATTCATCATGGGAACCAAGTACACTTAGCTAATCGTATATCTTATTGTGGCCAATCTTTTGTTAAGGTTTGATTGTACCATTATGCTATCTATATTCTTGCATTATTTCTTAACCTATGACTTGAATTGCATCTTAAAAGTTGTTTATATACGTATGTACATATTCATAGGAACTCACTAACATCATATGTTGATCGTATTTTTAACATGTTTCAGGATGCAGTTTAGATGATTTCTACATGCTCATATAGGACTTGGACCTAGATTAATAAAAGACTTTATTATGTTGTTTGAATCTTTATTGTATTGTAATGAAATATTTTATTGGACTTATTTAATGAAAATGACATTTAATAATATTTCAACGTATTTACTACCATGAACTATGAGCAATCGATTCACATTCGTCCGCCCCAATGATTCCGCCGTCGGTCGGGGTGTGACACAAGATGCAAAGCCAAGATTGATACGTTGGATACTTCTACTCCAAGAGTTCTACATCGAAATTCGTGATAAGAAAGAAGTAGAGAATCTGGTAGGTGATCATCTCTCATGTTTTGAATGTTCAAAACCTTTACAATATAAGGAAGTTAAAATAAATGAATTCTTTCCTCATGAATTTCTTATGCACATACAATCCATAATTGAAGAACATTCTTGACTTGCTGACTTTGCAAATTACTTAGCAAGTGAGATTCTCTTCAATGGTATGACATATCAGCAAAAGAATAATTTTTTTGTTGATATCAAACACTACTAATGGGAAGATCTATACTTGTTTAGAGTAGGTGCAAACGAACTCATTCATAGATGCGTGTACGAAAATCAATTGCACCAAAATCAAACATACAATACAAGCTTTCATTATCTAACACTTCTTGTTCTATATCATCTACAAGTGCATTTGATTATTGGTTAGTGTTCTCAACATCTTGATCAATGTTGAACTTGAAATTCTTTATTCCAACCTCAACACCATCAATATAGTAATCAACACCTTATAAATCAGTGTCATTTTCTTCACTAACATTCTCACCCAAGATCTCATCTTTAATGTTTTCATTCTTACATTTATCTCATCCTTAAATATTTCATTCTCACCCAAGATCTCATCATTATTGTTTACATTCTCATCCCCGGTCTCGTCTTCATTGTTATTTTAAGCAGCCTCATTTATATACATTATCTCTTTACCATTGTTTTAGCTAACCTCATACATATTATTAAGCCCGAATGAATAATCACATTTCTTAACATCCATGTATTGTAGTAAAGTTAGGTCTTCATTTGTGGGTCTCTCTTATACACTAATAGAAACTTCTTGTTACCCTATACGATTAGACTCTCCTTCATCATCAACTTTTTCATGCCCGCCCAACATTAACTAACTTGAATTATTCTTGTTAATACATTGTTGTTCTCCAAATCATCAATGATTTCTTCAATCCTCCATTTGGAATAGGAACGTCAATATTTGTGCATATTTGTTACAGTAAACTTACTGTATATACATTAATGAGCTTATGATCAATTGTCTATTGGTCCTAATATAGACACACCGCATATTATAAATCGACACCCCCTATACACCTCGTATGGCACCATACGCGGCATATAGGGTCGAAAAAACAAAATGCAGAAAATTCAGGAGGCTGCCAGAGAGCTATATGCTCCATATAGCCCTATATGACCACTATACGACACATATAGGGTTATACAACGCGTTTAATAAATTTCGACACAAACTATGAGAAAAAATTCAAGGGGTTGTTAGAGTGATTATACGTCCCGTATAGGGCTATACGACCCCCCTATACGACGCGCATGGGGCTATACGACCCGTACAGAAATTTGGGGTGCTAATTTATAATTTTGAGGTTTCCCAATATCCACACCCTTGTCTATTTTATCAAAGCTAATTGCATTTAATTTACAACCTAAAGCTTGAAGACTAAAATCTATATCATGATTTGAAACTAAATAGTGGCAATACATTTACTCTTTTCATGTAATAACCTAACTCGTCATACCACAATCAAACTCATGGACATTAAACCTTTTTACATCAAGAAAATCAATTAATGTATCTTTCCTTCCACATACATATAGTCGTGTGACTATATCGTCATGATGTGACGCATTGAAAAAGAGATGAGGATAATCCATTGTTTTTTGAAAATAATTAAAAATTAAACGATTAAAGGCAACTATATAGTTAAAGGTCAAGTATTTAAGAACATAAAAATAAAAATGATGATCTTGAAATATTACATAAAATTTAACCACTTCAGCTTGATCAAGATTTTTACGCATGCAAAATTGAGTTGACATCGTTTTCTTCATCAACAAAAATGGGGTTTAATAATGAAAGGGCGTCGAGGATTTAGGGAGCAATAGGTGAGAGTCTGGCCAAAAAAAGAAGGGTAAAAAGATGCAAATGATCTTTATATGAGAGGCGCATGACTAGACTTAAGCAAAAAGACACAACCTAGGAGTAACTAGATACCTAAAAGAAATAATATATAATTTACTTAAAAAATAACATACCATGATATGAGTGAGCGTGCGAGGAATACATCAAAGGATGCCATAGTTAAGGAACGTGACAACACATTTGAGAAATAGTGTCGGACTAAAGGATAAGTCCTATAAAATGTGGATTTAAACTTTGAAGGGCTCATTTTGTAAGATGGACATGCCCCACTATCAACTACAACACACACATATGTAAAAAGGTTAAGCTATACATAATCTTTTATCAAAAATAAGTTTTATATCTTTAGATTTAGAAAAAGTTTTTTCTTTTTTATTTTCAAAACAAGAGTTCAAAAACAATTTTATAGCATATTTAAAATAAGAAAAAAGCTCTATAAAAGTTTAAGAGTTAATTCTTGTTTTCATCTCTATAGTTTGGTCGCATTACAATTTTCATCCGATAAAGATTTTTTTTTTTTTTTTTTTTCATCTGGCTCATCAACATTTTAAAAGTTGTCATTATTTTCCAAAAACATTTGCTCCATTAATTTATATTGCTAAACATGTAAATTGAATAACTTACCCTTTAAACTACAGAACAAAATCTCTCAATCACATAATCATAATCGAGTGGAACAGAATCAAAGTATATGGGAGATAACAACTAGAGGCGATGGTCTCTATTACACAATCTCTTCGTAATATGTTCCTGACCGCCAAAAAAAAGGTCAATCCTTCTCCCTCATCGATGAAGCCGACAATCTCGTGATTCAGTCAAGATGAAAGGTTTGAAGATGAAAAGATGAAATGTCCGATGCAGGTTTCGTGAATAGAACAATAACACATGAATGGGATTTTAACAACAATACGTTAACATAAATTAGGATGTTGTCTTTATATGTAAAATTACATAATTAGCCTGTTAATGATAGATGGTGTAATATTTTAAATTAATGAAATTAACTTTTTTGAATGAAAATGATAAATTTTTAAAACCTTCAGGAGTCAGATGCAAATTAAAAATATATAATATTTTTTTTGGATGAAAATAACTAATGTGACCGATTCACAAGGAGTAAAATAACAATTCACTCAAAGTTTAATATAACATTTTTGAAATCTGAAATAGAAACTCTCTATAGAAAAACTACAAACGTGTTTTAGAAATTAACTTATAAAGTTTTTCATTTTAAATAATAAAAGTTTTATAAAAAAACAGAGAAAAAAAACACTATCTCTATTCTCTAAAACTTTCAATAATCGCTTTTCAAAAATATGTTGAAGTAATTAGAAATAAAGGTACTTTCATAAAAAAATTTAGATATAAGCTCAAAACTTAATCTTTTTGAGAACCAATATTGAGTAACTCACAAGCCGGTTTGTGTATTCTATACTTTGTTACTGTATATAATTTTTATTGATACAAATAAAAACTAACAAAATAAATAAACACTACAAGACAACATAAATAAATAGAACTTAAAAGTTTTTATTTAACAAGAGGTGATATGGTAAATAAATACACTACAAGATAACATAAATAAATAGAACTTAAAAGTTTTTATTTAACATGAGGTGATATGGTAAATAAATAATATATATAAATATTTAATTTTTCACAAAGTTAAAGGGAATTTATAACTAGTAAAAATAGATTTAGGTGGACGGTATTTTTATTAACCAATGTTACACCATGAAGAACCCTCAAATAAAGTATATAATACCAATTTCTATAATAAAAAAAAACAATTATTGACATTTTGTTAGAACCTTTACATTTAAACATGTTATGATTTGAATTAGAATCCAAACAACAATCAATTCTGCAAACTAAACAACGTAAGTTAGGTTCCAAACCATTTAACTCTAATAAATCAAACGTGTCTCATAATTATAGAAAACTTACACTATCATATCAACCCTGAGTGTTTCATTTCGTTTAACAGTAAATTATACCAATAGTTTATTTGCTTTTATAATTATGAATTTCGTCGCTTGTCATCACTTTCATTGTTTACTACCTTCCCACAAAACTTTTCTAAATATTCAAGTGGTTAATTTGAAACGCCTCAAGATCTCATAAAAAATAGGTGGAGTTCTAGGTTTTAAGTCGTAAATGTGACAAATATAAAAAAAGGGGTTCCAGGTGGGTCGGGGTTTTCTTATCTATAGTGAGTTTCCTACTCAGAGTGGTTTTAAGTTTCGTACTTGAGTAATGGAGATGATTGGGTGGACCAGTGGCCCACCAGTGATCTAGTTAGCCGTTCAAATTTTTTTATTTTTTTTTATTTACTCTCTGTTTTAGTATTAATTTTATGTTTGAATTTGTAGTTTAAATTTTAATAAATGACACATGATCAAATTAAATTAAATTTGTTATTTCTTTATAAAAACTGGGTTAATTGTTTTAAGTTCATAATATTTCTAAAATTAGGATAATAATCATCAAAAGATGACAAACTAACAATGAAGAATAAACCCTATATTCTAAAAGTGTTAAGCTATATGTAAGCTCACTTCAAAGCTTCTTATATTCTCCCCCATCTTCGATATATATCTATAAAATATAATAAAAGAAGGTTTATTTGCCACTTGTCATTTTATTAAACAACCATTTTAACACATGTTAATCATTTAGACATTATAAATTCATTTTCCCTCCAAAAAGTTATTATAGTAATTTAAACACTCAAAATAATTTCTCTCTCTCTTAATAAAAATTAATTTTATTAATTGATACATTTTTCTCTCATCTAGATTTTTTAAAATCAAGCTATGTTTTTAAAAATAAACTTTATTAAGAAAATTAAAAATCATATTTTTTTTATTAAGATAGAAATAATAATAAAAAATTATATAATATAAAATTTCTTAAAACAGTAAACCTTTTTGAAACATAATATTTTAAATCACTTCTTTTTTAAAAAAGTATAAAAAATATGAAATTTTCTAAAAGTAGTTTTTACTAAAACAACCAAAATAATTAGGAAACCAAGTTTTTAATATACAAGATTTTTATAAACAATAAAAATTTTTATAAATAAATATTAAAACAAATGTTTAAAAATGAATATAAGAGAGTTAAAAACTAGTATAATTGTTTTATTTCTTGAACTATTACGTATATATAATTTTAATCATATCTTATATTAAAATATCGTTGTGTAACTATTCGTGTTTATTACTAAATATAATAAATGGGTTTTTAATCTATCTATTTATCTATATATCTATCTATCTATATCAAAGAAAAATCTAAAATAAGACTTGATACATATATAAATTTATCATATTAACTTTTTTATTTCTCTTTATTATTACTAATAATATTGAATACTAATAATATTAATCATACCATTCATATTAAAAATTATATAATATAATAAATTAAAACCTATTTTTTTATTAAAAACACACTTTTTAAAAACAAAAGTTTTATAAAATACACTGTACAATCAACTTTTTTAAAAATAAATTTATTTTTTTTAAAACAGCATATTTAAAACCCATATTTTTTATAAAATAAAAGTTTAAAATAATATATTATTGTTTATTTACTTAAAGTAGCTATTCATATGCAATTATAATCATATTTTATCTTCAAATATAATTTTATAATTCATAAATTTTTATTACTAATTATTTAGTATTTTATTTATTCAACTCGTGTAATACACGGGGTACTAACCTAGTATATATATATATATATATATATATATATATATATATATAGGGATGAGTTTCTCTGTAAACCTTAGGAAATTATGTAAACCAAAAAACTAAATCCTATCCACTCATTTAATCAAAATCAATGGTTGAGAATTTTTCAAATAAAATAATAAAGAATTTGTCCTTTTGTGTGTCTTTTTTAAAATCTAGGACAATAAGGGGCATAATGGACTTTTTTCATAACCACTCTATAGCCTATTGTGATTTGACAATACTGTACTCAATGAATATAAATCATCATCTTCTTCTCGGTTACCAATTCAAACTTATTCAAAAATAAAATTTCTTCAACTCCATAAACACAAAAAAATTTAAGAGATTCATCTACATTTTTCATTAAAAAACGTTTACCCAAAGGATTTCTACAAATCGATGATCCAAAAGGCGAAAGGTGATACCGAAGCTCAGCAAAATCATTTCTTAGAAGGCGAGGTGGGACGACGATGGCGACGGTGGCTAACCACCATCTTCAATTGCGATGGTGGCAACGGCGGCTGCGATGGTGGTGACGGCGTCTCCGACGATAGACCGGTGGTTCTTATTTAGTGTTCAAGGTTGGATCTAGGTTTTTTTTGTTGTTTTAATAACTTTTTATTGATGTTCAATTTTAGATCTAAGTTTTTTTTGTTGGTGATAATTTTTTAGATATGGGTTACATATGTTGTGTTTTTGCTGTTCAATGTACATCTATGATTTTTTTTATATTGATATTCAAGCTTAGATATATGTTTATGGTGATGATTTTATAGATTTGGGTTACATCTACAGAAGCAATGATGGCAACTGCGATGGTGGCAACTCCGACTCCGACGGGGTTTTAATCTCTCTCACACTAGTTTTTACGGATCGATGGTTTTTTTGTTGGTGTTCAAGGTTAGATTTGTTTTTTTGTTGTTCTATAAAATTTTTGTAGATGTTCAAGATTATTTCTGGTTTTCACCTGGGTTTTTTTATTGACCACCATCTGCTGGTTTATGTGTTAGGTTGTGGTATGTGTTCATGTAGTCTGTGTTAGGTTGTTTGTGGTTTTAAACTCTGAATTTTTGTTTTATAATGATAAAAGATGGTAGATATGTTAGGGTTTCTGTGAAAATTGATTGAGACATTAAAAGAAATATAATTTTGTTGTGTAGATTTGTTAGAAATTTTAATGATACATAAACCAACTAAAACTTTAACATGTGTGTTATATACATTCTGCACACCTACCCCATGTAGTAAAAAGATCTAAAAACTTTAGCACATGTGTTATCTCATTTAACACATGTTTAAGTAATATATATGACAAACTTTTCATTTATTTGGATATTTTAAAAATGTCATATTTTTATTACATGTGTAACAAATTTTTTAATGGTTAGAAACTAACTGAAAACTTTAACACATTTTGTAGTTTATTTTATGCACAATTTACCCCATAAGTTAAAGATATTTATAAAACTTTAACACATGTGTTATCAAATTTAACACATGTGTAAGGTAATATATTATAAACTTTCTATTTAAGATATGTGTTAACTTTTTACCATTAAAAATTTTGTTACACATGTAATAATAAGAATTTGACCGTTAGTAAACACATTTCATATGTGTAACACTTTGTTTAATTTATTTGTTAAATTGGTAATTAATTAACTATATTTAAAATTGTATTTGTATGAATTAATTCCTAATGATTTATATGAAATTATTTGACTCTTGTTTATATAAAATTAATTGTGATTTATATAAAACTGTATTTTAAAGCTAGCTTAGAAATGACTAAAGCGACTTTTACACATGTGTAAAAAATAAGTTAACACATGTGTAAAAAATAACTTACACATGTGTAAAAATGACTTACACATACATTTATTAGTTGAACATTTATTTTTTGTTGAAATAGTAAGTTTACACATGCGTAACGATAGCATTACACATGTGTAAAAATAACTTACATACGTGATAAATTACTAATTTAAAAAAAATTAACCCATGTTAATATATTTTAAATGTTCTTATTTTTAAAAAAAATTATAACCTTACCATATATATATATATATATATATAGTAAGGTTCAAATGAGAACCCTATATTATTGCGAGAACTTACGAAAACCCATCAAGTTCAATTAAAATTTTTTTTTTTGTAGTAACATTACTGCACATAGATAAGATTATGACATTATTTGCATATGTGTAAATTCGTAAGTGTAAAAAAGTTTATATTGTTGTAAGTTATACTTACAACTTCAAATATATGTGCTTTTTTTGCAAAACTTACACTAATGTAAAAAATTTTACACTTGCAAATTTACATATATACATAAAAGATCATAATCTTCTATATGTGTAATAATGTTATCTAAACAAAGATAATAATGATATTCATTGAACTTGATGGTTTTCGCAAGTTCTCGCAATAAAAGAAGGTTCTTATTTGAACCTCTCTATATATATGTGTGTGTGTGTGTGTGTATGTATGTGTATATATATGTATATGTATACATGCACATACATATACATATATACATACATATATATATATGTGTGTATGTATGTATGTATGTATATATATAATTAAATATATATTATTTTTAAAAAAGGATCGTTTTAAGCAAAAAATAAGGTTTAAAGTTAAAAAGACTTATTACAAAAAAAAAAACTTTCTATAAAAAAAACATTGTTTAAAATAAATAAAAAATAATTTGTCAGTCGAGGTTGTCTTCCACAAAGAGTCTAGATTGACATCATTCCTATTTAAATTAGTATTGGATGAGTTGTCAACGTTGATGCACATGACATTATTGACATGCATTTTTTTGCAGATGATATTGTCGTTGTTGACGAGAGTAAAAGGAGCTTGAATGTGCTTTTACAAGAATGATGAGGAGCTTTAGAGAGTGAAAGGCTAAGGATCCATCGCATGAGAATAAAGCACCCCTATTGCACCTTAAGTGGAAGAAGTAACGACGATGACACCAAGACGATCATTGAAGGTTATTAGTGTTGCACGCAACTTAGTTAAACTATTTAAGATCATATATACAGGGTGATAGAGAGATGGATATTGACGTTACACAACGAATCCAAATAGATTGAAGTAGGTGGAGGGCAGCCTAAGGGGTACTATGTGATAAAAACTCCCCGACCAAGTTAAAGGGAGAATTTTATAGGTTTGTGGTATGCTCGACTATGCTACACGGAATTGACTTGGGAATCAAGAAGATCCAAACCCATAAAATGGAAGCAATAGAGACAAGGATACTAAGGTAGATGTATGGACACACAATGTTAGATGGGATGAGAAATAATTTTTTTTTATACATAGGTTAGGAGTAGCTAGTATGGCATATAAGATTATGAAAAGGAAGACTAAGATGGTTTAGACATGTGAATAGAAGACAAACAATAGTGCCAGCTACAGCAATAGAGATCCTAAACGTCAAGGGGAAGAGGAGTAGCAGGCCGACTGAAAAACTGACTTGGAAGGAAAATATTAAACAAGATTTGCTTGAGTTGCACCCCTTTTGAGGACATGGTCCAGGATATAGGAATGTGGGGATGTAAGATTAAGGTTAAGGATGTCTAGGAAAGATTTGGATGTATCTTATATCGGTCTTAGCTAGAACCCTTACATGGTAGTACCTGATACGTTATTGTCATTTGCTTAGTGCCATATATATTTCTTCCGGGTCATTGTATTTTGTTGTTAATTTATGTGTTTCTTGTTGTTAATGGTATAGTGCTTAATTATTGATCCTTTGTTAATCATTATATGTTTTGTTTTTATTACATATTGATTGCCTAGTATGCGCTACATGATCATTTACTACTAGTGTATGCTTCGTGTTTGTATTTTATGGTGATTGTGTTGCTAAGCATGATGCCTTTGATTTTTGGGTGATTGGATCCTATTATGAGCAATGGAGCCCTTTCTATCTTACAGCTCACGCTAAAAACAACTTCTCTATCATCTGAGATAGATGTAAGGTTTGTCAACAAGCCCCTAAAACCCTTTCAATAGCTTCATTATGAATGAGATGGTTATGGTTATGATAATGGTTATAGTAAGGGTATTTTGATAAATTCACAACAATTACTTAGTATCCAAGGTTGACTTACTTAGCGACCTAATCTAAGCAGTCTTATACAATACTTTGTGTATGAGACTATTCCAAAAGCTATTAAAATTACAACTATGCTCAAACCCAGGAATGAAAACTCTAATTTAGTCTATTGATTAATAACCCAAACACCAATGATCCTTAGCCCGAGTGGTAAAGGTAAGTTACCCAAGACATGTAAATATTGGGGAAATCTCAGGTTCAAGTCTTAGTCTAAGCAAAAATGCTTAGAATTGAGTTAAGGGATTTTCAGTTATGGGTTTCCTGCTGAGTGTAACTTTTAACCCAATTCAAATTACAAACCTTAACCTGTTTGGGGTCATTTATGTAATCAACTATTATTGTTTAATCATTTTATAAATTATTATGTTCATTCACAATTAACTTTATTATTTATTCAATTTATGATGATCTTATTAATTATAAAATAAAATTTTAAATTTATAGGATTAAGTTATTAATTATGAGATTTTAGTGGTGAAATTAAAATAATAAATAAATTGCAAAGTTTACAAGATTTATAAAGTTTTACAAACTGATAATTTGGTAAATTATTAAGGTTATGGTTTTAATAAATTTATGGTTTAAAATGTGATTTTTATTTATTTATTTTACTTTAATTTATTTTATATCTTTTTTCAAATTCCAATCACAACCCCTCTTTAAAAGACTTCTAACTCATCATTAACATTATTTATCACCTTCTTCTAACCTCAATTATAAAAGCAACCATTAGGCCTCATGTTTTTTTTGCTTATTCTCTAAAATCTCACTCTCAAACCTTTCTTCCATTCTCTGGTTTTGACCAATTCTTTTACAAGTAATTTCAAGAATTCTCTAATGCTAAGGTATTCTTGCATTGCTTTTATATTATGTATTTCTTTTATATTGTTACAATTTATTTTATTTTGTTTTAGTCTAAAAAACCATCCTAACATCAAAACATACACTATTTTGTTTTATGATAAATGTAAGGAATATAAATGATTAACAAGTCCATCAATGATTTGATTCACCTATTGCTCTCATGACTTCATGTTCTTACTTCTATTCTTTCTTGTACTAAATCATTTATTATTTTAATTGTGATCATTTGATCACTGACCTTTTGACATTCAGTATCCTTCTAACATTCCTAAATTAAGCTAACAACACGCTAACATAAACAAAGAATCGTGTTAGCACATTGACAGCTACACCTCCACATTCAATTATTACACATGATTGTTTCTCTAAACGATGGTTATGCCAAAGTCTTGGAATGTTTTTCATAACTCAAATGGATTCTAATATACTGTATATCGACATATTAAGACTCACTCTAGCTCATTTCACACTTTAACAATTTTAAAAGTGCACATAAGTGTCTTACTAGAATTTGGGTAGAATGTAGTTTGACTTAAACTAACCATAACTTAGTCATAACCAACTAAATTTGAGCAAAGTTAGACTCCACAATTAATTTTGTCGAGTTAAATTTTTAACGATAGTCTTTACTTCTTCAAATTTAATTGGAAGACTACATAATAGTCTTCACAAGATAAATGCACATTTCATCACCTTCTATCTTGTCCTGTTGTTTTGACCTAAAGGAAAATTTATCTGGAGACTTTGAACTAGTTGATTATGAATTTTCATAATTTTCTGAAACCATTTTATATTTTTAAAACTTTTTCAAACTCGTACCAAACATTTTGTCCAGAATCTAAAATTAGTGTAATAATCCTTTTCCAATCTAAGTTTCACCTTTTGGCATTCCGTAAACATCCTAACTTCTTGTAATGACTTCCGATCCTAAGTTATTGTTTTTTTCTATCCTTTAAGACATCACCTTTAACTCTCAAACATTCAAACTTTTTTGTGAATCCTACAACTACCATCATACAAGGTGAGTATCATAGCCTATTTTACGTGTTTTTTACATTTTCGAGAAATCATGTGTCGATATTCAATCACTGATATTCATTGTTATTATATTTCAAAATTCAATTTAAAACATGCTATTTATTACTTGCAAATATGAATTTATAGTTAGATAAACTAGATATCATTAATTCATGCAACCTTAGTAACAATAACAGATCTATTGGTTTGACAAAGCCACCCCATATGATTATACGAGTAGTGATTGTAACCGAATTAAAACATTCTATTACAAAGCTTTGGCTTCGAACCGAGTCAATTCAGTCGTTAGGTTTGATTGTGTTTGATTTGTCTTTTATGTTATACTAGATTTAGTAAACCCGTATATTACACGGCTTGATCAAATAACATATTTAATAGAATAAAAATTTATTAATTATAAAATTATATTCTAATATAATATATGATTAAGGACTATAAGTAATAAAAAATTATATTAATTTTTTATACTTTTATTTTAAAACTTATCTCTGTTTTTCCCAAAAATAAATTAGACATTTTGTTTCAAAACAAACCGTTATAAAATATATATTTAAAAAAGTTTGATGTTGCTGAAAAGTTTTTTGTATTATAAAATTTGTTTATATAGAAATAACACTAATAAAAAGATTTCTTTATTAATTTACTTATAAGACTATTTTATATCTAAAAATAATTAAATAATATTAATAGTAATTAATGTAAATATTTAATAGGAGAGAGAAGCGGGAAAATTTGATAACAATTAATTTGATGCCGCCACGTGTCCCACATAGATACATTTTTATTAGAGTAGAAAGATTATTGCATTATAAGTCTTGATATTTGTCATGTAAATTGAATTATTTCAATCATTTTAATCAATCTATATAGGTATGCAAACATGTGTTTAGTCAACAGTTAATTATTTTGTTTACTCATCATTTTACTCATGATTTCAGGAAATGTGGCTTAGTGGACTTCTACATGCTCACTTTAGGACTTGGACTTAGTCAAAATAAAAGACATTTTATTATGTTAACTTGAGTTTTTATTTGATTGTAATGAATAGTTTTATTAGTATTATTCAGTGAAAATGATATTTAATATTATTTCAACTTATTTATTATCATGTGCTACGAACAATCGATTCACATTCATTCGCCCTGATGATTCCGTTAACGGTTGGGGTGTGACATTGAGAGGTGTTGAGGGTCGGTTCTGCCTAAGAAACTAATAGGTAGGCTCAATTAAGATAGGGAAAATTCCCAAAATGTTCCTTTTCCTCCTTATTTTCTTCAAAATGTTCCTCAAATAACTTCTTCTCAAAATGTTCCCTCCCAACAAGGCGTCGGCGGCTCCTTAGATCCGGGGCAAACACCAGTATAGCGGACCACACAAAATCGTACACAAGTCCTTTATGGTGGCAGGCACCTCCACAGTTAACGTGTATGATTTTGAGTGGCTAGGCGCCCGCTCCCTGTATAAGGAGGCGTCGACGCCTTGTCCATAAATTACATTTTAAGAATAAAATCTTGGGGGACATTTTAAAAGAATTTTAGGTAATATATTTTTATAAGTACTTATAATATATTTTTATTAGCAATTTATATCTCTGTCTTATATATACTCAACCTATATGATCGAGGTCACGTTACTACTAGTATATCCTCCTAGACAATGCACCTGAACTTTTAATTTAAATCTATAATTATATCTTCTCCACACGTACATGATGTATCTCATAAGTGATGATGTACTATTGATGACGGTGTTTGAATATAATAACAAATAAGAGTAGGAATTGGGCAAACAAAAGGAAGCTTCACGTTCTTACTAATATTTTATAAATAAAAACTTGACTTAATTATATAAATAATAAATTAATATACAATATACATGTGATATAAATATTAACATTTTTTTATTCTAATTATAATAGTATGATGTTAGCCATAAAGCAATAAAATAACAAAATATACATTTTTATTTTTTTGATCACGTATCAACAAATACCAAACCTATTAAATCTCATCCTCAGAAAAACTATTGATTGGTCTAGAGGAGTAAAGTGTGAGATATGAACAAACATTACCTCTATCTCGAGCAACAATATACACAGAGTTTAACATTATACAAAGTTTAATTAGTCACAATACAATAGACATTAAGTTGCACAACATGAGCAACAATATACACAGACCAAGAAGATAAAAATAGTGACAACCTCGTGGCACCTAGCTAAGACACATATAGGACGCAAATTACCCTTACCTAGACATTCTTAACCCTAGAAAGGTGTAATTCTAACATATCATGTCTAATCCTCCATCGCAACTAAGTTTGGGCCTGCTTCTAGTACTCTTCTCCTTGACAGCAAAAATCTCCACTACTCTAACTAGGGATGTCATCTGCTTCCTTTTCATATGCCCAAACCACCTTAATCTCCCATGCGTTATCTAATCTACTATGCTAGATACTCCTAACAAATCTCTAAAGACCTTATTTGTTACCTAATCTAACCTCATATACCCATGCATTCAACTCAACATCCTCATCTTCCGTTTCTTTCATCTTGCATGTGTGTCTTTTCTTGATGGTCCAGCGGTCTATTCCATATAACATAGGCAATGAGACATTAACTTTATAAATTTCACCTTTAACCTAGTTGGGAAGTTCATATCACACGGTACCCCTGAGGCTACCCTCCACCTACACTAGCCTTCCGGAATTTGATGTGAAACATGCTCTTTATCTCCTTATCACACGGTACATACAATCCAAAATACTTGAACGTAATCACATAGTACAACATGGTCAGAATATTCTTGAACGTAATCAAAATCAAGATAATTTCAGAACAATATTTAAGTAAATTTATTTTATAATCGAGGTACACACAATCTCTATTTCATACCTACTTTAATACTAAAATCAGCACTTGTGAACTCTTCCCAACACTATCAGATATTTGAATCCACAACATTTTCATTGCGAGAGTATACCACTTTTCTACGAAGATGTCCTCTTGTGGACAATATTTGAGTACATTGAAAGGTATTTTTTTCCATAACTTAAAATTTCTAGTTAATTACACGGATGATCACTTTAGTCTACACATATTACAAGTTTGATCTTGTGTTTAGAAATATTACATGATTGGTTCAATAGTTTGCATGAACGTAACAGAATTGGTCCCTATTAACCAATATACTAAAAACAAAAAAGAAGAAAATCCTCTTAACCCAAACTATTGTCTACCGAGTCACCCACCATCTTTCTTTGTCTTCTCCGTGCCCCTACATCCTCATTATGTCAGATGAACAATAACACAACCGTCACACTAGTTTAGAAGAATGCTTCAGAAGGAGATTCTTTAATACTCACTATTCAAAATCATTTCAGATGGAAACATAAGCTTCGATCAAAAGCTTTGGTGGATGGAAGCTTCAATAGATACAGAAAATCATTTCATGGTGACGAAGCTTGGATTTAGATGAGGATGATAATTGCTATGATTTATAAAATCATCCTATTAACTTTAAACGAGAAGACTACAATTATAAGTATAAGCGTTATCCTAATCAAAAGGAGATATTTTAGAACAAGAGTAAACATCGCTTTTACTCCCTATGGTTTAGTCAAATAACGTTTTCCCTCCAAAGGTTTCAAAATCTTGATTTTACTCCTTGTGGTATGCAATTAGTCTTAATTAACGCCAAGTCATTAACACCATTAATTTTTTCTGTTAAATTCAAGGGTAGTATGTTGAACTAAATAGAGTACTTGGGTAATATCTCTCACATACTCTCTCCCTTTTCTGTCTACATTCTATTTATATTTTCCCACCTCTATGAGCCCCACCTCCGCCTCCCCTCCAATGACCTCCATCTCCGGCAAACACCACCGCCACCGCCCACCATCATCATCATCTAGCCATAACCATCATTATACAACATCATCTAACCATTCACCACCCTCTATTGTTGACTTTCCCTAAAATGACACGAAAACTCTTTGTAGAACCTAGAAGTTGATGCAATGTGATAAAATGGATATGAAAGTTTAAAAGAATTAAATTTGAATCTACCCTATTCAAATTCGTGAAATGAGCTCATCGGGCACTGATAATCACACCAAAAACCTAGATTCACACACACACATACATCAATTAACACAAATATATACATCGATTTACACCCATTCCTGACCTCCTCCATTCTCTGAAGAGATTCGATTCAATTCGAGGCAGGTCAATTTAGGGCTAAAGATGATGATGACGATGGACGGAAGTAGTGGCGGTGGCTGATTTGCAGGTTGTGGTGGGTGGTGGTTATGGTGGTCGATTCTTGTGAAGGTGTTGATGGTTGATGATGATGATGTAGGTTAGATGATGATGATGATGATGATGATGATAACTATTTTTAAATGATACATGATTGATACATAACTTTTAGTGAATTACATGATTAGTCCTTTTTATATGAAAAGACTAAATACCCTTGATTTAACCAGAAACATTTAACGATGTTAATATGTTGGTGTTAATTGAGACAAATTGAAGACTACAAGGAGAAAAATCAAGATTTTGAAACCTTTCGATGCAAAGTGTTATTTTGATCAAACCAAAAGGAGCAAAAGTGAAGTTTATTCTAAGAAAAATTACAACAAGAATATACTCGGTACATATATTTAAAAAATAATCTAATATAAATTAACTTAATTGGTAATACCCCTTTAAATGGAAAGGCAGTGAACAAAAATGAAAATTGAGCCGGAGGTGTTCGAATAAAGGTCGTGCAATATTTTTTATTTTTATTTTATTTTTATTTTGTGAAGATGTGAGCAACTTGTAGCTTAATGGAACAAACTCGGTGTATGGACCATCAAATGAAATGAGCTCCTCAACAAAGTGGTAGTCAAGATCAATATACTTAGCTCTTATACGGGCGATAGTATTTTGATATGGAAAGAGTGCACTACGGTTGTCATAAAGTAAAGTTGATCTATTTAGAGATAAAGTGTGAAGCTCACGGAGTAGATGAGTAATCTAGATAATGTCAGAAGTGGTGTTTGCCATTTCCACTCAAATTCACAGTTAAAACGTTAGACCATTGTTTCATGGCATTCTAAGAAACAAGATTTCCACCATATATGAATAATCATAGGTCGACTAACATGTTTCAATGTACCTAGCCTAATCGGCACCCCCAACGAGATCGGTTTTGGTCGGCTTATCAAAAGTAAGGCTATAATCAAGAGTGTCTTTCACGTATCCAAGGATGTGTATGACAAATTAAAAATGAGATTTAGGTTGTGAATGTAAAATTTGTCTTGTTTGATTCGCAAC
Source organism: Flaveria robusta (assembly GCA_025506415.1). Taxonomy (NCBI): domain Eukaryota; kingdom Viridiplantae; phylum Streptophyta; class Magnoliopsida; order Asterales; family Asteraceae; genus Flaveria; species Flaveria robusta. The sequence continues at coordinate 42,650,680 of CM046469.1, forward strand.
ATAGGAGAGATCATGTCTAGTGATTGTAAGTATTAAAGTGCCCCAGATAGAGAATGATATAAGGTTTGATCATGAAACGGTGTGCCTTTACAAGTGAACAAGTCATTTGCAGCTAAAGATGTTCTAGCTAGTTTTGCTTCAAGTAAACATGCACGTGATAGAACATCATGTGCACATTTAACTTGGCTAAGAAAAAGACCCGTTTTGGTCTGAGATACCTCTAGCCCAAGAAAGTATTTAAGCTTCCTAAGATCCTTGATTACAAATGCATGGTTAAGGTGTGTCATAAAGTGTGCAATTACCTTTTTGTTATGACTTTTGATGATGATCTCATCCACATAAACAAGAAGGTAAATAAAAAATGAATCCTTGTTGAAAATAAATAAGGAGGTATCAACTCAACTACACACAAAGACTATGAAACCAGGCACACAGTGCTTGTTTTAAACGATATAGAGCTTTCTTTAGACAAAAGACATGTGTTGGTATATTTGGGTCTTGTAGGATATTGCTCCATAAAAACTGTTTTAGTAAGGTTACCTTACAAAAAAGCATTTTTGCCATCGATTTGGTGTAATGCCAATTATCAATAGAGGCTAAAGAAAAAATAATATGAATATTAGCGACCTTCACTACCGGATAAAATGTAAGAGAATTAATCAAGTCAGGGAACTTTAGTGAAGCCTTTAGCAACGAGATGGGCTTTAAAATGATCAATTGATCCATTACGCTTATACTTTTTCTTGTAGACCTGTTTAGATCCAATAAAATTAGAGATTTTCTATCTATAAAAACCTAAGGTTCATTTATTTTGAGGAGCATTCATATACTCATGCATGACATTGAACCACTTTGTATGTTTGGAGGCTGATTTTTAACCTTTAGCATCCATCTATGCAAATAGAGTCAAATGAAGAGGATTCGTAACAAGAAAGGTGAGGTTATAGATATTTTGAAGGTTAGAAATGCTAACATGCGTTCTAGTAGTCATGGGATAGCTTGGGTAATGGGTAGAGGATGGGTAAGGACATTGGAAATTGATATGGTGGTGTGGTTTCACACCCCCATCCTAGGGACAGGTTATATGTGGCTAGATGTCATGAAAACAACACAACATAAATAAACTAACCTTTATCAAACTATATATATATATATACAACTATTTAAGATACATTAAAGTAGTATACAGTTCTAGGCTAGATCTAGAGATCTATCATCCAAGCCCATAAGATCTTTAACTACTCCAGCCTCAAAAGCTATATCCTGTAAATTCTTCCAAACCTACACACATGGAACCTAGGATGTGTGCTCAAAAATATTTTGACTCGGTTTACATAGGTGAGTTCATAGACAGGGTTTGTGAACATGTATTCACTTGCTATAACCAAGCATCTAGCATGCATGATAAGAATACAATAGATACAAACACCGCAAAGTAATATACAATGACATTGTAAGGACCAAATATTTATGGTTTACAATATCAATTGAAAATCAAAAGCTCAAAGCATGCAAGAAATATAAGGATACAAGAACTCCAAGATGTTTGATGAAGATCTTATCGCGCGAAAACTTAGAGTTGCCGCTCGAGAAGAAGTTTTCACGCGAGAAATTCTATTTAGTATAGATAGATGTTTTCTTTTGTATTTCATTATGTGTGTTTCATTTTGTAAAAGTGCTCTAAGAGTGAAAGAGCGGAAAGTTGTGTGATAGGCCGCACGAGGGGAGCTCACTTCTAGTGGATCGAGCTTAAACGAAATAAACTCCTTTGGTATTGTAATTGTTTGATTAATAATATTCATTTGAGTTTGTTTAATGTTAGTTGATATCACACATGCACACATCCGTCTTGTTTTGATTATCAAGTGCAACATATTGTGGATTTGGTCGTTATGACGACTTTACATTTGGTATCAGAGCTAGGTGTTGCTCTTGATACATGAATTTTCATTCCGCAATTATCCGTTTTAAGATGTTAAATAAAGGATTAAAGATTGGGGCGTTTCGCTTGGTTATATTAAGATTTGAAGGTGAAACCAAAGGCCAAACTAGTGTTTTTAAACTGTGATACATGTTTAATCGATCTTGTGCATGATAGAACTAACTTTCCTCGAGTTTAGATGGTAGAAATTAAAGAATTGAGATTGCAACGTGTGATAAAACCAAAAAAGTCAAGTTTGATGAAGTTGTCGCGTGATAATCGCCAGATACGAAAACTTCAGATTATAACCGTATTTTGCAAAATCTTGGGAATTTTCATGTGGGTATGCAAAAAAATGATTAGTTTTCACATAATACATAAAACATCAAGAGTTTTGGCTTGGTCCTTGTCTGAGAACTTCATTCCAAGCGAAAACTTATTCATTTCAGCGAACGCTTAAAGAATTTCTTAATTTTTGCGATAACTTTGCAAGATGCGAGAACTTTTCCAGCAAGCGAAAACTTGTTAGTTTGTGAAGGTTTAGAACAAGTGTTTTAGCTTAAATCTCGTAGTAGCTGAATGAATTGAAGACGGATTATATTTTGCAAAAGCGAAGGGGAAATGCAAAATATAATGGTACTTAAACAGGTGTTTTTGTTATGTTTGATCAAGTTCAGGATTCAATACATATAACATTTGTTTGGTTCGTTTGTGAATTAAAACTTGACAATATGGGCTTATTTTATCTTATTGATGGGGACGATAATCGAACGATTGAATTAAGCAAAGAATCAAGGTTGTTTGGTACTCTTACTCTGAAAATATGGGCTTATTTTATCTTACATAGAGGGAAGAATGATTTAGATGATCTAGTTTGTTGTTAAAGTATTTTATCATCAGATTGAAAAATTGAATTGTTTGGGAATCTAAAATGGAAGTCGGATCTTTCTATCATATGACTAATACAACTTAAGTCTAAGTAATCAAGATAGAATGATTTAATCTTGATTCAGATGTGATATCCTTTATGAAGCTATATATTAGGAAGAGGTTACAGTTGAGGGAGAAGACTGAAGTGAAAGAAACCTGAGAATCAAATAATTCATGAAGACGTGTGACTGAAGTCAAACATAGCTTGATATCATACCCTAGGGAATCCTAGCATTTATGAATGACAATATCAAGTGAAAAGATAAAACTCAAAGCATGTAAGAAATACAAGGATGCGAGAACTCCAAGATGTTTGATGAAGATCTTATCACGCAAAAACTTGGAGTTTCCACGCAAGAAATAATTCTCGCGCGAGACCTTTTATTTAGAGAATCACCAACAATGAACCATGAACAATATACACTTAGGGTTTCAAGACAAAACCATCAAGAACTAGATTAGTCTTGTAAAGACAAGAACGAACAGAAGAGAAAAAAAAAAGCAAATCAGACAAATCTAGGGTTTTGACCTCTCCAAAAAACCAAGATAGAGATAGGCCAAGAATACGAGGTGATATCAGAGCTATACATTAGGAAGAGGTTACAGTTGAGGAGGAAGACTGGAGTGAAAGACAACCGAGAATCAGATAATTCATGAAAATATGTGACTGAAGTCAAACATAGCTTGTTATCATAACCCATAAGGGGAAATTATAAGGACCTAGTATTTATGAATTACAATATCAAGTGAAAAGCTAAAACTCGAAGCATGCAAGAAATACAAGGATGCAAAAACTCCAAGATGTTTGATGAATATCATATCGCACGAAAACTTGGAGTTACCGCGCGAGAAGAAGTAGTTCTCACGCGAGAACTTCTATTTAGAGAATCACCAAGAATGAACCATGAACAATATACACTTAGGGTTTCAAGAGAAAACCTTCAACAACTAGATTAGTCTTGTAAAGACAAGAACGAACAGAAGAGAAGAAAATAAAACAAATTGGACAGATCTAGGGTTTTGACCTCTCCAAAAACCCAAGATAAAGATAGGCACTGAATACTATGTGATATCAGAGCCTATGATAAGCTTTGATACCATGTTAAAAGCATATATATCTATCATAAACATCATAATATACAACTATTTAAAAGATAAGAATTCTCACAACCAGGAAGACAAAGCGAGAACACTTTGAATCAAGAAGAGAACAAGACTAAACCAACTCTATGATACAAACTCTCTTATACACAACGAGATTCAAAAAGAACATGGGTTCCTAAACATGAAAAAACCCTAACTATTGGGGATGAAAAAGAATATCAAAGAGTTCTAAAGAGAATAAAATGAAAAGACTAAAGAGAAAATTCTATCATAAAAACTATGAGATGACTTGCACAAATTTACACAATTATTCTATGAGCTGACTTACACAACTTACACAAATTATATCATAAAAATTATGAGCTGACTTGCACAATTACACAAACTTACAAATTTGAAATTAAGCAGTTATTCTAACACTAATTACACAAATTGATTGAAATGTCTCTAAAAATAACAGAGAAATTTAACAGAGTTAGCCCAAAAGACTAACTTAAAAAATAATAAATTGCGAACCACAAGATATGATTTGTTAAAAAAATTACTCTTTAGACTAAAAAAAAAGTCAAAAGTACCCAAACCATGAGAAGAATATAGTAATTTACTAAATTAATTTGTAATCGTCACATGTAAGCGACTATACCCCTGGAGGCTTGGATCGAAATTAAAAATTATGCACCGCCTTTTAGTTGTTTAATATCATCGTAACATAATGGGCTCATGTGCTTTGTATTTACTAATTAAATTATAAAATATGACCAACTTTTATAAAGTCTAACAAACAAAGATCCTTTTTATTAAATAGATACTAAAGTTTATAAAAATCTGACTTTTGCAATACAGAAAATGGTCTTCCTAGATCGCACGAAAAGTGAATACATTATTCAACACATCAATGATCATTATCTCTATTTGACTTATAAACATATCAGTAAAATGACATGATATTTTGTTGCAATATATAATATAACTAAAGTATATTGGTGGAATTCAACTTACTAGATGATAGTTCTTGATGACATGTCACGTGGCATGATAAAAAGATAAATACAAGACATGTCACATGATATGTTTTTTTGGTTGATAATCACATTTAATACAAAATTTGGTTTGTAAAAAAAAAAAAAAAAAAAAAAAAAAAAAAAAAAAAAAATTTAAAGAACTTGCAGTTGTAAGACAGAGTAAAATAGATTACTCACAAAACTTGTAGTTGATTTATAAATAGGAGTTTCTCTTTGTTGTCTTCCTTTAAAAAAGTTTGGATCACCTTGAATAATATTCTTTCTTAGTTGATGCATGTCTCCAATAACTCCTCTCTAATATTCATGGTGATCACCACTCTTATCTCTTATCAACGAAGCTATTTTTTGTTTGCAACTTTTTGCTAATCTTAGTTGACACTGCAAATTTTCTTTCTTAATTAATGATAAATGTATAAAGCCTTTACAATATTAGTAGAGATCGTCACTTCAAGTACAAATAAAGATTTAATATAATATTACAATTTGTTCATGGAACACTTACTTTTGCTAACTTATGATCTCACATTCTAATATGAAAAGTGTTATTGATAATTACAAGTTTAAATCTCTTGAATATTAAATGATAAAACTTAAGGAACGGTTTTTGGTTCTCAAGAATTTTAAAATAAAAGTTCTAATCCATCGTGCATGTCTAAATAACTTTCCCCAAGGGCACAATCCGACTCACTAGACAAGGACCACAAAGTTGGTTAGGGACACATGGTAGCATGATGGTAAATATGTCATCCTCACCAATAACACGCGGACGTAATAATCGCATGACCCTCTAGTAAGGACCACAAAATTCTTACGTAATCATCAAAGAGAAACACTAATTGGAATACAATAAATAGAAGGTAAAAAGATGGTACATTTTATATGCTCTCACACCATACCCACACATACACTTGATCTTTCTTTTAGCCTTTCTTCTCATAAGAGAGAAACACTAATTGGAATACTATAAATAGAAGGTAAAAAGATGGTACATTTTATATGCTCTCACACCATACCCACACATACACTTCATCTTTCTTTTAGCATTTCTCCTCATAAGACAAAAACTGATTCTCACGTTGGAGAGTTATCGTAGAGAACATCCCTTCCTATTCCTTGTGGTGAATTAATGTGGAAGGTCATATTCCACGAGACCTCACAGGTAGATTTGAACATCCACTACAAAAAACAAGGGTATTAGAGACTAAAAATTTTGTCTCTAATACTCCTAAATCAGTCTCTAATGGTTATTAGAGACTGATTTTGCTAGTCCCGAGTCAATCCTAAATGCCTAGTCCTAGATACTCGAATTAGCAACTAAATTTCAGTCTCAATTGTGTGCGACCAACAGGGACTAATTTTCAGTCTGCTAGAAGCATAAATTCAGTCCTTAATCTATCCCCCGCTACCGAGTCATTTCAGTCTCGAATACATTTTATCCGTGACTGAAAATCAATCTTTGATACTAGGCTTTTAGAGACTATGAATCAATACTTGAACCTTGTCTATTTTGTCCTAAATACATTTAATTAGATTCGAGTTTCAGGACAATTCAGTCCTTAATAAGACGTTGTAAAGATTGAGATTTAGTCCCTAATAACAAAACATTCAGTCTTTAATATCTTCTTTGGAGAGTGAAAATTAATCTTAGATATTCTATTATTTAGTCTTGAGCATGTTTTTAGCGATTGGGAATCTATATGTTTTAAGCATTTTTCAATCTCGAATATGGCTTTTAAGAACTATGAATTAATCCCTGATAACATACCATTTTTGTATTTATTGTCTTTTTAAGACTAAAAAATAATCTTACATGTAATATTATTTAGTTTTAAATATATTTATCAAAAACTAAAAATCTGTAGGTTCTAAAAACTTTTTCAGTCTTAAATATGTCACTTTATAGACCGATAATCATTACCTATAAGTACTTTTCTGTCCTCAATATATATTATTTACTCTTTAGGACTAATAGCAATTTTTAATATAATATAAGTTTCATTCTCAACAAGTTTAATCAATAACATAAAATGTTAATTTTAAATTTTCAAAACAGTAAATAATAAAACACATAAATAAATAATGATACTCAGTTGATTAATTCTAAACTTAATAACAATTTACATACACTATAAAACTTTGTTTTAACTAACATTTTAAATCAAACTTTCACTGTCAAGATCATCATCATTGACTTGCTTATCCGAACCAATTGCTCAACTCCATTACTCATAGATGCGGATTCCACACTCTTGAAATCTGAAAATTTTGAGTCCATGAACATAACAATTATTCATACTTTTCATTACTTTGTTTCAATTTTTCTATAAGTGAAGCAACTTGATTTCAAACAATTTCGATATAGTTTGGAAGTGGTTGAGACAATTCATCTTCCAATGACATTCACTATTTGACTCTATAGTAGTGAACTTTTAAACTTTTGTAAAACACAAATTCTTTTCCTATTTTGAAATTTAATCATATATTTTTAAAAAGAAACAATATTGTTGAACACAATATAGTTTTCATTCTAACAAAGTCACAACTTAATACTAGAAATAGTTCATTGAGAACAGAAATGCACATGTTACCAAACGAGGCCGGTATCATCAAATATGTAATGCAGCTCATGCTAATTGTCCTCATATTTGCAGGCGTAGTTATAATAGTACAGATAGTTATCAACTTCATAGGAGTAAAAGCTTTTAAATACATGTGAAAATTGAATATTTTAAACAATTAAATTGCAGCCATATTAAATTTTTGAACAACAGTACTTAAACTAAAATAAGATCATCAATAGTACCACATTCAAACTAGTTATAGTTGACATGAAAACAACAAAATCTACATGATGATTATAGCATCACAAAAACAAATCCTATAGCAATAGCCAAATAGTCAGAATCTAATACCAAGAAAAAAAATCAATGGGTTGCCAAATAGGAGCTTTGCATGTCTCAGTAATAAACCTCCTAATTAACAAGTTTGAGCTTTGGCCATGAGTTTCATAAGACCGGTTTTCGATATAAACTGTAAACCAAAATATTCTCTTTAGTTTGAGATTTACCGACCATGAAACCAAACCGATAACTGGTCTGGAAAGTTTCACTGCCTTAAAACCGAATTGTAAGCACTCCTAAATAGGACACATTATCATATCATATTATCGACCCACTAAACGAAAATGGCTACGGATTTATAGTTACTTCACCTAATCTTGAGTGAGGTTGAGTATATGCAATACACAAGTTATAATTTAACTTTAAGTTTGCAACTACTTTTACTTTTTATACATATAATTGTTGGTATGATCCCAGCATTCACAAGAACGACTAATTTTAATAAAAGATTTAACTTAGGGTATGTTAAGTTAATCAAGATTCATCGGCCAGATCACAATTTATAATTTTTAACTTTGTTTATTTGATATCCACACAAAACCTTGGTAATTTGCCTCAAATAGTGAATATTCATAGAGAATGTAACAATGGTTTTTGACAGCAACAATCATCATAAAGAAAAGGTTCAAAAAAATGTTAATTAAAGATGACTAATCATAAAGAATAAACTTTACGAAGCCTAATGAAACACGTATTTCATCTCATCTTTTTTTATAACATATCGACAAACCTATTAAGAACAGAGGAACCTAATTGAATGTTCATATGGGAAACAAAAACATTATGGAACCAAATTGAATGTTCATATGGGAAACAAAAATATTAAGAAGAAACAAAAATGTCTAATTATATGAACGCATAATCATAATCAAGAGAGAGATAAGGGTGAACCTGACATATGGACTTTAGGCTCTGGTGAACTACATGAAATTGTGAAGGAGAACGAAGAAGAACAAGGATAAGAACAACAAATGATGAAACTCCATTCAATATTAAGCGTGTTATACCTATATCAGTTGTTGAACAGAATCAATTCTTGTTTGATTTCACTCAAGCCATAGTGTTTGTACCTTCAAATCAATTTCGGTGGTGGTGGTTCAGTGAGTCGCTGGTAGCTTGAGCGAAGGGATCCTAATTTGGGAGATACATTGTGAGGAAGAGTATTAGGGTGGGGTGAACTAAATGACTGATATTTAGGGTTAGGGTAGATGAATTAGGGGTGTGGGAATTATGAAAAATTAGAAGGCGGGAATAAATAATTAACAAGGAGCGGGAACTTTTCAGTGAAGTTTTGTGCGGAGGTAAACTTCGATGGAAATAAAAATAATAAATAAGTTTAATTTTAAGTTTTTAATTAAGAGAAAAAATAATAGTTAATATCAAATAAAAAAGTAAGTTGTTTATAAAATAACATTTTTAAATTGATAGATATGTAGTTATAACTATAAAAATATAAGTAGAACTCTTTTATAAATAATTACAATATTATGTTTGTAAGGTTAAGACTTTCAAAACTACGAGAACTTTTATCAACACATAGTATTTTTATGTTTTATATAAGAAATGATTGAAATATAATATTTAATATTCTCTTTTGAAATGGTATAATTAACATCAAATAATTAGAGACTACAAATCAGTTATTAATATTTTCCGTATGCAAAAGGCATTTAAGATTAAACATCAGTCTCTAATTTAATCTCGTTGAAAAAATTAAAAACTAGTTTTTAGTCTTGAGTATGTTCTCACAAAATAGTATATACTTTATAGACTAAATATTAGTTTCAAATAATTTCACTTACACCATCTTTAAGACCGCGTTTTAGTCTTTGATACCTTACATAAAAAGATACAATTCACATCAAACAATAAGAGACTATCACTCAATTATTAATCATTTCTTACGTATAAGTCATTTAAGACTGAACATCAGTCCCTAATTCGGTATGTTTTGGGAACATTAATAACTGATTTTTAGTCTCTAATATATTCACTATTTATTAGAGACTGAATATCAATCACTCATACAATAGCACCATTTCAAATTTATGAGAACACTTATCTAAGACTGAAATTCAGTTACGATAAAGCTTCCCTCAAAAACTTTTAATTGTGAAAACGTGTTCGTGATTAAAGTTTACTCTTAAATAAGGTGTAGAAGATTTAAAGACAGATTATCAGTCACTAATATTAGTCACAAAAAAATCAGTCCCTAATATAATTAGAAACTGATATATTAGTCTCCAATACTATATATCCAAGACTGATAAACCAGTTGCTAATAATTTAGTCCCTAATGATCACTTTTTTTGTAGTGATCAGATCATAAGTTCTTAAACCAAACATTCATTGACTTTAAGCAGTAGAAATTGAAACTTATTTATGAACCAATGTATTACATCATAGATTGAAAACTTTAACGAAACATAACAACTGCTAAGATGTTCGTCTTGATTTGATGCCCGGTAGCCAAAGGATCCATGCCAAGCTCGCATCTTTATTCATCAATGCTTTCCTGTCAAGCTAATATGCATACAAAAGTTAGTGCTGCTAATTAGTGAATTCTAATTTTACTTTAACAAATAAGTTTATCAAACTATAAATTTTCCAATATTTCTTTATCTTACTTTAACTATGCATTAGCTTTAATGTTCACATCAAACTTTACCAATTATCTTAACTTTATATTTTACTTAACTTTATTTATGTGGTTATTCATGTATATAACTTATATAGCCATTGCTATGTTGGTTCTTTATATATGCTTTATCCTTACTGTAACTTTTGTTATAAGTCTATACTAGTACAAGACTTCTTTAGCTATTACTTACGTGGTACGCAAGTCTCTTTTACTTTCGCTTGCAACAGTTGCAACACTCTTATTGCTTGCCATTGAGTAAAACTCTTATGTTGATGCTTGAAATATGTCAAGACATATGTGTTTGCAAGACTTCTTTAGCATATTTTAACATTTCATAATTGTGTTTTAACGGGTAACTATTCTTGATTTATCATTCAAGTTACTTCAATATTTCCCATGTGAAACTGTAACTTTAATTTGCTTTATCTATAGTTGTCTTTAGCTCTTTATATATACTTTAGCTTTTTTACTGTGGACAACTTTAACCCTTTAACATTCTAGGGCAGCACTTTGTTTATGATATTTACCATTCATACTATCATGGAAATAACCTAAGTCACGTTAGATGTGATTAAAGTATTCACATACCGGTGACTATTCACACTTGGGTGTCTATTCACATTCCAGTGACTATTCACATTCGAGTAACTATTCAAATGCGGGTGCGTAACTCACCTACGGGTGACTATTTCAAGTTCAATTGAATAATAAGATTCAGTGAGTAATAACTTTTTAACTTTAACCATGACTAGATGCGAATGAACTTTCGCATGCAGGTGCACAACTTCACCTACAGTTGAACTTTCTACGTATAGGTGAATTATCTCTTTCAAGTCAAAAAATTGTTGAAATGTGAGATGTCTGAACGAGCATTTAATATCATCAAATTTCGTTTAACGATAGGGATAACGATAACGATAACGATAACTATTATTATTATTCTTATTATTTATTAATATCATTGAATGTTAAAAGCGTTACAATGAAACTAGAAGGCTGGTTTGTCATTAAACAAAACTTTAGGGGTGAACTTGAAAATTTGGCAAATCTTCATCACCGGAAAAATATGCAGTCTTCGATCAGAAGCTTTTCACTTGGTCTATTAATACACGTATGGGTTCTGTATTGCTTTATTCAAACACAAAGAGAACAAAACAACTGGGGAGTCATATGAGTAAGTTCGGATGTAAGCTAGATTTAAAGAATGCTACCTAGTAGAAGACCCGTAGCTTGAGAGATAACCCTTTGGTCTAAATATAAGTTAGGACTATGGGAAAGGTAGGTCGGGTGAGAAACCCATGTGAACGGGTTAAATACCCATTGGACTTATGAGTTGGTTACCTAATTATAAACCTATGATCCGTACAAGTTAAATACGTGTAGGATCCGAGTGAGTCACCAAAATAACATGTAATGACTAACTATGTCTTCTTGTAATTTGAACAAGTCATGCATTAAAAGTTGAGAAATTATACAAATAGTTCATGTGATTTAACAAGATTTTATGTTTAGTCTCAAATTTTGAAAATTACAAAATTAGTTTAAATTTTTATGTACTTATAACATTTTTTTGTACCTAACATTAAATTCGTTTAATTTTATTATTTAATAAATTGTAGACTAAATTTTAAATTTAACTTTAGAAACAAAAGTGTAATGCCCATATAAAAATTTGTACTAACATTACAATTTTTAAAAATTTAAGGATTAAACTTGCAATGACTACGTAAAATTTTAAACTAACTTTGCAGTTTTCAAATTTTGAGAACCAAACATGCAATTTGGTCAAACAACAGGGACTATTTATGCAATTTTCTCTTAAAAGTTTTATTATTATACCGATCGTCATACACCTACCTAGTATAAACATCCGTTTGTAACAACCAATTAAGTGAATGATTATGGATTAATTGCCACTGGTACTTTAGTCAGGGGCGAAGCTTCTTTGGGGCCGGGAGGGGCCCCCGCCCCCCCTCTTTTTTTCGTCAGTAATGTTAATTTTTGGCTCGGTAGTGTAAATTTTAGGTCCGGTAGTGGAAATTTTTTAATAAATATAAAGTCCGCCCCCCCCCCCAAATAGTTCACTTACGCCCCCGCCCCCACTAAGATTTGCCTCAAGCTCCGCCACTGACTTTAGTAACAAAGTGCCACATTTGAAATATGTTGTTTTATTGATCATGCAACCATTTTTGTTTAGACGGATTTCATACGTAAAGTTGACTCGCATTTCTTCAACTTTTAATCCACTTGTAATTAACCACAAAAGAGCCATACACATCCAAATCTTATCCTTGGTTTGGATAAGACGAGATGGAGTATCATAGTTTGATACAAACACATAATATAGGCATCATCATATGTGAAATTATATTTACTCGAGTTATAATACAAGGAGCCTTTATTTGTCAATTGTTAAGTTTTGCATAAGAATCTCAATCAAATTATTTTTTCAGAACGGAGGTTCACAAATCTAAGTACTCACAATGATAAAAGTGTTAACCAGATCGACGACAGTTGACCGTGGTTATATACAGAAATTATTTGTTGATAAAGTTGTTGTACAGTGAAAGACGAGTCTAATTTCAGGACCATTGGACGTTTATTCGTTGGTTCGTTGATGATGTTTGGTTGATAATTTTTAAAACATTTCATACCAAACAAAAAGGATACTAAACTATCAAACATGTCATGATTTATGAGGAAAAAAAAGGATTAATATGTTGAACAAATAAATCACCTCCATACAAAATTGGTAGAATAAAACGAATAAACGTTGAGGATATTTTTTCCTAGAAAATGATAAATATTGAGAATTTAGTCGATAAATAATAAAAGGATGAAATTAGTTGGTTGAGTTTTAACATAACCCTACTTAGAACTTTAAAAATTTATGACCAGCTCACACATCTATTAATCATCAATTCTTTGAAAATTTTCCGTTCACTATAAAATGTTGACTTCTACTATTTGACAAATCCATTGGAAACAGAGCTTCCGTCAATGATGCTCTATCGGAAAACAAAGCATGCATAATGTGTTTTTCTTTACTCTGTTTTCTTATTGTTGTCTTTATCTTCCATGTGTTGTTTTTTTGGGGTTTAGCTACTTGCTATCCCTTTTTATCTATAATATATTTGACGTTCAAGAAAAAAAGTTACGAGAGTAACAACAATAAATTATCGGCGGATGCTAGTGACTCAGACTGTTACCATGACTATTACACCGACGGATTAGCGACATGATGTTCACCAATAGAATATACAGACACATTGCCAATTGAATATTATGTTGGTAACTATTTTTATTATAATAAAATATATAAATTTTCTTTTTCGTAAACCAAAAAGAAAAATCTAATTGGACAAAAAACTAATACTACTATATATAAAATATATAGAAAACTTTTTTTTTTTGACGGCAAATGTGCGACCCAACTTCGGATGATAGATGTTATCTTAATCGGGCCCACCTATCCGTTTCCCAGCCGGGACTGCACCCCCAACCCCCTCAGGAGGAAACTCATTGTTGAGAAAACCCCCTTGCTTAACTCTGAACATTTTGCTCAGAGTGAGACTTGAACCCATGACCTCCCAATATATACATGTCATGGGTACCTCACATTAACCAGTTGGGCTAAGGATCATTGGTAAATATATAGAAAACTAAATTAGTATTGGAAGGATCATGGGGCCCTCATTGTTTTTTGGATTAACAATTATTTCATGGTTTTCAGAGTAGGTACGTAGTATTTTGTAGCCTCTACGCCTCTTAGTCACATGTTATGTTGCATGGCTCCACTGCTTCCAATTTTTCATTTAAGGCCACTACTTATAAACAAGAAACAAATAATTAGTAATTGGTTGACGATATAATAATTGCATCATATAAAGCATACTTCTAGATCAAGACAATAAGCTTGTGATCTAGTGTTCGAAGTACATGCCTCACTGATCATGGAATAATAGGAATCATTAATGGTCTCGAAGCTAATAAGACGCCCCTTTACCGACCTCTACCACTCTCCATCCATGATTGTGTGTCATCAGCATAAACCATGATTGTGGTTCTAGCCTTCTAGGTCGATAGAGAAATGAATAAATGTTGAACTACAACATGACGATTCAGATTTCGATTAATAGTTCATGAGTGATTCCGTAGGTGATTCCTTAGTGATTTCCATGGTAATCTATTGATGAATAGCAACGGATTAACAACAACTACTTATGAGGAAAGTTTTTGGGGCCTAAATGGATTATGTCATGTGTTATGGAGCTTGTTATGTGTTTGTGAGATGATTTTGGTTACAGAAAGTCACATAAGGACAAAAAAATCATTTTGCTATTAGAGACATCATTGCGTTGACTAAGACACTAATGGGTTTTGTAATATGTTAGTGAGTTAGTTTTGGTTAAATACAATCATATTAGGCGACAACAAGTTTAATTTGGTGTTATAAACATGCTTGTGATTACTAGTACGGTAATGGAACTTAACAGGTCTTATAATATGTATGTTTGTGAGTAAATTTTGGTTGCAAAGAGTCGCAATGGACGATAGCAGGTACTTTGACGTTAAAGATATGATTAGAATGACTAGTACACTAATTAAGTCTTCTATTGAATTTCCTTAAGAAATGAATATGTTATTAAGTAAATAGTAAATAAATACGTAATTGAAAATAGTAATAATGCTATGGTCTTGCCAAAAACATCAAGGGAGTGGATGTGGACAGTGGTGAGCCACGAATGTATTAACGGGGCTTATCATGAGTTAGGGATTTGGTTTCAGTTACACCAAGTCACATTACATCATAATAAGTCATTATGATATTAGAGACATTAGGTCATAACAAGGACTAACATTTTGACAGGTCTTATAATATATTTGTGAGTTGGTTTTGATTACATAAAGAAATATTAGGTCACAAGAAGTGAATTTGGTATAATACACATGCTTGTTATTACTGTTATGGTAGTAAAACTTAACGGGCTTGTAAAGTATCATTGAGTTGATTTGGATTACAAAAGGTCACAGTGGGCAATTGCAAGTTATCTTGGTGTAAAAAACATATTTACAATGACTACTACATTTTCTATTAAATTAGTCAAAATAATATTTTGTTATTAAACTACTAATAGATAAATAATAAATTACAAAAATGTAAGGACACATAATCTTTCCACACACCTCAACCAAATATGGACACATGTGAACCATGGCAAAACTATGCCCTTCTAGAGGCGCAACACAATTTGCATAAATATGGAAGATATTCACTATAGGATCATATAGGTTGTTGTATATTAAACATATCGAAGAATGAAGAAGATTGAAGTTTGTTTAAAGTCACGGACACTAAGTAGCTACACTCATAGTGTCGATATATGCTCCCACCCAACACTTCTAGTCTCAACCTTAAACATGCAACACTTTTCTATTATCAGTTAATAACCCTTTTGTTTTTCATTTTAGGTCAAACTTCCAATGATAATTTCACCCTTTGTGCATGTTTAAGAAATTCTAGTGTTATTTGAGTGATTAAGGTTTGGATTAGCAAAGAAGGGAATCATCATAATCATTTTTGGTGTAATATCAATGAATCTCCGTGATTATGTGTGTTTAGTTTGAGTTTTATTCATTTCTTTTACATTTCTAGATTTTGGTTGCTTTTTATGAAAAAAGTTTGATAATCGAAGCATTCTAATCTACTGAGAAGGAAATTCTAATGTTCAAGTAACCAAGAAGGATATGCTCAAAAACAGTATGATATATTTGGAAGTATCAAGAGAGAGAGTTTGACTGATCATATTGCTAGGTTTATGGATGTAACTAGTAAGCTTGGGAAATCTGGTGTAAGTTTAACTAACTGTTCGCAAGTGAAAAAGTTGTTAGATTCGTTACCACAAGGATGGAATTATCATTGCATGATGATTTAAGTGTCTGCCTTATTTTTCTGATTTGATTAACATGTTGAAGTCAATTGAAAAGGATATGACATAAGAAATAAATTAATCAAAAAAGTTATAATTCAAGTCCATACAAGTCATGCAATGCAACTTTGGTAGATCCTACATCTTTAAGATGATCTATTAATGATAATTCGTTTTAGGTGACAGCTTTATGATCAGTTTTTTGAGCAAAGGTTCATCTTCAACAGCATCCAAGTCTTCATGTATAATTTCATCTTAATTATCAATAGAGCATATGGTTTTGTTTAGAATGGTTTTTGCATAGTTCTGAAGCCTTAATAGCTAGTGACTTAAAGGCAAAGAGCTTGCCAGCCAAACAAATGATACAAATTGACCCAGATGACATGGAAGCAATTGACTTGCAGTGACAAATGGCTATGTTGACGTTAAGGGCGAAAATGTATATGAAAATAAATGCAAATACAAAGTTTATGAGTAGTGGTAAGGTTGGGTTTGACAAGGCTAAGTTGATTTAACTACAAGGAGTGTGGTCACTTCAAGAGTGAATGTACTCATCCGACTATGTCTAGGGAAAAAGAATCTTCATCGAAGATCATTTCAATTACTAAAGGTGATGAAAGAAAAAAGGTTGTGAAGAATGACTCGTCAAAAGCCTTGGTTTCTCACAACATATTAACTTTGATTGGAGTGTTAAAATTGAAGAGTTGCATGTAGAGATCAATCAAATTGGGTAGATGTAATGTAAGAGGATTTACAATAATTCAAGAAGTTGAGAGTGTGGGATCTGATTGATTTACCCTATAACAAGAACCCAATTGGAACTAGATGGGTTTTCTTATATAAAATAGACAATACATGGATGGTTGTAAGAATCAAGGCATATCTCATGGTTCAAGGATTTGCACAAGAAAAGGGAATTGATTTTAGGGAAATATTTACTCCAGTCGCAAGACTTGAAGTGGTTTGAATTTTTTTTGGCATATGCTTCTCATAAAAAGTTTAAAGTAATTCAAATGGACGTGAAGAGTGTATTTTTATATGGTAAAATGAAAGATGAAGTATATGTGTGTCAAATGAAGTTCAAGAAAGTTATGAAATCAAAGTTTGAGATGAACATGATAGGTGAATTAGATTTTTTTCCCATGGATTCCTAGTTGAAGAATCAAATAAAAGAATCTTTTTTCATCAAGCTAAGTATGTCCAGCTTCACTCATCTCCAGCAAGTTGTCCATCTACTGCTAACACTCTCTTGCTTCTGATCCTAGAGAAAGGTGGTCAATCACATCATCATTGGTCAATGATGAAGTCCCGTTTGTACTTAACTACAAGTCGTTTAGATATCATGTTTGTCGAATGCTATTGCGCTATAATCAATCCAACCTAAAGAAGTCACATGAAATATCAGTCAAAGCTTAGGTTGTGATATCTAAAGAATGATAAATTTGAACTCTATGCATACTCAGGCCGTGATCAGGATGGCTGCAAGCTCGACAAAAAACTAGTCACAGGTTGTTATAAATACTTTGAATATCGTCTTGTGTTTTGGCAGTGCAAAAAGTATCCATATAATCTACTAAAACAAAATAAACAGTTATATCTACTTGTAATTCTCAATTTTTATTGATTTAGCATCAAACGGTTGCTTATGGAATCAATTTCATGTGTATTTAGAATTTTTCAATAGAATTTAACAATTATGCAAGTTATTAGAGGAAAATTAATTATATGTAAATGAAATAATTATAAGAAAATTGAAAAGAATTTTATTAAAAAATGTGGAATGAAAGATAATCGTAACACAGAAGACAGAAGATAAAAGATAGTGAATATATGTCGCTTCGATGATGAGAGATCTATATATATAGTCTCTAATAAAAAAAAGGTCTTTAAAGTCACATGGCATTCTCTTAAAACAACATTTTGACAAGTGGCAAACTCTTACACCACCTCTCTTTTCAAATTCCGCCTAAATCTTGACTCATATTTACCTTTCACGTGAACCATTTTAACCCATGAGTATACTCGGTTATCTCATACCCTCTTCTTTTTTCACACACAAAAGTCTAGATCTAAAACACTCTTCCATCTTCACTCGCATGCAAACCTTCTAACCAGGTATTTTTCTTCCCTTAATCTTTCATTCTTCTTCCTAAACACAATTCTCTAACTACATCGATAATGGCTGAACTTTGATTTCCTTTTTATTATCTTCTTAAACCCTAGCTGGTCATTTATCTAAACAGCCTTGCGAATCTGCTCCCTCACATTGCTTCTTCATCTAGCAATTGTTAAGGTATGTGTCTATAATGATATTTTTAGAATTATGGTTCATCAATTTGTATTTTCTTAATTTAATTTCAATTTTCGTATATTGATTTCTACTATGATTCAGTTCTGCAACTTTGAACGGGGATTTCATGGAATTATGTATACAAAAACATTACAATTAGTCATTAGGTTTTCTAGAAAAGTTACATGGTAACTCCATTAGAAAAAGCTTAGATTTTTTTATTTACTTTAAGCTACCAAAGAAGATGGCCTCATATTTCCTTGGTCAATATTACTTAGGGCTTAAAGGTACAAAATAATTGACATCTTATAATTTAGTAAGTGTTAATATATTTTTAGAAAATTAAGATTTATATTAATTATTATATATAATGTTTGTGATATTTACTTTAAACCTCTATCATTAAATATAAGAAAAACAGGGGAAAATAAATTTGGTTTTCACTAAAAATTAAAATTTTAGTACAATTTATGATAAGAATTAATAGTGGTTGAATCAATATTAACAACTTTGATTTTAAACTTAAAAAGCCAACAATGAATTAAATGACATTTAATTTAGGAATACGAATTATGTGTTTTTTAATATGAGAAAAATAATTGATATTTAACTTATATATGGAATTCATTAATTGATTTGTTTTTGTATTCAAAATTAAATATGGAATTTATTTATTGTGTTGTTTTTGTATTCCAGATTTACAAAGATAAATAAATAAAATAAATATATAATATTCTACCTAAAAAGTATAAATATGGAAATAATTTAATACTTGATATTCTAATTTTAAAAGATAACCATTTTTAATAAAATCAACCACATTTACCATATTGTTTTAAATGTTAGTTAATGGTAATTTATGTCATTTTTTAAAAATTTAATATATTAAATACTCACCATACTGATAAATATTTAAATATATATTCTTTCAGTTTTTAAATTACTTTGTATTTACCAGTAATTTATTAATTTATCTATCTTACAAAATTTATGTGCATTCATTTTTTATATTTTATCATACATCCTATCAATCATAATATTCTTTTTAATTACTTTAATTCAAGTATTATTTATTTTCATTCAGTCTTAAAATATTCAAAGAAATCAATTAAATATTCAATGAATCATTACTATCTTAAATCCAACCACCTAATAATATTAAACATAATTATATGTTACTATCACAAACTTTTATGCTTTAAAAATTAAGGGATTTTTACATATTTTCCCTTATTAAGAACATAAATTACATATTTTCCCAAGACATAAAATCAATTACATATTTTCTTTTTCTAATACATACCTATTACATATTTACACATTCTATTAAAATTAACCTATCAATACTAAAAAAATTTTACATATTGATCTTTTTTATTTATAACTGATTAAAACTTTGTCAATTGTATTGTGTATCTGGAGATATAACGTTGATTATCGGTGATTATTGTTTTGAAATAAAGTTTTAAACTTTTTTATTTGGAGTTGTAATTTTATTGTTTTTATTTATATAGAAAACTCGAAGTGGATGAAATATGTGTTTGATGTTCTTAGGAAAAGAAATATATAAAAATAACTTAATAAAAATATGGATACAATATTCATTCAATAACTAATTTTAATAAGATGGGTAAATATGTAATACATATGTTTTAGAAATAAAAAATATGCAATTAATTTTTAGTTTGAGTAAATAAGTAATTAATAATTTAAGAGAAGAAAATATGTAAATGCCCCAAAAATTAAATACATCATATTGTACTTATAAAAATTATATATAATCAATTTTTAATGAAATTCTGATTGTTTAAATCACCCGTGTATCATACGAGCTCTAACCTAGTAATTTAATAATGAAAGTTAAACAATGACCATAAACATGGTAATGTACCAATGTAACTTAGATTTAATTAAAAACTACATAACAAAGTCAACAGTTTGCATTACCTCTTTTTCTCAAAAAAAATATATATATGTATTTAAAACTAATGCGTGACATATGCAGACTTGCGTATGGTCCTCTATATATACACAACCTCACATGCTCCTCACTTACCTCGCAATTTCCTGCACTTATTATTCAGAATCTTCCCCTTTGGTCCTACAAATCTAACCACCACCGGCCACCACCACCCTCCTCCTCCGGCCACCACCCTAACTCCGATGGCGGCAAAAGTCATCTCCGGTGGAACCAAATATACGACGTTGCCGGAGAGCTACGTTCGTCCGGTTCACGATAGACCTAACCTCTCACAAGTCTCCGAATGCAACGATGTCCCGGTTATTGACATCGGCGGTCCAGACCGACGACTCATAAGCCAACAAATCGGTGATGCGTGTCGTCACTATGGCTTTTTCCAGGTTCATAACAAGTTTTCTTTATTTGAAGCCGTTCATAGACACTACTAGAAAACTGACTAATTACTATTAAAATTTGCGACCAAAAAAATGGTCGCAAATTATTCAGTTTTCTATTAGTGTGAATGCTGATTTAATACTATTCATATACCACTCCTACAAATTGAGCAATTGCTGTCAAAATTTGCGACCACCTTTTGGTCGCAAATATCTAGTTTTCTAGTAGTGCAACTACTGCATGGCTATTTAAAACTACTAGAAAACTGAGCAATTGCTGTCATAATTTGCGACCACCTTTTGGTCGCAAATGCTAAGTTTTGCAGTAGCGTGACTACTGATTTATAAATGTTAAATTGTGACGATTAACGTAGAGTGGTTGTTAACTAGGTGGTTAATCATGGTGTGCCTGAAGAATTGGTGAGAAAGATGGAACAAGTTGGTCGGGAGTTTTTCCAGCTGCCGGTGGAGGAGAAGATGAAGCTGTATTCGGAGGATCCGACGAAGACGATGAGGTTATCGACGAGTTTTAACGTTCGGAAGGAGCAAGTTCATAACTGGAGAGATTATCTTCGGCTTCACTGTTATCCGTTGGATCAGTACTCTCCAGAATGGCCTTCAAATCCATCTTATTTCAAGTAATTAACTCTCTCCCTCTGTCTCTATATATACATATATATGTATATATGTATGTGTGTATATAATATATATATATATATATTTATATTTATATATATATATATATGTATGCGTGTTTGTGTGTCTATATGACACGTCATTTGGATGAAAACATAGACCATTGATGACGTGGGAATGAAATATAAAAAGTAAAGTTAAATGCGTTTTACGTCCCTGAGGTTTCATATAAATTGTCATTTGAATCCAAAAGTTTAAAAGGTTGTCATTTGCATCCAAAGGTTTCACAAAAATTGCCATTTGAATCCACTTAACTACTCCTAGTTAACGCCGTTAAGTTTTTCCGTTAAGTTTCCTACATTAGAGGTATTTTAATCAAAACAATTACAAAATAATAAAAATAAGATCTACGTGATAAGTTTTAGGCGTTCAGTGTATTTTGGTAATCATCATTGCAATTTTAATTTACGAGAAATGATAGGTCAACAGTTATTTTATTTTATCAAGAAATTTATCTCTTGACGTCCTATTAGATAAAATAAAATATAGAGTTAAATGCGTTTTACGTCCCTGAGGTTTCATAGAAATTGTCATTTGAATCCAAAAGTTTAAAAGGTTGCCATTTGCATCCAAAGGTTTCACAAAAATTATCATTTGCATCCAAAGGTTTCACTAAAATTGTCATTTTAATCCATTTGGCTACATCTAACTAACACAGTTAACTTTTTTCGTTAAGTTTCCAACATGAGAGTTATTTTAATAAAAAATTAGAAAATAAAACACTAACTCACGTGAGGGTTTTTATATGTTTAGCTTCTTTTGATAATTGCAGTTATGTTTGACTTTATAATATTATTTTATTGTTTTGTCTTGTTAAGGTATTTTGGTTTAGTAATCGTGTTACTTTTGCCCGTTTTATGACACATAGATTTATTTTATTTAAAGTTTAATTATGGTTACGATAATTGATATTTTATGATTATTATTCATGGTAGTTAATGTCATATTATTAATTGTTCTTATATTTTTATGATAATCTGTATTTTATGGTTATAATTCAAATAATTTATGTTATTTGACTTGTTTGTTTATTTATATATTTTTTTGTTTTGTATGTTTTATAAAGTTAAAAATGAATCACTTTTATAAAGTCAAACATAACTGCAATTATCAAAAAAAGCTAAACATATAATAACCCTCACGTGAGTTGGTGTTTTATTTTCTAATTTTTTTATTAAAATAACTCTCATGTTGGAAACTTAACGAAAAAAGTTAACTGTGTTAGTTAGATGTAGCCAAATGGATTCAAATGATAATTTAGTGAAACCTTTGGATGCAAATGATAATTTTTGTGAAACCTTTAGATGCAAATGGCAACCTTTTAAACTTTTGGATTCAAATGGCAATTTCTATGAAACCTCAGGGACGTAAAACGCATTTAACTCTAAAATGTAATATATTAGTTTTAAATTAACAAACATGAGTCAAGCTCAAGCTTCATTTAAAAAACATACTACTAACGAGATAATCTTGAGTTTGGAAAATTACTCACGACTAAGCTTAAGCTCGAAAAACTATTAACGAGCTGAACGTGCTAGGATTGAGTTGTAAACGAGCCGAGCTTGACTCGACCCGACTTATAAAAATCCCTGTATATATGTGTCTCTTAACTTTTGAATCTCTTTGTATTGTATACATTTTATTGTTGGTTTTTGAAAGTATGTTAAAAAAAAAAAAAAAAAAAAAACCAATGACCCACGCTATTAACACTAACATATGACTACATCAAAAGATGATATTTATAAAATATGTAATAATTAAAAATAAAAGACATGATAAATTTGCTTATTGTTGATTTGATTATTGGAAGAATTAAATAAATGATTTAGGTAACTAGTGAAATCTACGTGCCAAAGTGCAAGAAAGTGTACATGTGATGGGTCCGCTAAAGTGCGAAAAAACGGAAAGCTTAGTACAAAGGTCCTTTTAAAATTTAAAGTTGGTCTGCTGATTTAAATATTATTAAAAAAATAAACAAATATTTTAAATATAAATTATAATATATGTACTATAGTAATTACATTCTATGCTCTTGCTTCCTTTTCTAATAACAAATTATTAAAATTAGCTTTATAAGAATCATTTCAAAAAAATATCTTTCTACACATTTCGGCATGATGCATGTCATACTAAGTTACACATTAATAATTACCATATATTACTAACTTTTAATTAGTGTTTACAAAACTTGAAAAGACCGAAAACAAATCATAAGACGGTCTGGTTATGCTTACTTAGAGCATTTACAGTATGTTTTTTATATTTATGTTATTGTGTTTTTTAAATTTAAAAAATTATTGTAAATGGTTGTGAACGATTGTGAAAGAAAAGTTACTGTTCAATTTGCATATTTGAGCAATCACTTTTCAACCCTTATAAATTTTTAAATACTTTTGAAAGTTGTTGTAAGTACAGAAGAGAGAAAAAATAATGATAAAAGTATAAAAAATATTATTAAATTAAAAATGAGAGAACAATATAGTGTTTTTTTAGTGTAATTATAAGCATAAAGATAAAAAACCTGATGTAAATGCTCTTAGACTGTTTCCCTTAAACCGTTTGGTTACTGGTCAGACTAGTAAACTAGTTGAACAGGACCAGGTTCTCAAACCTTTTTCATTCTTTTCTTTAAAGTATCTTTTTTTTTTTTGCTTCATTTTGTATTTAGCAATTCATGTTTTAGTTATTTAATTTCTTATGTTTTGTTAAAATTATAAATCCATATCAAAACATTTACTATTTTTTGACCAACGGAAATTAAATAACTATTTTAAACATTTACTATAAAATCATTTTGTATTTAGCAATTCATATTTTAGTTATTTAATTTTTTATGTTTTGTTTTTATTTATATTATTAATGACTTCATTCAATTCAATTGAATGACGTCATAAATAATAAAAAAGGGTCCTAATACAGAGACACCCATCCAGATAAATTGACACCCCCCTATACGTTGCGTATGGGTCCAAACGCGGCGTATAGGGTCGAATACACTGAAAACGAGGAAAATTCAGGGGGGCTGTCAAAGAGCTATACGCCCCATATAGCCCTATACGACACATATAGGGCTATACGACGCGTATAGCGAATTTCGACACTGACTACGAGAAAAAATTCAGGGGGCTGTCAGATGGCTATACGACACATATAGCCCTATACGACACATATAGCCTTATAAGACCCCCCCTATACGACGCGTATGGGGCTATACGACACGTATAGAAATTTTGGGGTGTTGATTTAAAATCATGGGGAGTCTATTTAACGGTCCCATAAAAAAACTAAAATATGGATTCAATTATTAAATCTGATTTGACCGACCTGTAAAGCTTAGCGTTTCATTGTTTGATATGGTTCTAGAAATATTTTCTCTAATCAAAGAATTTGAGTTTTATACTAAGTTTTTAGATTTATAATTAACGTGCATGTGAGGTGGCTACTTTATCTTTTTTATCACTATTTTATATTTCAAGAAGTTTTGTGTAGTTCATCGGAGTTCATAAAAAAACTAATAGTTATGAGAAATCTAAAGAAAACCACGGAAACCAATAATATAATTTATAACATGTTTTCAAAATGTTAAAAACGCATTTAAGTATTTATTATCACATACGTTAAATATAAATACGAGAATAAAGAGTGGTACGTATACGTAATACTATGTCAAATGAAAAATTGTTATGTATACGTAACCTATATGTGACCTAGAATTAAAACCATTCTATGATTTTCATTAGATATCTACCCCTATCTATATATACACACATATATAGAGTGTAGTGACAAAAAAAATTATAAAATATGTGACCGATTCATTGGTTTTCACATAAGTATGTATTTTTTTCATGAACTTTTAACATAGAAACTAATTGTATAATTATATAAAATTTTTCTTTTTATTAAATCCTCCAATCTCATTATATAACTTGTTTATTTCATATTAGACGTGTTTGAATTGAATTAGCTTTTCTAGTAGTTTATCTACACAAACTAAGCCAAAATTAGTTAATTCAAGTATATATTTTTTAAATGCTATAAATTAATAATTTATATGGGTAGAATCAACTCTGAATTATTTTTTCTTAATAAACAAACACATGATAATTAATTTGACCAAGTCTACATCTTGCATTTTATTGAACGGCAACCTACATCTCGCCTGATCTGAAACTTGTGGCAAGAAATTTTTGGTTGGTGTCTTTAGAGCATGTGACGTGAGAAATGACGTCTTTATTATGATGTCATATGATAATCTTTTTAAACAGATTTTATTTATTTTCGTCAACTTACTCTTTTTTATTTTATAAACGTAAACTCAAACAAGAACTAAATCTACTTTTGTAGTTTAAAAAAAAAACTAAATTATCTATTAATGCGATAAAATATAGGATTTTTCAATACCCTACTAACCAGCGAGTACAAGTTAATTGTGGATGATAAACAAGATTCATGCACATGACCTCAATGTTAAGAACATGGGTGCTTACCACAATAAGCACCCCTCCCAAATTATTGTCCTGTTTTGGAGCCCTATTTTATTTCTTGAGAGACTTTGTCGTTTAAATGTTTAGTCTTGTTTACATTACAACGTGTTAGGAATAATTTTTTTTTTTCTATTTATACCTAATCGTCACAACTTCATACATTTCTTTTATGTATTTAATCACGCTAATGTCAATGCTGTACTTGTAACAAATTTCATAAACATGCCACATTACGTGAGCTTAATATCTAGTTGTTATTAATTTGGAACATATAGCAAACAAAAGTTTTACAATTTGAACTAAACGGATCTTTTAAACAATTAAAATAATTTTTAAAAAGTTATAATATAATTTTAAAAAAGTTATAAATATTTAATAACCGACAAATACGAACTCTCCTACTATACATCTATTGTCTTAGAGCATTCACAATCCATCTCCCATCCACATCCTTATAATTACACTAAAAACATCTTTTTTTTCTCTTTTTTTTAATTAAATAATATTTTTTCATACTTTTATCATTACTTTTTCTCTCTAATCTACTCACAACCAATTTTAAAATATTAAAAAAATTATGGGGGTTGTACCGTGATTCCCCAAATATGAGAAATCATGGTACAACCCCATAAATTTTATTTATTTTTCACTACACAACCAGTAACAACCATCCCCTATATATAAAAACACTCACTCACATAAAAATAAGATACGGGCTGTGAATGCTCTAAACTCGATTTCTAAAATCAACAGACCTACACTCTACATGATTTAAAAATAAAATCTTTTAAAATACATCATTTTACTCACAAGAATGTGCCTTTCAGACAATTTGAGAGGTCTTAAATTTGAAGAGCACAAGTTTGACAAAATAAAAAAAAACCGAAAGAAAAACGAATGATGGAATTAATTACAACATGCATGTGGGACCGCGTTCTCTCTTTTATTGATCCAGCTGACCAGGTCCATTAATAATATTCAAAAGTTATTTTTTATATTTAGTTTATTATATATATTTTTTAATAGCATTTAGTTTATTATTTTTTTAACTGTCAATGAATACTTTTTAATCACGGTTATGCACCACCCAAAGACCCACTGTAGTAAATCTCTGGCCCATTTGAAATATATTGCACCAAATGAGACTCGAACACATGACCTGCACTTTAAGAAATCATAGGTTGACTCCTCCCAAACTAATGCCATCATAGTTTAAGGTGTGTTTATTGGGACGCCTCTCAATTATAAATTAACACCTCAAGATTTTTATGTGGTTCATATAACCCTATACGTGCCTTATGGGGAGTCGTATGGCCCTATACAAGGCTTCTAACCCATCTGACGGCGTGTTGAATTTTTCTCATAGTCGATGTCAAAATTTGATATACATGTCGTATACGCCTATATGTGTCGTATAGAGTATTGTATATGGCTATATAGGACGTATGGCCCTCTGACACCCCCCTCAATTTTTCTTGTTTTCAATGTCGTCGACCCTATACTTCATGTTTAAGACTATACATATGTGTGTGTCGTATAGTGAGTCGTATATGACTATATGAGACGTATGGCCATCTGACAACTTCCTATTTTTTCTTCGTTTTCAGTGTCGTCAACCCTATACGCCACTTATTGAGCTATACGAGACGTATAAGTGGGTCTCCATATATAAAAAAATGTGTCTAAGCATTAGGACCCTAGTTTAACTCTAAGAGGAAATGGTACGTCACATCCTTTAGCACCTGAGAGTTTTAATATCAACTTATTATAAGAGTACATAACCTAATAACATATCACGTCAAACTTTTAAATAATTTTATAAATATAAATAAGCCTCTGCTATAATAACCACCATGTATATACAAGTGGTCAGTAAACAACTGTCACTGTCCTTATTTGGTCGGTCATTTTTTGTGGCGATCACGGCCCAGTGTCACTTAAATCACGGATGCAGACGATACAAAGATAAGAAAACTATTTGTGACGATTCAGTGACTCGTCGCTAAGTACACGTCGCTTTCAATTAATTGCATTTGGTCAATCGCGTTAATGTTTTAGTGGAACCCACGCGCTATGCTGATGTCAGACACTTAACACGTGTTGACATCACCCACTAAGTTTATTCCCATTTTTTAATTTATATTTTTTGATTTAATAATTCAAATAAGCTTCAAAAGTCATGTTTGCTTCTATTCCTTCGCTAGAAATCTTATCATCACCCATTGATTGTTCATATTATATTCATGTCGACATGTTACACATTTGAATATGTTATATATGAGTCATTTGTTAGTTGGTTGATCGTTATCTTGATTTTAAAATAATATATTTTCAGGGAGTATGTTAGAAATTACTGTACAGCCGTACGAGAACTGGGAATGAGAATACTTGAGTTCATATCAGAAAGTTTAGGTTTGGAGAAAGATCGAATAAAGATGGTATTAGGCGAACAAGGACAACACATGGCCATCAACTATTATCCGGTGTGCCCTGAGCCCGAGTTAACATACGGGTTGCCTAGCCACACTGACCCTAATGCACTCACCATCCTCCTTCAAGACACGCTTGTCTCGGGCCTACAAGTTCGTAAAGATGGCAAATACCTAGCGGTTAAGCCATATCCTAACGCCTTTGTTATCAACATAGGTGACCAACTAGAGGTGCTTGCATTTTTGTGAATCCAAATGCTCTATGATTTTCAAATATATGTCGGGTTGACCAAACCTAAATGCTAACTTGCTTATTCGTTTCTTAATTAATAGGCGGTGAGTAATGGTGAATACAAGAGTGTGTGGCATCGGGCTGTGGTCAACTCGAACCAACCAAGAATGTCAATAGCTTCATTTTTATGTCCTGCTAACGACTCCATCCTCAGTGCTCCTAACGAACTAATAAAAGATGGATCAACGCGTGTTTTCAAAGACTTTACGTACGCAGAATACTACAAGAAATTCTGGAGTAGAAATCTTGATCAAGAACATTGCTTAGAATTCTTCAAGAACTAGCTACATATACTTCAATCATCCATCCCGTTATCTTATAAAACTTATGTCTTAGTTCAATTTAATAAAAGTTGTTGTAGTTTACATAAAGTGATCTTTGATGTTATATTTATTTAAGAACATTAGTTACATATTTTAACATGATATTTAATGAAATAAAGGAATGGATTAAGCTTGAAAATAATGAAACTAAGTTAACAACCCCCCCCCCCACTCCAACAACTATTTTTGTTAAAAAAAATAAACACTATAAATAGCAATTAATTACCACAAAATTTATACATCAATCTCAAACATCTCTTTTATCCATTTTCAACTCTACAAAAATAACCTGTGAATTTTATATACCCTCTTCATCTTCGGATAGTTCAGAGTCCGATGGGTTGGAAGTTTTTACTCTTTTTGCCGAACACATCGACAAGGCTAAAAGTTTGAGAAAAAATATCTTGAAATGTGATCGTGTTGGGGCTAATAACGTTCTTATGAATGATTATTTCGGTAAGAATCCAAAATAAAAAGATGATCGATTAAAAATAGATTCCGGTTGCCTCGGGATTAATTTATACGCATTGTTGAAGATATATACAACAACTTACCATGGTTCAAAGAAGAGTTTGATGGGAGGTGAAAAGAAATTTTCAAGGCAATACAAAAATGCACTTTAGCAATACATCAATTCGAAATAGGTAATTCACTCGACACATACGACGAATATTTAGTTATGTATGCTAGGACTTCATGTGAGTGTCTTAAATATTTTTGTAACACTATTTTTATTTTTATATGGTGATAAATTTTTACAAAGACCCAATAGTAATAACATTGTATTATTGTGCGATGCAAATCAATATAGACATGGCATTTCGAGAATGTTCTGTAGTATTGATTGCACTCATTGGGAATGAAAAAATTGTCCTACACGTTTGCGAGGATAATATCATCGAGATGATCACGATGGTCCAATGGTCATTCTCGAAGTCGTGGCATCACAAGATTTATGGTTTTGCATTCTTATTTGGTGTAGCCGATTCTAACAATGACGTTAATGTTCTCAATTAATTTTCACTTTTCATGCCAGAATTGAATAAAACCACTACCATATGTTCATTTCATGTTAGCGGGCATCAATATAAATGTTGTTACTATCTAGCTGATGGTATATATATCCTCCTGGTCAACTTTTGTCAAATCATATTTTTATCCTGTTGAGTATAATGAAAAGAAATTTAAAAAGGAACAAGAGTCCGAAAAAAAAGACGTGAAATGAGCTTTTGGTGTTTTAAAAGCAAAATGAAAAATATTTGCTCGACCTGCTAGAGCGATAAAGATAGAAAAAATTAGCAATCTTGTACATTATACTTCACAATATGATTATAAAAAAATGATAGCAACGCTATTTCTCCCTTGCATAATCGAGATCCACCGACCATCCGGTTGAGAACGAAAATAAAATTTTGGAATTGCGTAATGAAAATACACATTTTAGACTTAGATTCAATATTGTGGAACACGTTGCGAAAATGTGAATATCACGTTTCGGACGACGAATATTAGTTTTGGTTATTGTTTTTTTAAGAAGTTTTAATTTTAGTTTGTATTTTTTTAAATTTTATGAAGTAATTTTAAAAAAGGTTTGTGACATGACATGTGATATAATATGATATGATATAAGATAATTGATGATTATATGATATGATGTGTGTGGTGTGAATGCTTATAAATGTTTTTTTTTTTTCGTTTGCAAACGTATGCTTCCACCCCTCACATAAAGAAAAGGCAAAGTTAAATGATTTTGTCGGATGCCGCCGTAGGTATATTATATTATATTTAAGTTATAAACGATCTTTTAAGCATTTTATAGTATTAAAAGTTCAAAAGTTTGATTTGAAATTGAATGATTATCTAGAAGGATTCACGAT
Source organism: Flaveria robusta (assembly GCA_025506415.1). NCBI lineage: Eukaryota > Viridiplantae > Streptophyta > Magnoliopsida > Asterales > Asteraceae > Flaveria > Flaveria robusta. The sequence continues at coordinate 42,681,877 of CM046469.1, forward strand.
ATAGTATTCGAGATTTGGGCTGGATTTGAAATTTTTTTCTAACTAAAAAGATCTTATTTCAAAGTTGGATGTAGCTCTGTTTTATTATTTTATTTTATAGAATAGCGACATGCTATTAAAACATGATTAGTAAAAAGTGAGATGGGAAAAAATTACATGTATAAAAAGACGTTTTGAAGCCACTCTATCCACTTCATTTTACACTTACGGTTTCTACTATTAAACCACACGAAAGAAAAGTGAACATTGCCGAATAGAAGCTTGGATGATGATTCTTCATGAACACAACATTTCTTAAACTCCACATAGACAACCATGCCATAAAAATAACCACACTTATTAGCTTTTTCTTAGAACTTGTAAGAGATACGTCTTCGGTCCAAATAATCAAGTTAAGAGAGATACCCATATGAAAGTCAATGCTCAACCAAGCCGCGATTAACCTCCAAAGTCTTTGGAATAAATATAGATGTCTCCAATTGTTCGTTACATAATGGGCAAATAATTCATGGTACATCCATACTTTGTGATCTAAATTAACGATCGATCAAAATCCTCTACGCGTAAATATTCTCCTTCCTTGATATATGTTTTTGAACCAAAAAGTGTAACTTCCACTAACCGGAAGAATGGTCTCATTGAGGAACACCCTAACCAATTTAACCGAGAAGGAAGCCACTTGTTGGATCGTGAGCAATAAAGAACAAGATTGTTTCCTATGGATTTATCATACAGTGACATACACCATTGCATTTTATTTTCAGCCGCTACTAGATCAGCAACTTTCTTCCCTTGCGGGCCAAAATTCGAGTTATGATAACAATAGCAATTATAAAAACATGTGGCTTTAATTCAAATTGACAAATTTATTTACAATCTTATGCGGTTTAGTTACACTAATGAAACATCAATACCCGTAATTGGTTTGGTTTTACATGTGTTATTTCTTGAATTTTCAGTGGGTTGCTTATATGTATTTAGACATATTTTTCGGCTTGATTCAGCTAGAACAAAAATCGGTCTGAAAAGCATTATTTGTAATATTTTAATAAATTATTTTCAAACTAGTTCATCTTATGTTTGGCACATCTATTCGTGTATAAGAATTCTGCAAAACTTATGCAATGACAAGCAATATGTATTTGGGTATTTTTCTATCTCTGCTATTTTTCTACTCAATTTTATCTTCTTTATTCTTTTGATATTCATCTATTTTTCCATATTTATATTTATACTTGTATTGTTTTATAAAAGCTCAATCAATCAAAAAAAAAACCAAAAAACCAAACCATTTAACCAGTTTGGTTTCATTTATGCAACGGTTTAGCTTTAGTTCACAGGCTTCGAAAACATTACTAACAATTTGACTTAATCTGGAAATCATCAATATCATACCAGTATACGCCTTCACTGATATTGAAAAATTCCTAGTCTTCTTTAGTTGTCGGTTGCCAATTGGCTAGTGGGAACCCAAAATATCAATCGACAACCATCAATTTGCTGTTTATATCCACTTATAGTGTCCTTAAGTCAACTATGGTGACCCGATGATAAGTCGATACATAGCAGTCGTTCTAATCCGCAGCCCTTTCAAACCTATGAATTGAGCATGAATTGGCAATTTGATCCACAATTTTCAAGCTAGTTGGCATCAATAACATATGTAGGACAAAGTGTTGATAATAAATTTGATTTTGTTTTTATAGCCAGACAAGCGGGTTGGACCGACAAATGTGGGAGCCACTGGCTTATGTTAGATGGCTATATGGGTGCCGACGAATTGGTCAAAAGCTACATGAACGTTGGTGGCTCAATCTTTTTGAGGCTTAAAGTGAAATGTGATTCCAGAGTTTCTTAAAAGGTTTTTTTTTAATTGGGATCACTAGTTTCATTGTTAGATGTCTTTAAACTTAATTTACAATCGTTTTTCGAGTAGTGTCGGGCCAGACTCAAATGAAAATTACCACAAAACAATTAGCATCTACCATTTAAATTTAAATATCTCATATTCTTTGCCCTAGTTCCCTTCGGTTATTCCCATATCAGCTAAAGTCTTTTATTGTCGCTCATGAATTTGGCCCAACAATTCTTATGTGTATAAGAAGTTGTTTTTCACGGATGGGATCAACTTGAAAAATGGAAAGATTTGTACAAAGTTATACACGTTTCGTCATCATTTTATGGAAAAACCTCATGTATGAATATGTTAGATACATGTGACTTGATTGCTGAAATAGCATCTTTCCCACAAAAATTATGTTTTTTTACCGACACATAAAGAAAATGTTTTGTTGCGCATGAATAAAATATTGAAGAATTATCCATCCGTAAAATCATAATGACTGATACGGGCTTTTTCCACATAGAAGGAGAATCTTTTGTTACAAGAGAATCATAATTGATTTCCTATATAAAAAAAGGCTCATTGAACTTTTATGAAATGATTTCACAAGATTTAACCAATAGATCATGAAATATCATTGAAAATTAGAAACGAAAACCTTATTTTTTTCTAGAATGGTAACTCACATATTCAATTGGTTCTACTATTAAAATACATCAACTCCTTATCTATCTTATATCAGTATTTAAATATTTTTTTTTCTAAAGAGTCCTTAACTCTTAAAACTAGACTACCAAACCCACGTGATCATATAATTATTATATAACCCCTAGTGTATTGTATGTGTCATATTCATATATATTAGATTTTTAAAAAAAAAATGTTCACGTATTATTATAAATAGAGTAAATTACTATTTTGGTCCCTGTGATTTGGTCATTTTAACTAATTTGATCCAAAAAGAAATTTTTTGACATATCAGACTTTGATATTACATTTTATAACAGTTTGCCCCTAACCACTAACGTTGTTAGTTTTGTTAGTTCAATATAAGGATATTTTGATCTTTTGTTACTTCAGGGGTTGTTGTAAAAATTAAAAAGTTATTTAACATTAATGGGCTATTATACAATATAGCCCGTTAAATAACTTTCTAATTGTCAAAACCGCTCCTGGAGTAAGAAATACCAAAGTATTATCGCACTTAACTAACAAAACTAACAGAGTTAATGGTTAGAGGTTAAAACTATTATAAGATGTAACATCAGTGTCTGATACGTTAAAAGATTATTTTTTGAGCCAAAAAAATTAAATGACCGAACCATAGGAACTAAAATAATAATTTATTCTTATAAATATTTTTCTTGGTAGATTTTTCTATATATAATTTATTAGTTCGGCTGCTATACATTAATTATCATCGAGTCAAAGAGTTGAAACATCAGATGTTTGATCTGAATTTTAATTCATTGTTTCTAACGTTATTATAGAATAGTCATAATGAAGTTTTTTATTAGGTTTTATATTTATATAGAAGACAAAATGAGACATTTCCAATTGCATGTTGTATTAGTGTAAGATTAACATAAAGTAAGTTCGACTTTCAACTCCTCTTTTTAGTTTTTCTTTTCATAATTTTTCTCGCATTCATACCGATCCCATAAGTTGAGCAATCATGTTATTGGTACATTATCATTACAATGTATGATTTAAATTGATTACTTTCTTAATATTGTTTGTCACTCATTTATAGGACCATACAAATAAGTCTTAATAGTGCTTCGTCTATCTAGACTTTATTTTCCCCTTTTTGTATATCCACTTTCGTAGTAATCATGACCCGCGATGTCCTGCGTGTGAAAGCATTTTTAACATAGACGACCATATAAGGTGGGTTGTTTGTATCTTAGCCTGGGTATAGTTTTCTTGTTTTTCCATCATTGGTACTTAGGAATATGTGTGTAGAGAGAGGATCAAATATGTAATTAAGTTTTGCCTAAATTTATAGAAAGTAATCTAGACTCTTGATTAAAGAAAATCGATAGTTAATAAGATGGAAAGGTGCTAATTAGTGAACATAAGGATTGAAATCGCATTTCTAGAACAGTCCACGATTATTGACCATTTCATTTCCCTCCAGTTTTTCAAACGTAAATTTTTTGAGTAAATGCACGGATGCTCCTTGTATTATGTCCAAATTACGGTTTTGATTTTCAGGTTTAGAATACTACAAGGTCAGTCTAAAAGTATGTATAAACGTAATAGGTTTGGTCCCTGACATTAATGGACAGTTAACTTTTTTTGAAAATAACAAAAATACCCCTGTATATATATATTGCGTGTGTGTATCATCCGACGGCCACCATCACCATCTCCTGCCAGTCGTTATCACCGTCCCAGGCGACCACCATCAACGTCACTGGTCTACACCTACACCTCCATCACTGCCACTACCGGAGGCACCACCACCGCCACTACCCGGGAGCGCCACTACCGCCACTATCGCATAGACCTCCACCACCGCCCCATCCGACGTACCACCGACCTCCACCCGAAACCACCCCTTCTCTCTTTCTCTTTCTTTTTCTCTCTCTTTCTCTCCCTCTCACTCACTCTTTCTTCCTCACACACACATCTCCTTCCCCAATCTACACCAACACCATCACCATCAGAATATGTCTTCTCTCTCCGGTCGACGTGATGAAGAAGATATCATGGTGGTGGTGGGGGGGTGATGATCATGAAGATATGATGATGATGATGGTGGTGGTGGTGAGTGGTGGTGGTGGTGAGTGGTGGTGGTGGTGAGTGGTGGTGGTGGTGGTGGTGGTGGTGGTGTTGTGTGGTGATGGGTGGTGGTGCTCAATTTATGAGAGAGAGGAGGGCAGAGGGAGAGGTTTTAATAGTTAGGATATATAGGTCATTTTACATAATTTAACTGAAAAGGCTAACTGTCTATCCATGTAAGAGACCAAACTTGTTACGTTTTATACATACTTTTGGATTGACTTTGTAGTTTTTCAAATCTTGGGATCAAAACCGCAATTTGAACATAACACAGGGAGCATCCGTGTAGTTTACTCAAATTTTTTTATACATATTATTTTAAAAAGAATAGATCATAAATCAAAATAATATATCTTATATATGTTATACTTTTTCAAAAGAAAGATAATTTTTAGAAAAACTTAATGTGCTATGCAGTAAATGTGTTGTTATGCTATTTTTAACTATGTTGTATTTACCATTATAACTATAAACTATTAAACTATGTAGGTATCTTGAATATTGCATTGTTATATCATTACAACAACACACTTATAATATCATTACAACAACACATTTAGTATATTAACACAACTTGTGCTATATAACTATGCTATTTTATGCACACATAAATTACAACACACTTAGTATATTAACACAACTTGTATAATTATGCCATTTTATACACACATAAATCACAACAACACACTTAGTATATTAACACAACTTGTGCTATATAACTATGCCATTTATACTCACATAAATTACCGAAAACACCTCGTTTATAGAGCTAGCATCGTACACTCAACGCAATTTCCTTGCTTTCTATGCTTCATATGTGTGTATGTGTGTAGGGGAAAGATCTATGTAAAACACTAGATATAACGAGAACACGAAGAACAAAATATCATTCATTTGTTGGAAGTTAAAATTTCTTAAAATTAAAAAAGATAATGAATACGCAACGCTCATTCGATGATTTAAAAATTCAAATAAATAAGAATACTTTTTTTTGATGTAATCTACACTTGCAAGTAGGTAAATGGTTAAAAACTCTAAACATATGAAAATTTTAGTGATAGTCTTTTATTTACGCAAGCATGTGCATTTGTATGTAAGAATTGTAGAGTTAGGAAAAAATATATGAACCACTGGTGAAATTTAAATGAATTAGGGCAGCGATATACGAAATCTTATAAGTAGTTCACATCAAAAGACGGTAGGTATTACACTATACATAATTTCATTTGAAATTGGCATCTATGTCAGCTTTAGTCAAAGCTCATCCAGACCACATGTAAGTAAATTGATTTAGCTGCACAATAAAATTAATGAACCATCATAGTTGATGATTCTAAGCTTATGAATGTCCAACACTAATAATTTCAAGAGTCACGACAGGGCGGCTCGGTTTATTTTAGGTTGAATCGGAAATTATATTCTACGTAATTTCTATTAAAAGTTTAAAAAGAAACTAATTTTTTTAGTTTTATGTGATATAAATTGTTAATAATTTTTTTCATCACTTTTTTATAATAAAACTATATACATATTGTCATACACATTGGTTAATAAAAATAGTAAACTTCAAAGAAGTTTAAAACAATCTTTTACATCACATTTGTATCCTATTGATGATGGAAGAAAGTGATTAAAAAAAAAAACTAAATACTATTAAACACGATCCGTTCGTGCATTAAGAGTGAAGAACATGGTGTCAATATAAATACTATTTAGAAAGGGTTCGTCTGAGCCAAACGTTAAAATAACTTTTATGTGTATTTTAACTTCGAGGGTCTTTGCAGTTAGTGGATCTAAAGCTCTTGAAACTTTATAAGCTATAAAGTGTGTGCATTCTAACCCATTTAAGAACTTTCTAAAATTGGAAAGTGTAGGTCTTGCTTCCAATCACTTAGATAGTGTAGATGTGAACTTATAGTTTAGTGATTTGAGACTTAGGTTTCCTCTCAAATTCTTCTTCCTCTTGTTTTGTTAGTTTTACACACGCAACACACTTCTATCCTAACTATTTTTCCTTAGCTAAAATCGACTTTAGTGAAGCGAAAACCTACAAGGATTTGAGTTTGATCAAATGTACACAAAGAAGCATAACTTAAAGATAAGTACAAGATATACATGGAAAGAAATGTGTGAAATTGAGATAATGGGCTTATCGATGCTTTAGTCACATCAAAATCGGCCCAACAATAAAATAACAACCAAATAACCCAAAACACAAAGCCCAATACTAAAAAAATCACGTGCACATTTCCTGAACGCCTAGGCCAGCAAAAGCAATTTGGACAATTCAAAAAACGTCAAGACGTGCCTCAATTGATCGATCAAATCAAATCTTCACAAGACGAACTAGAGACCGAAATCAAAACTAATATAATCATGACCCAGGGACAAAACAACACGATAAATTTTAGCTGATAATATACACGTAAATATAACAATGCAAACTGATACTACTAATTGGTACATGATAGTATGAACAAAGTTGTACACCTGTATGTGGCACAACGACAACCATTTTTGGCTGATTACATATTTACAATAAACATATTAATAATAACCATCACCTAGAAATACCTCTTCACCATGTACGCACTCACTATTCATGCTAACTATCTTTATTTGTTTGTGCGCCTTACTCCCTCACTCTCTAACTAGTTACCCTCACATCAAAGTCAAGTCATTAAACCTCCTCTCATGGGAAGAATATATATGAGAGGAGTTAACGATGTTCTTTGTCTTCAACGTAACAAATCAAATTTGTAAACATCATGAAATTTGTGATGATGTCTAAACAAAGTACTATAAAATTCCTAATACTGTTGAATATTTGAAACTAACATTCAAAATTAGGGGTGTGCAGTTCTCGGGTCGACCCAAACCCTAGTACGGACACGTGAGAACCGAGAACGACCCGTGTAGGTATTAGTGGTTTTGGTCCACGGTTCTTGTTTTCTTTCTTAAATGGTCTCGGGTCGGTTTCTGTCCAAATAGCAAACATAAACACTTGTTAAGTTGTTATATTTCCATTTTTCCATCACATACATGAGGCCCGATTAACTCTTCCATAACATACAAAACGAGGCCCATTTTACAAAACATTAGGGCCCAAACTTATAGTCGTTTCATTTGGTTTTCAAATTTCAAACGGTTATCATTCCACCCTCACAACACAAATTCTTTTGCTTAATTTACACAAGAGTTTCGATTCGATCCGATCAATGGCGAATATTATGAAACTAGATCCACTTCAAACCATCTCTACACCCATAAACAACAAGAAAAAACCACTAATTGAATGTTTAGACGACAGCGATGATGATATTTATGTCGATGATGATGATGATTCACCTTTAAGGCCCATCTTTTGCTTAAAGCGAAAATCCGCCATTAAAGAGTTCGATGATAAAGAGATTGCTTTATTCTTGATTTCAATCCAGAAGAAGATTCATTGATCTTTCTGACATCTCTGTCGAAAAGGGTCACCAGAACAATCTTCAAGATTCACCAGATGTGTTCCTTATCGCTGAAAAGGGGCAGGTGATGATGTTTTAAAACCCTAAATCTGATGTTAATTGATTTGAAGTTGTTAGGGTTTTGTTTGTTTAATTGGGTATTTGTGTTTACAGGTGGCTTGTAGAGATTACCCTCATTCAAGACATTTGTGTGTAAAGCATCCGTTTGAGAAGACATCCCATGAAAGCTACTGTAAATTGGTAATTTCATGCTTCAATTTAGGTCTAATTTTGCTCCTATTTTAGACCCCATTTTAGACAAACTTTAGTTCTTTGATCTCAATCAACAATCTGTCATTTTGGGGGGGGATTAGACTTTAAAGTTCTGTCATTTTGGATGTCTGTATCGATTGGTGAACAGTTAGTTTTTTGAGTTCTAATGGTTTAAGGTTTATATAATCTGAATATTATTGTATGTTTGATTGCAGTGCTATTGTTTTGTGTGTGATGTTGCCGCACCTTGCAAGTCATGGTCTGGACCTTGTGGGCATTGTCACGCGATCGACAATGAAGGTTGGAAGGTTGTTAGAAAAAGGTTGAAAAAGAGCTGAAGTCGATTGACAAATGTTACCGGTTTTTCATACATGTTTTCTTGTTTAGTGTTTATAGTCTCTTAGTGAGCCGAGCAAAGCTCATTGGCGCGGTCTTGGATAGTGTAAATGTTACTTGTGCGCAATTTCTGGTGTGGTGCTATAATCTATACTGTTTCTTGTCTCTGTGATCAACTATATGAATGTTGATTAGCAAAATTATTATAGATAAGAACGTGTTAATTTGTTCTTCAAAAGTGTATAAACAGTCTCTTGTAGAAGGTGGTTATTATGAAGACTTGATTACTGGTGCCATGAAATCTATTTTGTAATCAGGAATGGATGGTGTTTTTGTTTGGTTTATGAATATGCGGGATGAAATGATGAATGAAATTAACGAGAGTAATGATGGCATAAGCTCGGGTTGGTTTGTAGTGATGGAGTTAAAGGGTACGAGGAGTATAAGATTAGACATGTTGAGCTTGACAACAAAGTGATGGTGTAGTGACGAAGAAAACAAGGTGGAAAAGATTTTGAAGAAAGTAGGATAAACCTACAATTAAACCTATCTGGAGCAGTTTAATAATTACTTATATGACCTAAAACATGATACGGTATAATCAGTGTTTTGGTTCACCAGTCTAACTTAGTCTCATTTAATAAGTAAGTGGGTGTTTGTGATTGCTTATTTTACATCAACTTTTACTCAGTAACTTTTTAAAATTTAATAAGTTAAAAAAGTATTTGACAAACCAAAAAGTATTTTTTACATTGACTTTATATAGAGTAAAAAGTAGGTTTTAAAAAATAAAAAGAAAGTTACTTATTAACTTTTAAAAACTACTTTTAATCTAATTTTCTATTATACACATCTAATACTTTCTATTAACTGCACTCATTTTAAAATTATTTATCTTTTGATCATTTTACGACATTTTAGTTTATAAGTTAATCCATACATTTTTTTAAAACTTTCTTTTGAAAAGTTATAAGTTAATAAGTCATTTTGTTAAAAGTTCTTTTTACCCAAATAAACAATTCCAAACAGGCCCTAAGTCTTTTAAAGTTGAGTCTGACCTGATTAATAAACAAAGGGAAATTTTAGGCGCACCGTAAGAAATTTGGTAGAAACCGGACCAAACCGTCACGTTTTGGCCAAAATGTGACGGTTTGAAAACCTAGAGGTGATGGCTAGGTCAAAGTGTCACCTATTGACTGACTCCTGATAAAAATACACTGATAAAATGTACGGTTCTGAAACAAAAGGTCACGGTTTGCCCTAATCGTGACGGTTAAGGTACGAGGTAAGTACCACTTTGAACCGTCACGGTTAGGCCAAACCGTGACGGTTTCTCGCCCATTTCATGGTATATGCACAACACATTCATGTTTTTTTATAAAAATGTTGATTTTTTATAAAAAATTTATATAATACTATACTCAAAACCATACATAGTTATAACACAAAAGTAAAACTATATTATAGATATTAATATTATAAAAAAGTATAGAATACTATACTCAAAACATACAACTTTTTGAATAAAATTGATTACTATAGATGTTAATTTTTGGTTTTGTGTTAGTATTCTATACTTTTTTTATAATATTAATATGTATAGTAGAATGTTTACTTTTGTGTTATAACTATGTATGGTTTTAAGTATAGGATTCTATACTTTTTTTATAAAAAATGAATATTTTATAAAAAAACATGAATGTGTTGTACATATACCATGAAATGGACGAGAAACCGTCACGGTTAGGCCAAACCGTGACGGTTCAAAGTGGTATTTACCTCGTACCTTAAGCGTCACGGTTAGGGCAAACCGTGACCTTTTGTTTCAGAACCGCACATTTTTATCAGTGTACTTTTGTCAGGAGTCAGTCTATACGTGACACTTTGACCTAGCCGTCACCTCTAGGTTTTCAAACCGTCATATTTTGGCCAAAACGTGACGCTTTGGTCTGGTTTCTCTCAGAAACACCTGCGGTGTCCCCAGCACCACCCTAAACAAATCATGTCTGGTTGTACTATAACCAAACATATTGTCCTAAGTCTTCTCCTGACAACCTTTATGAAATTAGAGATCTACACAATCTCAACCAACCAACTTGATTATAACTTCATTACAATTTTTCACACTAATCAACTCATTTACAAAATTTTACATGTTTACAATATTACAGCTGCTTTCATTATTCTTTTTTTTAACGACAAACAAACCGTTATTTAAAACCTTACTTTTATTGTTACACTTAAAAGTTGTTTTTTTTACGTCCAATCAGTGATCTTCATTCGTCAATATTACTACCTTCTAGCCTTCTTTTTATTTTGGAAGGCAAATGCATTCTACACCTATTGTAAATTGTATCAAATTACACCAGACCTTCCTTTTAAAAGGTAAAACATGTATCAATTCTAACAAACTTTTAAGAGAAAAAGTCCAAAATGTTCATTGCCCTAATCTTCCCCTTAAATGTCCTCCTCTAAAGTTTTATCTTTAAATGTCCCCTCCAGACAATACACCGGTGGCTGCACAGACAGCGTAGCAGAACCAATCACAAAAAGACACATGTATCTAAACAAACAGGTGACTATATTTTGCGGGCCGCGCCCGTACTCTGCGAGCGGGCACCGCACACAAGGGCATTTTAAGAAAAAAATTGTGAGAGAGATATTTTGAGAGGAAAAAAAACCGAAATTTTAGGAATTTTCTCTCTTTTAAATCCTTTGGGGCTTTGATGATGAGTTGCGCCAGGCCTACAGAAAGGCCCAATAACAAGAAGCCCAACAATCAAGGAACCCTAAAGAGTAAAACCCCATCTCTACACAATAAACACACCCACCATATCTTCCAAAGATTATCCACAAAGCTGCACCTCCTCTTCAACCCCAACGATATCAATCATCATCAATCAACCAATCAAAGATGCCGCCCGTCGTCGAGGAAATCGAATCGGAGAAGAAGATCGAGGTACTTCAATTTTATCAAAATCATACCCAAATGCACTTACAATCGATATCCAATCTTCATACTTGTTACTGATGTTTACAGGAGAGATTCCGTGGTTGAGGGTGTTGTAGAAGATGTTAGGAAGAAGACGACCACAACGATGATGACGCCGACGCCGATTCCGATGATGATGAGGATGATAAGGAAGATGGTGCTCAAGGTAGTTGTTTGGTTAACTTTTTTTAAGGGTTTTGCCCAAAGGTTTATTTTTATGTTAATGTTGCTGTAGTAATGTTTGTTTGATCTGTTTAGTTAGTATTAGATTAAGGTTTTGGAGTAAGGGTGTTTGGATTTGTTAAACTTTTTATTTTTATCTGTTTAGCTATATTATGTATGATTATATGATGTCTAAATACTTGAATCTTAGCTCTATAATCACTTCAGAATCCCAAGGTTTATCTTTTTTGTGTTTGTTATCTTTATTTTATTTGTTATCTTTATTGTTTTTGTTTGATTCAGTAAATCTATGAGATTAAGGTACTTCATGAAAGGGTGTTTTAGTTTGTGATTTGTGGTTTGGAACTGATTTTATTTATGCTTTCTTTTCTATGTTCTGTTTTATATTACATTTAATGGTGTATATATGTGTTTCTAGATTCTAGATGTTCAAGATTTTATAATCGCTTCTAAATCACGTATACAAACACCCCTAGTTTACTCGGTTCTATTTATTTTTATTCGATTGTCACATTTTGTATTGTCTTATCGCATATTGATGTTCTTTATTTTCAGGTGGAGTGAGAGCTCAAAGCAAAGCAGGAG
>CM046469.1:43294427-43544345 GCA_025506415.1 Flaveria robusta
AAAAGTAAATTTTTTATAAACTAAAAATAATTAAAATTGAGATTTATAATGAGAAATTTTAAAGAATGACATTTTTAATTCGGTTTGTATTGAAACAATATATTTATTTTTTTTTCTTCTGGAAAAAGTTTAAAAATAAAAGTGTAAAAAGTTTATATTTATTACTATAATTCTTACTCATACATAATTTTAATCATATCTTATTTTAAAATATCATTTTATGCTCAACAAATTTTTATTATACTTAATATTTTTTTATTTAACCCGTGTAATACACGGGTTTACTAAAGCTAGTAATCTTAATCTATAGAATCTAATAAAGGAAGGTTTCTGTTGCCACTTGGTATTCTTTTAAACCATCTTTTTGACACTTGTCTTTCTTATCCTCACTTCATTTTTCATCCAAAATAGTATTATTGTAATTTAAACTCTCAAACTAATTTCTCTCTCTCAATAAAAATCTAGATTTTTTAAGAATCAAGCTATGTTTTTAAAATAAACTTTTTTAAGAAATTGAAAATCATATAAATAATAAAAAAACAATTTTTTTATATAATATAAAATTTTTAAAACACTAAATCTTTTTGAAACAAAATATTTTAAATTGTTCCTGTGTTAAAAAAAATTATAAAAAATATAAAATTTTCTAAAAGTAGTTTTATTAAAACAACCAGAATAAGTAGAAACCCGAGTTTTTAATAAACAAGATTTTTATAAACAAATAAAATTTTTATTAAAAAAAAATCTTAAAACAAATATTTAAAATTGAAACTATTTAGATAAGAGAGTTAAAAAATAGTATAATTGTTTTATTTCTTGAACTATTACGTATATATAATTTTAATCATATCTTATACTAAAATATCGTACTGTAACTCTTCGTGTTTATTACTAACTATAATCCGTTTAATAAATGGGTTTTTAGCTCTATGTATATATTTACATATCTATCTATCTATAACAAAAAAAATCTAAAATAAGACTTGACATAATTGTAAGTTTTATCATATTAACTTTCTCATTTCTCTTTATGATTATTAATAATATTGAATACTAATAATATTAATCATACCATTTTCATATTAAAAATTATATAATTAAATAAATTAAAACCTATTTTTTTTATTAAAAACACACTTTTTAAAAACAAAAGTTTTATAAAATACAGAATACAACAAACTTTTTTTTAAATTGATTATTTTCTTACAACAAAATATTTAAAACCCACATTTTTTTATAAAATAAAAGTTTAAGAAAAATATATTATTGTTTATTTACTTAAAGTAGCTATTCATACGCAATTATAATCATATTTTATCTTCAAACATAGTTTTATAATTCGTAAATTTTTATTAATAATTATTTATTATTTTATTTATTCAACCTGTGTAATACACGGGGTATTAACCTAGTATTTGAATAAACACTTTAGATGACATGCCACTTGTTCAACCTACATTTGATGTGTTTGGTTTTTACTTTAGGTTTTTGATTTTATGCATTTGACCCGTTAAGATATAAAAAACTCAAACCTACCCGTCTGATCCATACATATATCTCTCTTGAATCATGCAGCTCAAGAAGATGGCCCTTGAAAAACATCAAAGATTCTCTAGCAGATGTATATGTGGAGTTCCAATATGCCATAGTCCCAAACAAGGAGGGATAAAAAGTACTAAACTAGGTACATGAGTTAGTGTAGTAGGATCAAGGTACAAAATGATCACCATAGTTGTAATTTTCATTGTTGTCCTAATGTTTCTGCATGATTGTGTTGATGTTGTAAAAGATTGTGCTTGATGCCCTATTTGAGTTGTCTTCAAATTAGTTTCTATTTTAGTCTCTTATAATTAGGGACATGTATGGTTCATTTTTTAACCCTTTTTGACCATTTTAATTCAAAACTTTGAAAATGGAGACTAAACCAAACTATTACTAACGGTTTTGCTTCTGTTTGGTTTCATGATTTGATACAGTTAGGAAGTTTCGACACTACAGACGGAATCTTTATAAAACAGACTGAAACGAAACATATTATTGGTATCTACCGCTTTACGGTTTCAAACAAAACATGAACGCCCCTGTTAAAATACATATCATCTCAAAATTGTACATTTAACTGACTCGAAATGTATGATGTTGGAACATTTGTGAAAGTAATAAGCTATTCTATGACGTCTAAAAGATCTTTTTAGCGTGAATGCACGGGCAATTTATATTTTTTAATAATATTCAAATAACTTCTTTATGTATAACAATAAATCATTTAATTCTAATTTTTAAATGATAATTAAGACGTCATTAATAAAAAAAGAGTTAATTACACGAAAAGTCCCTGTTTTTCACTTTCGGTCCCCAGTTTTGAAAAACTACAAGGTCGGTTCAAAAGTTTGTCAAAACGTAACACAAAAGGTCACTGACGTGGATGGTCGTTAACTTTTTCCATTAAATCCTAGTAAAATGACTAAATTATTTCTGACTATTAAAAATCAATATTTATGAAAAATAAGACCTACAACTTTATATTCAACCTTAAAACTCTAACCACTATTATTCTACCAAACCACCATCACCACCATCCTACCAGACAACCACCGCCACCCCCACCTCCGCCTACCACCGCAACCCACCATCTCAGCCCAACTCTCTCTCTCTCTCTCTCTCTCTCTCTCTCTCTCTCTCCCCTCCTCTCTCCACTTCAGTCCCCTCCTTTCCCTCCCTTTATCATCCATCATCTTCATCCTACCATGCAACCTACCATCGTAACCCACCATCACTATTTCTTGCTCACCGGAACACCACAAAAAGCATCACCGGTGACCACCATTGTAGCACCCCTAACCTTGATTGGATTCGAGGTGGCGACCCGTGATGTTAGAAATGATGTTTGCAGACTAGTGTTGTGTCGATGGTGGTGGAATTTTGGTGGTGTTGAAGATGGTGGTTGCAGACTTGTGGTGGTGGGGATGGTGGTGGCTTTTGGATGGTGATAGGGATGTTGGTTGCAGACTTGTGGGGGTGGGGATGGTGGTAGCGTTTTGGTGGGGTTGGAGATAGCGGTGGTAGACTGGTGGTGGTGGTAGATCGTCGGTGGTGGGGATGGTGGTGAGATTCCAGTGGTGTTAGAGTTGAGGGTGGAAGACCGGTGGTGGTGAGTATGTTTGCTGGAGTTAAACTTGAGGAAGAAGAAGAAGGGTATTTTAGTCATTTTTTGAAAATTAACGGAAAAAGTTAACGACTATCCACGTCAGGGACCTTTTGTGTTACGTTTTGACAAACCTGTGGACCGAGCTTATAATTTTTCAAACCTGAGAACCGAAAGTAAAAACAAACCTAAGCACATGGACCTTTTATGTAATTAACTCATAAAAAAAACTCTAAGGTTACTTGATTCACTATTTTAAAGAGTATAATATAATTAAAAAATATAATTAAAAAACATTGTATTTTAAATTTATATCTTATTTTTGTTAATATAAATTTAAAATACAATGATTTTTAATTATATTATACTCTTTAAAATAGCGAATCAAGAAACCTTAGAGTTTTTTTTATTAATAACGTCTTAATTATAATTTAAAAATTAGAATTAAATAATTTATTGTTATACATTTCATTTCATTACTATTTGTCTTTATTTTATTCACCAAGATTTATTTTATTATTATTTTTTAAACACTTTCAATGATGATAAATAGTAGTCCGCTAAATTTGATAAATTATTAGAACATAACTTGATGATACAGTTAAAAGATAATAAAGTGAGATGTTATTAAAAAATGTTAGTAAAAGAACTTACTAAGACAAATAATAATATAATAATATACATAATAATATATAATAATAATAATAATAATAATAATAATAATAATAATAATAATAATAATAATAATAATAATAATAATGGTAATTATATAATAATAATAATAATAATAATAATAATAATAATAATAATAATAATAATAATAATAATAATAATAATAATAATAATATAATATATATTATTATTATTATTATTATTATTATTATTATTATTATTATTATTATTATTATTATTATTATTATTATTTTAATAAAAGTATAATATTTTAAATTGATTTTAGATTTCTTGTCACCATCATTCTTGAAAGAATGAAAGGTATATCCCCTCCATGGGCGAAAGGTTATAATGAGATTAGTAGCACATGTGGATGAGGTGGCGGCAATTTAGCGGTGGCAGGGGCCATGGTAAGGCGGTGGAGGTGGCGGTGATTGGTGGTGGTGCGGAGGAGATCCAACCAACAATGAGCAACCCCTCCCCTCATCTCATTGGGAAAACTAGAACTTTTCATCATTGCCGTCAAAAACCACGTGTGACGGCTTTAAATACTCGATTACAATCTTTTAATTCTACCTTACGTATTTATTATTTCTTTTAATTACAGTTTTATTTTTATTATTATTATCTTCTTGAACGGCAAAAGACAAATTTAGTAGATCCGGTATGTTTTACTATGTTAGTGTTCCAAATTCAAAATAGTTTCAGCAAATTGTTTTATTTATTACTAGCCTAAATCCCGTGTGTTACACGGGCTAAAAAAATAAATATAAAATATATTATTTAAAAATAAATAATACAGAAGAATGTGAAAATTAAAAAAATATGTTATGAATTAAGTTACATATAAGATAAAAATTGAAAAAATACTAACCGTTGTGAAAAACTAATTACCAAAATATTAGATCGTTTTTAAAAATTAAGAATATGCTTATCATAATTTCACTTAAATTTCAAATTATATATATAAGATTTCAGTTTTAAATTTAGAAAAACAATTAAAAGAAAAATATAGGATTTTATAAATTAATATTTTCATGTTTACATTGATTTCTGATTTAACATATAAATAAAAATAATACATAAATTGGCCATTTAAATTTTTTCATGTTACTTAATTGACTTATTTAGTCGAAAATATCATAAATAATTTATATTTTTTTATTAATTAGTTATATAAAAGTTTTAAATATTATGATAAAAAAATGAATGAAAAATATATGAAATAATAAATCTTGAAACATATTGATTTAAACACAAATGAACGAATAATTTGTAAAAGCGAAAATAGAAAAACTAAGAGTTATTTTTTGTGCTACTTTTAAATGTTCAATACGCGTTGATTGAAATGTAATATTTTCAATCTTATGTACACATATTTATGTTATGAATATATAAAAGTCAAAGCCAATAAATTATTAAAGAATAAAATTGATAAAATATTATAATAAATTTAGTTGTAAACGTGAAGAAACATATTAACTTAGATTGAATAGTGATTTTATATAAAATTAAATTATGAAAAACTAATTCCTTAACATTATGTTTGAAAATTTATATTCTATTTACTATAACATCCGTTTAAGATCATTGTGCATATATTACAAAATGACTTTTTTATTTTTCAAAAATAAATTATAAGTGTAGGAGTATACAAATAATTGTTTCCATTTGACATTTATTTGAATTTAAAATTTAAATGCAATTAATTCAAATTTTAGAAACTTTTATATTTTATGAAACAAATTAAGAGAAAATTTAAGAGTTTACAAAGAGTGCTTAATATGATGACAAGTGGCAATATTTGTTTAAAAATTTGACATGTGGCAAAGGGTGGTTAACACTAGTACAAAAATGATTTTAAAGGGCGGTGATTTTTGTTTAAAACCGCCCTCAAAAACCTCGCTCTAAAAAATGATTTATTTTATAAGGCGGTTTTTTTTGGGGCGGTTGGAGTGTTTTTTGAGGCGGTTAGGTGCATTTTATAGGGCAATTGCTTGGTATTTTATAGGGCGGTTGTGAGGGTTTTATAGGACGGTTTTTAAAGTTTTTAAATAATAATATTCAATTTATTAAATGAGTATTTTCAGGATATATTTTGCTAAATTTTTAGATATATGACATTATTGTATAGCCAAAATCATCATATAAATCTAAAACCACCATTCAAATTGTTTGTGTTATATTGAAGAAAATTACAATTGTGAAAGTTAAGTAAGTCCCGAAATCATTTTTTATGATAAATATGTCTTTCGGTTTCTGGAATCCAACACTGGTGAAGGCTGAGATTATCATTTGATATCATCAAGATGGTCCTTCAGTAAGAATAGCAATAATCAGAATCATGAAAGTTGAGAACAAAAATAAAAAATGAACAACAAATTCAAACAAAAATCAAAGATAAATAGCATATTCTAACATCATAATTCAACACATAAAACCTTTAACAAGAAGAAATAAAAGGTGAAGATTAATTGCAATCACATTTACCTAATTAATCTCGGTGGTTTTGGATTTGTAAATAGCCCTAGGCTTGCTCGGGTTTGTTACTAACACTTACACCATCCATTGTTGTTGTCTGTGTTTCAAGCACAACTTGAAGATTGTAAATGACTGCAAAGCAGGACTGTTGCTTATATAGGCTGTGAAAATGTCGCCTTTAATTTAAACTTTGAATAGAAAATTTTCCCGCTGCATATATTTGCTGGTTTGTACCCTTAAAAGTTTTATTGGGGCGGCTATATTTATTGAGGCGGTTTTGGGGTGTGCATCGCCCTATAAAATGGTGTGAAAATCGCCATATTAAATAAAATGTATTTTTTGGGGCGGTTTAAGGGCTGACCGCCCTAAAAAATGAGCTGTAATTTTTTGGGGCGGTTCAGGGGCTGACCGCCCTAGAAAATCGCCCTAAAAAATGAAGAGCAATTTTTTAAGGCGAATAAAGGGTGAGCCGCCCTAACAAATGAAATAGGACCGCCCCAAAAATTCTTTTATGTACTAGTGTAATATAATGACAAATGGTAAAACCATTTTCTTTTATTATATATAAAGATTCTTTTAATTGAATGATATTTGGATGCTTATTGTATTTTCTTTTACTAAAATTTAACAAACAGATATCTAATAGCAAATTTAAAATCATACTTAATTTTTTTACTAATTAAAATTTACATGCAAGTATGCAACCCCTTACTATATTGAAAAATTATTTATGTCAAATCTGAATAGAAATCCAATAGTAGAAGATATTGTATATCATATTATCATCATTCTCTTCGATTATGTTAATTAAAATTAGTATTAGATAAAAAGAATCAAATTTTAGTATTGTATGTAAAATTTGCTTACGTTTTTCTTCAACATGTACTAATCGATATTAATTAAAGTTTAGATAAGTGCATAATTTGCTTACGTTTAACCACCATTTGATAAAATATTAGTGAAGCTACTAGAAAACAAACATCCATCAGTGATCCCTCCGTAAAGACTTTATATACAACTAGCTTTTCACAAACTTGCATTGGATCCAAATATCCGATAGTCGAAAATTTTTTGATTTGTAGTAGGAAAACCCTATATAATTTTCTCGTTTTTTTTAGCTTAATACCTCTTACCAATCACATCATTTTCTTATAAAAAGGAAAATAATTAGACATGTTTGTGTCACATCGTTATAGTTTATAACAATATGTTCTATACAATATAAATCTATTTTTTTTTTTGAACAGCAAATGTGCAACCCTGCTTCAGAGAATAGGTGGTATCTTAATCGGGTTCACCTATTTGTTTCCCAGTCGAGACCGCACCCCCAACCCCCTCAGGAGGAAACCCATTGCTGAGAAAACCTCCTGGCTCAACTCTAAGCATTTTTGCAGAGTGAGACTTGAACCCATGAACTCGTAATATTTATATGTCATTGGCACCTCACCTTAACCCGTTGGGCTAAGGATCATTGGTAGAATATAAATCTATTAACAAATTTAATCAAAAAGCTACTTTGTGCTAATTATGATTAAGTTTAAAACTAACTGCAAATTAACACAATGATGATCAAGTGTAATTATGAGTTAATTGGAAAATGTTATGCTCCTTCCCTATTTATTACGACTTTCAATATTAAATAATGCATGTAACTCCCATAACCGTAGGCACATTTCCCACTCTCATACATACACATACATACACCTATATATACATCATTATTACACATCTTTTCATTTCTCCTCAACATCAATGGATCATCCTCCTGCAAATTACCATCAAAACCTTGATGATGATCATTGCTTTCACTACTTCAATCAAGATCATGACACCCATCTTTACAGGTAAGAATTTCACCCTTTTCACCACATTTTTCACCTCAAACAAGGTTGGTACATTTGAATAATTGAATCTTTATTAGTTTGATCACATATTCAACATTTTCTACATGTGTTTCTGCAGAGATGATGTATTTGAACACCTGTTTGATCCATATAACCTGCAGTTTTACAATCTTCTTGATATGAACAGATTTAACTATGATTTAGGGTTTCCGTATTTCGATCCGATTGATGAACATTTAAGCTTGTGGGATTGTTGGGATGATGGTAATTTGCCTTTGCTTAGTTGTGGTGATGACCATGGTGGTGGAAGTAAGGTGGTTGCTACTGGTGGTGGTGGTGGTGGTGGTGGTGGTGATGGTGATGGTGGTCGGAACGGGTGGCGTAGGGCGGCACCGCTGCAGTTGGAGGAGATAGAGAAGTATTTTGAGATGCCAATAGCCATTGCAGCTGAGAAATTAGGAGTTGGTTTAACAATGTTGAAGAAAAGATGTAGAGAGCTTGATATAAAGAGATGGCCTCATAGAAAGCTTAAGAGTATTAAATCCCTTATTCAAAATGTGAAGGTAAAAATCCCTATATTGTCCTCTTTTTATTACATTGCTCATGCATGCAATGAGTAAGCATGTGTGTATATAGGTTTAAGGGCAAAATATATTGGTATTTTACAAGTGATGTGTAGGAGTGTTTACGGTGACGTTTGATTGGTTTTGATGAAAATTCGAGGCTTAACGACTAAATACATTTTTGAGAAAGACCGAACCAAATTTGTTTTTAACTGACTATTTAATTAACTATATATTTATTTTTATTTTGATAATTAATTAAACTAGGAGATGGGATTAAGTGAAGAAATGGAGATGCTTGAAGAGCAGAAGAGGATGATTACAAAGCTTCCAGAATTTGAACTCACACAAAGAACAAAGAAGCTAAGGCAAGCATGCTTCAAGGCTACCTACAAGAAGAGAAGACTTGATTCCCCTTCACTATCTTTAAACCATTTGTAATCAAGGGGCATTTCTGTCATTTGCTATGAGATCATTAGCTACTGATCCCCTCTAACCCTTACTTAACCATCTTTTTGTAATTAATCTAAGGGGTAGTTTAGTTACTTTGAAAGTACCTTCATGTGTGCAATAGAAAGGTCATTGTGTGTGTTTGTTTATTTCCTTTTATTAATTTTCTTGTATCAACTTAATTTACCTTGATCACTAAAAAAATTGCCATTCGATGACATACAAAAAGTACGTGCCACAAAAAACCTTAATAATGACAGTAAAGAACCCTATAGGAATGATAAGTAGGGATGAGCAAATTGATACCAAGTACTGAAACCGAACCAGTTTCGGTACCGAATTTCCCGTACTGAATTAGTACCAATTTGGTACCTACTTTTTGGTATTTTCGGGATCGGTACTTACGGTACTAGTTTGGTTCAGTATCCGTATTTTACTGATTTTTACTTTCAAATACTGTACCAAGCATTTTTAGTACCGGTACTCAATTCTGACAATTTTCAAGATCGGTACTTTCGGTTCGGTACGGTACCGGTACCATACTCATCGCTAATAAGAGGCACACAAAAAATGCTACTAGAATCGTTAACACTAAAGTCTTTTAACGGTATTTTTTGATATGCCACTACAAACTTTTGGGTTTTTAGTAAAACTTTTTTATTGCCATGATATAAAAAAGAAGACTTTTATGGCACAAAATTTAGGCTACTAAACTACTGAAGAACAAATTCTAGTTAAATATACATATTACACATAATATGTCACAAAAATCACTACAAAATAAATTTCACTGCAAATATTTACAATATTAATTTTGACTATATAAAATCATTAATATAGAATTTATACAAATAAAACTTTAAAATATAAAAACCATAATATCATTCCTTTAATTAAACATTGTTATCTTTCAAACTTATTCCAAATGTCTACAAACAAACGATAATTGTCTATACATCAGATATATAAAACACAAAACTAGCAAATGTTTGAATAAAAAACTTGTAACTTCATTTCATTCATAAACCTTTCACGATCTTCATATGAGTAAAATGATTATTGTGTTAACTCGTTCATAGCAATAATACTAGAAGTTACCTCTTAAAAAAACTTAAATATAA
Source organism: Flaveria robusta (assembly GCA_025506415.1). Taxonomy (NCBI): domain Eukaryota; kingdom Viridiplantae; phylum Streptophyta; class Magnoliopsida; order Asterales; family Asteraceae; genus Flaveria; species Flaveria robusta. The sequence goes on from CM046469.1 coordinate 43,304,704, forward strand.
ATATAAAGTACATTAGGACACTATAATATAACAGTAACATACCACTTCATAAATTTTACTAAAAGTTCTTTTGGTACCCTAAGAGAGGACCCAGAATAAATATTCAAATTAAAACAATATAGGTTAAGAGCAAAACAACAGCATGCTATGAATACTAAAATGAATTTTGGCGGATCAAAACCAAGATATAATTTATAAGATAGAATAAATTTTGCTTTTGGCCCCTGTGGTTTGGGTATTTTAACTATTTCAGTCAAAAAAATAATCTTTTGTCATATCATGCCATGTGGTTTCATTTTTATTAACGGTTTTGGTCCTTAACACTAACTCTGTTAGTTTTGTCTGTTAAGTGTAAGGGTATTTTTGTCCTTTTAAACCAAGGGACTGTTTATGTAAATTAGTAAAGATTAATTAATAATTGAAGGGTTATTTGTGTAAAAATTAAAATCTTTAAAATTCTACGCTGATCGTTCATCCAGCCCACCTTCGGTTATCAATCAAGAACCATTGACAGAAGCAATTTAAACAGATCGACTTATGTTGATAAGATTTTTTAACCTTAAAGATCCCAAAGCCTCATTGTGAAATCAACTCCAATGAAGAAAAATCCCCTTTTGATCACAGATAACCATCGATATGAAAACCATCAAACTTACCATGACCTCCTTTTTGTATCGTTGATCATCAAACTTAAACACGAAAAAAACCAATATGGATTCAGAGTGTCATTTTGGAGGTGGGAAGTTATGTTCTTGATTTGCAAGATATGGCAGTGTAGGGGTGTTTAGGTCTAGGGTTTTTAGTGGTGCAAAAATTATGTTCATTTGGGCTTTAAGACTACGAAAGAGGGTGGGCAGATCTGATGAGTGGTAGTTGAATTAGTGTTTCAGGTGGGAGATCTAGTCGGAGAAGTGGATAAGAGTCCTGGTGGCGATGATGGTTATCCGACATAAATGAGGAAAAAATGATGGTTTGTCCAATGAAGTTGAGGGAAGACGATGGGGATGGTGGTTCTCCGGCAAAGATGAGGAAGAATATGGTGGTTGTTTGACGAAGCTGAGGGATGACAGTGGCGATGGTGACATAGGTTCCGGTGATGGTGGCATAGGTTCCGGCGATGGTAGCTGTGGTGGAATGTTGAACTAAGGGTTTTTAGATTTTATATTGTATGTTTAGAATTTATATTTTATTATTTTTTAATTATATTAGTTATTATACATATTACAAAAACAACCCTTATAATTATCAAAATAGTCCCTGTAAGTAAAAAAGATCAAAATACCTTTACATGTAACTGTATAAACTAGCAGGGTTAATGTTAACGATCAAAATTGTTATAAAAATAAAATCACATGGCATGATATGATAAAAAAAAAAAGTTGAACTAAAATGATTAAAATACCCAAACGAAATGGACCGAATACAAAATTTACCCTAAAAGATATTATGAGTAATACAATAAAGCAAAAAGTCATAAGTCTTTCTTAGGCTTCTACTCATGTAGTGCAAAACTAACACATGCATATCATTAAGATATTATTTTGTTTATCTAAAACGATGATAGATTCATGAATTTATCAGTATGTAGTCTTTGTTTTTAAAATACTCTAATTTTATAGAAACGGACATAAAAATTTTCGGGTCAGATAAGGTATGGTCATATAATAAAAACATGATACAAAAATATATAAAAAAACATCATCACTGCATAACATCTTCATCCGCAACTTTCTATGAAGAACTATTCTTTAATTAACAAATGCAAGTAACATATATTCATCATTTGGAAAATTGGTTCCCAAAAAATTAAATATATTCAATTGATGGGTTGAAATGAATAATATCCCTACCCTTGATATTAATTAAAACATTAATATTTTAAGTACATTATTTTTTTAAGTTCCAATCTATTTTATTTTATGACCCAACCCGATCTTGTACCGACCCAACAAACTAAAACGTCTGGAATGTTAGAATCTAAGAACCGTATATAATGATACTATAGAAAAAAATCTTGTTTCCTCCGCTATGGATGTATGTATGTAAATATGTACACATACACATATAGACACACATACACACGTACATATAACATAGAATAATAATAATAACAATAATAACAACAATAATAATAACAATAACAATTTATCTTCTTAAATTATATGTAGACAATATATCATTTGTTCATCATATATAGTTTTCATAATATATGAAACACACGGGTAGCAATCATATCAATACACGGCTGAACCTCGCTGCTACACACATTCAGCCTCCTATGGTATATATGCATGAACAAACAACTCTTTTCCGACATGGTATCATGATACTGACGACCATATGCAACGAGTGTTGTACACATTATTGTGCTTTATCTTCGTGATCTCCATGGCATAGCTTGTTTAAGGCTTCCATACATGTGAGCCTGCCAATTTAAATAAGCATCAACAGGTTTAGTAGAATATATATTTTCCCATAACCGTGATAACTCAATCAGAATTTGGGGGAGAAGTTAATATTTATGCACATGTACCTTTTTGAAAATTAATTTAGACATACATATATACTGTACGCTTAAAACACTACTAATTTTATGTGCGGAGAACTACAATAATCACATAATCATTGATGCATTGTGCTTGTTATATAAAACGGGAGAGAAATAGTACGTAAGACAGTTGTGTAGTTAACTTATCGTCAAATATATTGTAATAAATTAATTAAGATACAATTATTTTACGATTCTTACATTTCTTTATTTATAGTTTTGTTTTTTTGTTTTAAATTTTTTAGTAAATTACATAAATATTCTTTATAGTTTCTCATATCATCAATCTTCAAAATGTAATTATATCAACTCCATAACATATACAGTTTTGAGAGTCACTTACCAAGGAGCCAGAAGTTGAACCATTGTCAAAACTGAAGCTATTCTTCCTTGCAACTTTTCCAATCTCACCAACTGAATCCAAATAACCACCACCACCACCACCACCACCACCACCGCCACCGCTATCGCCACCGTTATCCCTGAAACTATCCCACCTCCATGAACAAAACCTAAGCGACGGAGATCGATCCCCTAAACCGTCTTCAATAATATTATTCCTGCCCCTGTACCACCTCCATGAACGGATTTTAACTGGTGGCATCTCCTTCCTCATTAACTTCCTCAAGGGCATCCTGATCTTCCCTTTACTCTTACCACTGTCGCTACCAACCACCGCCTTTTCCGACGACTCTAACTCTATGTTAGAGCCGTATGGACCGCACAACACGGTGGTCGGAGATGGTATGACCTCCATTCCAACATTGTTCCCTGCAACAAACACATTTTGAACCGTGAAAAAACATAACATTTACACGGACAAAAAAAAAAAGATGTAAATGTTACAGTGAGTCAAATCAGGATGGGTTCAGGGTTGGGTAGTTTAGAAACTAAGCCAAGACGACTCGTTTATAATAACAAGCTTCAATTGTAACTTGCGCTCAGCTCGCAAGTTACCTTACTTTTGTAAAAAAAATATTTTTTTTTGTTTTTTATTCATATATGTGTATATATATACAAAATATTAGTTTTTATATTTGTTTATCTTAGCTCGTTGAAACAATAATAAGATATTGACATATCAAATATTTTGAACATTTTTTTTATAGTTTTATAATTAGTTTCAATTGAAACAATAATATGTTATAAATTTTTGTTTATGATTTATATAAATAACAATTTAGACTTTATTTAAATAAGCTGACAAGCGAGCCAAGAACCAAACTTACCTAAGCTCGAACTTGACTTGTTTGCTAACAATTCGAATCGGCTTGACTCGTTTACAAACAAACTAATTTCAAGCGAGCTGTTTTCAAAATATTCTTTTCGAATGAGCCATAAGATTTCTAAAGAGCCCTAGTAATACGCAACCTTTACCTTATAGAATACTATTTCGTAATCTAAAAGTCACAAAGAAACAACCTTAGCAGTTGCTTCAAGTTCTGCTTCTTAAAAAGTTCACATAGACATTCAACATCAAAGTGTGTAGAGATCAACCGATCATCAATTACCTAATTTTTCACGGTAGTTGTTTCCATTGCTAGTCGGACTCAGGGCCGCGAGTCGCGGAGGGAGGTCTAGGGACCTGACTGTTTTAGACTTTGGCGGGTCATCGGAGGCGATGGGTCTTGGTTTTCCGGGAGCTTCCTCCCACATGAACGGGATGGCCGCCGCCGCCGTTGGTGGCGGCGTAAGGCCATCCGGTAGCATAGGTGGTTTTGAAGGTAGTGAAAAGAGTGAGAGTTTAGGAGGTGTAGATATGGGTTGGTGTTTGAACTCCATGGGTGAATGAATATGTTAGTTGAGGTAGTAGTGGTATATAATATAATATATAATATATGGGTTGTATGGGGTGGGGGTCATAATATTATTATTGAATGCATGATGAACGCTCCTACACCATCAAGTCATCGACTTCACGAGAAAGGAAAACTACCATTCATGGTCCTAATTTTATACTACGTACGGATAGAGTGTATATATATATGTCGGTGTACTCGTTAGTATAATAAAAAAAGTATAAATATATTTTACTTTAGTTAGCTTAAATAGGTTGAAAATAAGCAGAGATCGAACACGAGGTAGGTCGTTTATGCTCGAGCTCAACTTGTTTCGAGTTTTATGTATAAACCTCTTACAACTTGTTTAAGATATTTTTAGAGGCAGTTTTAGGTGGCTCACGACAATCCGTGTTCGTTTAGACCTTTAAAAGATAAATGAGATCGTATACTAATTTAGAGCAAAATCAATTTAGGGACAACACTATAGATTTTACCGTCACATATATTGAAATCAAAGAAATTATATATGTGAAACGATAATAACTAGTATTTAGATTCTTGTGTCGATGATACTCACTTGTTTTGTAACAATTAACTGGATATTATCTTAAGGTATTTATGATAAATAAAATAGTTATGAAAAATGATGTTTGTAAAATGAATGTATAGCTTTGAAAAAAAAAAGATTTATAGGTATGTTTGTGGAGTGTTAGTGATATGTAACATGATTAGAGAAATATTAGACACACTTACATGCATTTGTGGGGTTCATATTTCTAAGTGCTTCTTTACATCCTTCATCAAAATATGGCATGGACCGCATTCTTTTTGTTCAAACCTTTTCCCATAATTGCAATATAAATGGCATTAGCTCCCTGCCATGTGGAAGGTTGCTACTCCATTGATTTGGAGTCAATGCTATCTTAACTCACCATTTACTTGTTTCTCTCTATTATCAGCACTTTTTTTTATCTTCTAGATTTATATAAAGTTATTTATTAAACAATTATTATTAAAATAATAATCAAAATACGTTAATAAAATTGTATGCATATTTAAATGCATTTCCGGCAGTGAAATTAAGGAGTTGTTGATACATTTAGCATAGCAGATTCTCAGACTAACTCTTCCTCTAGCAAATTATGAAATTGAGTTTACACATGTTGTGGTAATGTGCTTTGTTATTCAAAAGATAAATGACATTACACAACATTTTGACATTTTAGAGATCAAGAGACAATATTCTTGAATAAACACACACAACCTTAGACTAACCATTGATAGGGCATTCAACCATATATGCGGCATTGATATAAGCAAGTGGCATGTCAGTAGTCGTGTTGTGAGCCTATTGTACTCACTTATGCCTAGGTGTCAACATGCGATTGGCCAAAGTCAATGTTTATAAAAACAAGTAACTTTAGCAAACTCGTGTATTACACAATACAAATAAATAAAATATTAAATACAATAAAAATTTATTAATTATAAAATTATAGTTTAAGATAAGATATGATTGAAATTACTTATAAGTAAGAATTATAAGTAATAAAACAATAACATCAACTTTTTAAATTTTTGTTTTTAATTTTTTTTTTTTGGTTTTTTTCAAAAAAAATTAAACATTTTGTTTCAAAAAATAGTTTAAAAAAATGTAATGCTTTAAAATTTCCTTATTATAACTCCCAATTTTAGTTATTTTTGGTTTATAAAAACTTAACTTTTTTAGAACACCAATTTTAAAATATTTTATATTTCTAAAAAAGTTTGATGTTTTTAGAAAACATTTTTATTTTATAAAAATTTATTTCTTTAGAAATAACATTACTAAAATGATATCTTTCTTCTCGGAGGGACTTCCCGAATGACCGTACCGAGGAATTCTACCGTACTCCGTGCAACTATTGTTGTTGATCCTACAGAGCCTACCCAAAGGTTCATGCCGGATTGTAGGAAGTGGGCGAGAAGTTTTTTTTATTTCTATGAGAAGCTCTACGGCACCCACGATTCCTAGTAGTAAGTCGTCGGCATAGGGGTCGACCCCGATAACAAAGAAGGAATCCATAAAAACTTAGGATCCGACACCATGATAAAATACTACCCTCATGATTAGACCATGTCCCTGAGATTTGATAAAAGAAAGGTTGTTAACGTTGTTGAAAGCTCATTACTTATTTAAGTAGGCCTCGCTTTTCGAAGCTGCTCCCAACTCATACTATGGTGGAGGAGGTGCCGTGAAGATCTAGGAGTGTGAGCAGTACGAGCTAAAAGGCTCCCATACTGTTTGGAGGGCAGGGGACGTAGATGCCAAACAAACCTGACCCCTATCTATCATCGTAGAAGTTGTTCTGGATCCTATATCCATTCAAGAAATTCAATCTATGCGGGGCTGTCTTTCTGGGCAAACTTCACTGGCTACTTTATCCTGATGGATGCCTTCTCTTTTTCTAGTGCATGGGAATCGACGCGGGCTTCTCATCCTTCTGTCTACTCGTGGAAATATGTTTGGAATATATGGGTACACCCAAAGGCAGGTTTTTCACGTTCGGTTCAGAGAGCACTTTTTTCGTTGAGAATCGTCCAGGTCGGGGGGTGAATTGGGCCCTCTGAATGAATGGTGAACTCCAAAAATAGATAGCCTGCCTCTCTCTCCTTTCTTGCAGCTTACGAACCCCCCCGAAAACTAGATTTACTCGTTCCCTCTCGATAGGCCAGCGGCGGATTCAAAACTTGTGGGGCCCAATCTATTCCATCTCTCGAGCCCCGAAGAAAATCCCCCTCCCCTTCGGATTCCATATCTCTTTGACTCTATATATGTGGGCACCTGATATCTATGAGGGATGGCTTAGGAGCAGGAGGGTCTCCCGGAGCAGATGAGGGGGCAGCCAAGGCTGCCATGCCGGGCAAGCAGGCCAAACCCTAGCAAGGATAGCCTAGCCGGTAGAGAGAGAGATAAAATGGATCGGGGTGACATAACCGGGAATTTATTTCAAAAATATTTTTAATCTAAAAATGATTTAAATAATATTATTAGTAATTTATGTAATTATTTAATAGGAAAAAAAAGCAAAAAAATTTTGATGAGGAAAAATATAATGGTGTCATGTGTCCCCGTATTTATTCTTCTTGTATTAGGGTGGTAACTTGATGTCTATTTTAATAGAAAGATTGGTTATTTATTTATTTTTGTAGTTCTTCCTGAACTTTATTCGTATTTATTTATTTACAATAACCATAATTATATAATAGGCATGACAAACAACATGATCGAAGTTGATATTATGTAAGATTAGATAGAAGAACTTGATAATGAAATTAAATTAAGCATGAGATTACGTTGAAAAGAAGTATATATATCGTCTTCAAATCATGAGGTTACTAAACGTTTAATGAGAGTAACATGTGGTGTAATGCTTGTGCGTTTCGGGTAATAAAGATGATATATTGATATGATGTGATATACAATAACACTAATAATTAGTAATAAATATAGACGTCTATGATAAATTGTATAACCTAACAAATCTTGTGTCCTAACTTTTGGTGTTTGTACCGACAAAAGAAAATAAATGTAAGTTTATATTTTCTAAAAGAAAGTTATGACTTAAAATATATGGAATGCTTTCGTACGTTAATTCTTTTTTAAGGGCCTTCATATGTTAAATAAATAAAGGGCCATCCTTGTATTATATACAAATGTTTTTAGGATGGAGGGAGAGTCTCATCCCTCGTTCCTAAGGCAAGAAATAGTGTAACTTGTGAACCAGTCTGGAAGCACCTTCCCGTCACCGTGCCTAACAAGCCGGAATGCTCATGATAACCCACAGCTTCTAACCCTCATCGTCTTTCCCTTTAAATACTTTGATTCAATTCGGCATAGTAAACCACCAGCATCATACACACAAGGGAGGGGCAGTGATCATGTCACTTTGGTTGTTGGTGCAGACCATTCCCCTGATGCACTCCTTCACCATGACACATAGAATGCAATAGTAGCATTTTTTTCTCTTTTCACTGTATCCTGATTTTAAAAATGACCATCTTAATTTTTATATCTTATATCTTTAAATCATTTTTTAATATATAACTAAAATAAACAAAAACTAATACAAAAAATATAAATATAGTTCATAAAATATAAACTTCTAGACAAAACAACATTTAATTAATTAAAAAAAACTACAAAACAATATCATAACACAAGGATTAGGTTTTCAAAATGAATTTAATGATTATCAGCCACCGAGTCTTCTAAAACGTCAACCCAAGCCTAAGCTTACTATAAACTTGCAACAAATTACTTAAAAATTAACTTTTTTATACTAAAGGTTGAGGGAAAAAACCTTTTCCCTTGACCTTTACTTGCCTTAGATTGATAATTAGTGTCAAAATAAAATTGTGTAGTAATGGTTCTCCAAGAGAGATCCTTGACCAAAGATTTAATTCAGTCATTATCTTCTACTTAAAGATTTTATTCAACTTAACCCCCTAAATCTCCTTGATCTAGCTAGTGCCTTCCGACACCTCTAGCTCCTACATCACGAGCTAAAGCACGTCAACAACAATGTTGCTGGTGAGTAATAACCAAAGAATGTAAAACATTTAGACAATAAAACCATGTGTGTGCAAGCAAATTGTTTGCCAAATCAAGTATCACCTATACCCTAACAATCAGGGTAGTGTCCGACAACATACATGACGTTTCCGGTTTTACAACATGAAGGTGAGTATTTTAAAGGTGCCCCGTTCGATTGAATCCGACGCGTCACAACACTCAAGTATCAGACATCCCCCCACCAGGATCCTTCACTCTGACCAATCCTGAAGGATGGCAACCTAGTTATTAGCGACTGAGTCGAGAGTCACTTCACACCAAACCTAAGAATATGGCCCTCCTACCTAGATGGATCCAACTAAGTGCACATATGCTGCGAGGTAAGAGCAAGTGTCACTCTATGTGACGATCTGCTATTGTGACTCGTGCCACTCCACAAGCACACCTTCCACATACCTTAATGATTTGCCTATAACTAACAACAACCCACGACGAACACACATAGCTGTGGCAACCAAACACACACTTCAAAATATTTCATTAAAATTTTTAACTAACTCGGATACAACCCCACAAGCAATTAGGAAAATGGACAATTATACTCACACCGATAAGCTATCCGAACGTGTGTGTACACCAGTTGGCAAGTTCCACAAGCATTTTACAAACCATGTAACATATTAACCTTCATGTCAAGACATTACCTTGTTGACTGTGAAATCCCTCTGGTAATCCCTCCTAATATAATCACTCGACTTGCCCTAGTAACGTATGTGACCTCAGGCTAAAGTTCTCCGACTCAGGTTAATATTTTCATCGCAGCTCTTGAAGAACATGCTTTGGAGAGTTAGGGTTTATGCATATTCTTGACACCGTGACTAGACGGACTTAACCACCACACGAAATCCTTATCATTTAAACCGCTGTGACAACCTCATAATGATGAAATAACACTTCATTACTCATTTCATACTTATGCCGAATCATGTCTCGTGACAAATTCATTTATCCAAAAGGGGTTATTTGATCGATGTCGAAGTATCAACCAAATAAGATGTTAATTATGTGTTCCTATTCACCTTAAACTAGTTAGAGTAAGTAGGGTTGTCGATCCTCGTGGAATTAGTGGTCGGTGTATTGCGAATCGATTTATATGAAAACAAATAGCCGAATTACTAAATTACTTAAACCTAGTGCCTCTTGGCTGTAAAGATTGGATTTTTAGAATGATTATCAAATTAACTACTAAAACAAATTGGAAAGATTCAAACTTGATTAACAAAACAATTATAAGAAAAAGCAACCAACTTCGGATCTAGGTTTGGCTTTCGGTAATCGTTTAATTTAACTTCCTGAAAATCCTTAATAGGGATTCTGAACGTGTAATGATTAAGTGATATCGATAATCAAGACTTAATAGGTCTTAGTACACAATACCAATTCAATTAGAAATCAAAACTTGCAATCATGTAATTCCCGGAAAATTAAATGACATTCAATAAAGGTTAACCAAAATCATTGTTTAAATAATCAAAACATAAGTTAAACTTATAAAAGAACTTAATGGGTTCTAAAGTTTAATCCCAAGAAAGTTAAACATAGACAAAACCTAATCACTCAAAACCTAATACCCGAAGTCGATCACGAGAAGTTTAGCCTTGCATCTTCATGGATTCGGCAACAAAATCGGATTGGAACATTGATTTGATGGATTAGAATGAGTTGGAGAAGTGGAAGAATCTTCAAGAATGGCCAAAGTTCGTTCCTTTTTGCTCCCAATGCGAATTAGGGTTTTTAGAATTGATAATCTCCTTTAAATATGGTCAAAATCCGGAGAATTCTAACAAAATTATGTAAACGACGTAAGTTACGTCCTTAGGGACGTAAGTTACGTCCTCCCCCTTAAATACGTGCTCAGCTTCTGTCTTACGTCCTAAAAACTGCTCTTTTTAAGAAAGGACGTAGCTTACTTGCTTTAGGACGTAAGTTACGTCCCAGGCCCATTCTACATCAATTTCTTCATTTTCTTCATCTCTTTTCATCCATATATCATCCAATCTTCGTGCAACCCTTGAATAAATCATTTAAGCTCAATAAATCTACAATTCAAACATAAAACAAAGTGACTACGCTCGATAGAAAAATAACGTTAAAAGCATACATTTAAACACTTAAAACACATACGAAACATAAACATATCATTATTTTCCTATTCATATTATCAATTACGCACCCCAGCCACTTAGACACCGATCTAGTTCTTTTCAAAAGCCTAGTTTACTCCTATATGCCATAATAATGAATAATATGGAGCTTTTAAACCATACCATCACAAATCTAAGTCCTCAGTTAGTCCTTGACGTCCACGAACACACCACCCAACGATCCAACGCTACAGTGGAGTTTCACACGTCACATATACGCTCATATATGGCCGTAGTTCGTATTTACAAGGGTTTGAGGTTTGCTGAAGATAATTGAGCCTCCAAACGTTAATCCTAAACCAAATCAACGTCAACAAGCATAACTACGAGCTCTGATCGTTCATACGAGCCTTTTAACACCAAAATCTTAGAGAGAGAAAGTCAGATCTGAAGAAAAAAAACCAAGAGTGATTTGTGAAAATGAGGTAAAACTCAATTCTTGCGGTTTTTATTCCATTTCTATCAAATGGGCTCCATAGAGGACCGCCAAGCCAACCTTGGTAGTCCGCTAACGACTTAATCTATAGTCTCTAATAAAAGAAGGTTTCTTTTGCCATTTGTCACTCTCTTAAATTATTATTTTGACACTTGTCATTATTTTAAACATTCTCACTTCATTTTCCCTTCAAAATGTTATTATTGTAATTTAAACATTCAAACTAATTTCTCTCTTTTAATAAAAATCAATTTTATTAATTAATGCATTTCTCTCTCATCTAGATTTTTTAAAATCAAGTTATGTTTTTAAAATTAAACTTTATTAAGAAAATCAAAAATCACATCTTTTTATTAACATATAAATCATTAAAAAAAACAAAATTTTTATATAATATAAAATTTCTAAAACACTAAACCTTTTTGAAACAAAATATTTTAAATCGGTCCTTTTTAAAAAAGATTATAAAATGTATGAAATTTTCTAAAAGCAGTTTTATTAAAACAACTAAAATAATTAGAAACTCGAGTTTTTAATAAAAAAAATTCTTACAAACAATAAATTTTTTATAAAAGAAATCTTAACACAAATGTTTAAAAATGAAACTATTTAGATAAGAGAGTTAAAAAAATAGTATAATTGTTTTATTTCTTGAACTATTACGTATATATAATTTTAATCATATCTTATATTAAAATATCATACTATAATTTTTCGTGTTATTACTAACTATAATCTATTTAATAAATGGGTTTCTAGCCTATCCATTTATCTGTATATTTATCTATCTATAATAAAAAAAATCAAAATAAGACTTTACACAATTGTAAGTTTTATCATACTAACTTTCTTATTTTTTATTATTATTAATAATATTAAATACTAATAATATTACTCATACCATTTTCAAATTAAAAATTATATAATTTAAATTAAAACCTATTTTATTATTAAAAACACACTTATTAAAAATAAAAATTTTATAAAATACAGAATACAATAAAAATTTTTTAAAATAAATTCATTTTTCTTAAAACAAAATATTTAAAACCCATATTTTTTTTATAAAATAAAAGTTTAAGAAAAATACACTATTATTTATTTACTTAAAGTAACTATTGATATGCAATTATAATCATATTTTATCTTCAAATATGGTTTTATAATTTATAAAATTCTATTACTAATTAAATATTTTATATTTTATTTATTCAACCCGTGTAATACATGGGGTACTAACCTAGTACTGGAATATTGGCATCTTTAAAATGGAATATTCACACATTGGGATGGAATATTCCTCGCGACGATATTTTGTAACAATTAAAACCTATCAATTAATAGGTTTTGTAGAAAGTTTTTAAAAATGAAAAATTTTGTTAAAAAAACCGTTTAAAAATATTATTTTTAAAAACTTTCTTATTATAACTCTTAGTTTTAATAATTTTTTATTTATATAAAAATTTTACATTTTGAAAACACATTTTTTTAAAATAATTTATATTTTTAAAAAAGTTTTATATTTAAAAAAAAAAGTTATTTTATAAAAATTTATAAAAAGATCTCTTTCTTGATTTAGTAAAAAACTATTTTAATTTAAAAATAAAATAAATAACATTATTAGTAATTAATATGATTATTTAATAGAATACAGAAACGAGAAAAATTTGATGATAAGAAATGTAATTTGTCACGTATACATTTTAATTACTTTTTTATTACATTATAAAGATTTAACAAACTTTTGATGTGAGGGGATGGCGTTGTTCATTAAACAATGTCATTGTATAAAATTTTAAGGTAATTTAACTTTTTCTAATTAATTTATGGCATTTTTTTTTTCTTGTATAACTATTAAAATAAATGTTTTCTAAAATTACAAATATATCAAGCAACATGTTTATTTTTATTTATGTTTTCTTGTAAGTTTAATTTAAAATCTAGCCTGATCAAATATGATGTACTATATATAAAAATTCCTAGCAATAAATAGTTTATTTTTACTTCTGAATTGTTATGGCGTGATTTTTCTAGGTTCCGAAATAACTTTTTATTCAAAATTGAGCCCTCATAAATTGCGCCCAAAACCCATTTGGACCATGAGTCAAATATAATATATTTTTAGAATGTAGACATAAATTAAAACTTTCTTTTAACATGTAAAATATTATGTATATTTCTTAAAATGGTGTTTATAAGAAAGTGATTACAGCCCATATCCTTAATAAAGATGTCTGAAACACACCTCTAAACCAAGAGTTGTTTGCATTGCATTAGCCTGTTATCATGCTCCTTTACCATTGGTTTCAACCAGATGTTTGAGACCTATGAAATATTGATCCTTGTATTTGAATTGCCAGTATGAACAAATTTCAATTTCTTCAACGCGCATCCCCTACTTCGCGTATTTTAATTTAATTAACTGACGTAAGGAGGATCGATGAAAGCCCATTCAAAAACTTGTTCATACTGGACTGCAGCATTGTCCCATGAGTAATCTCTTTCCATCCCCCTCTTCATCAAGCCCTTCCAAGATGTTTTGTGATTCTTGTAAGTCTCTATAGCCACCCATAGTGCCTACAATATCCACCATTTTGAAGTTTTTTAACATTCATGGAAGTAGGTTTTGACATTTCATTCTCATAATTTTAGATATTACTCCTAACTCTTGGTTGTCTTAAGTGGGTCAAAACGGGTCATTTTTACGCCAGTCAAAACAGGTTGGGTTGAGTTGACTTAGAAACACTTTTTTGTTCTAAGATTTATATATTTTTTAATTGAAAAACTCGTGCATCAAACACGAATTATATGATTAGAATATTGACTTGTTTTAAATGATAACAAAAAACTTTGAATAAAATGATTTAGGAGGTTTTATGCTTTTAAAGCACATTTTGTGTGACTTTCAACTTATTTGACACTTTTATAGCGCATTTTTAATTATATTACCTGTTAGAGACAAAATCGACCCGCTTATAACGAAATTAGTTGAAATAGGAGTTGGGGTTAACTTACATCCAACATGCTTTCTCTTGTCAAAGGTTTAAATGCCCACCTGTTAAAGACAATGCAAATTAGCATAAGACCAGGGCTTTTCAAAGTATACACAAATGAATTTTACAGTCTCTTTAAAACATTATGACCTAATACATACCCGGTACCTTCGCCTTTTCCTTCATCAGCGAACGGATTAAAAGTCTTTACAGTGTCCTAAATAACATCAAGTGTACACTTAATCATGATCTTCAAATAACAATATAAAACAGCATAAACAATCTTGATTATAACTCACTCCAAGACCTCCAGTTGCATGAACTACAGGTACAGTTCCATATCTCATTGCATACAACTGATTTAAACCGCATGGCTCGAATCTTGAGGGCATTAGTAGAATGTCACATCTGCATATTAAGTAAAAAAATGATGTATAAGCTTAACTTGATCCTCATATTTCTTTTATTATTACTGGTATTTTTTAAAACATATACTTGTGTAGTTTACCCTGCTGTTATCCGGTGAGATATGGGGACATTGAACCCGACCCATCCACGAAATTTATCTTTGAATGTTGCTTCAGTGGCTCTCATCCAGTCTTCATATTGTTTTTCTCCAGATCCAAGCATTATCTAAAAATATATTTGATCTTTATACATATGAAGATCACATATTTGATCCAAATCTTAAATAGGTGCTACTATTTGAGTAATTTACTTACAAATTGAACATCATCTTGCAATAAGTCAGGAGTCCCTGAGAGAATTATGTCAATACCTTTCTGGTAGTCCAATCTCCCAATAAATCCTATCTGTTAACAGTGTTGACTTCAATGAATTGTATTGCATTTTACCAAATACATATGCATGCATACATATATATAATATATATATACATATGTATATGACAATGAGTTGTATAATATCTTACCAACGGGCAATCTGGCCGAATTGGTAGACCTAATTCTCTTTGAAGAGCAATCTTGCATTCAATCTGCATATCACAAGTAGATATATCAAATGACCATAACCATATCCTTATGAACGGGTCAATTTGGGTAAAGTTATTTCTCTGCCGGGTCAAACATGTACTTAATGAAAAAAAATCTAAATCATTTATTTCTAAAAAAGGAAAAGATTTTAGTGAAAATAATATAGGTTCAATTATATCAGACAGCTAAATTATTCATAAAATAATTTAAACCTTTTAGACAGAAAAGTTTTGGGCCAACCTAACCGGACCCATTTCAAAGTAAATTACCCCTTTTGACCTGAACCCATTTTAACCCATTATTCAAACCGCCCGGGCCATTATGTGGCATCATCAATTTCATGTGATTACTCACAATAGAAAGAAAAGAAAAGAGAACTACCTTCCCTGAAAGGTCATCCAGAGAGTAATGAGAATGTATATGCTTATCTAGAGAAGGATTCCATTCGGTTACATCAATACCGTTCGTGATGCCTGCATAACGAGATTACTTATAAAATGATAAGTAATGTGAACGACCAAATTAAAGCAACATGATCAATATTATTATGCGTAAGATGCCTTGAGTCTTAACTCAAACAATAAATCTATTAAAGATTCTGTTGAAACAGTTAACTATAAACAGTTGATATAAACAACTTAGTATAATAATTGGACTGCAAACGACATACCATTAACAACAGTGTTTCGGCTACTCAGAAGCTCGTCTAGACCTTTTCCACCTTCTGGAGTTGTAATTTCCCAAGAATAGCCCTAATCATAACAATCAAGCACATAAGCAATCCTAAATGCTTATATTTTTTTGTCTGTTTTTCTCAATTTTTTATAAATGATTAATACATCACTTAAGATTATAAAAATGATTTTTACACCTATAAATATTCAAACAAAACTGTTTAGGATGTTCTGTTTGACCATATTATAAGTTTCTCTTTTAGCTTATTTTTTATTTAACTCATTTTGAACCATATGAGAATAAACACAAACCAAATTGACTATAAGGAGTTTGAAATTACACCTCTATCATATGATAATCACAAAGTTTCAATGGGTAGTTTCATCTTTTTTAGTTACCTGGCTAACTGTCAGTATCCGATCAGCAGTGACAATTGCACCTTTTAGAATATTAACAGCTTCACCAGTGTCAAGAGCATGTGTTCTTGCCCAAGTAGGAAATACCCACCCCAAAGTTCCATACCACTCTGGTGGCAATCCAAAATTGCTATAAGTTGTTGCAGGCTCAACTCCCTACAAAATAACAACACTCGTCTAACTTAAGCTTTTTATCAATTAGCTAAACGCACACGACATATTCACACACTTAACATGTACAAATTGTATACTCCACATTTCTAAGTATGAATTTTTTTTAAATCTATATACCTGGTGTGCAAGATTATGTATTACAACAATACTCCTAGCATCCTTGTAAACGCCATAGGGGCGATACTTTGCTGCCAATAGTCTAAAGCATAACACAGATGTCAGACTGCGGGTATTACAAAACGAGCAACAAACACATCTTTTTTGGCTGGATTGTATGCTATATGCAAAAACTTAATACAAAAACAAGAATTAATGTGTTAAGTGAGTTAAGGACATACACTGGCACAAGACCAGCATGCCAATCATTGGCAAGGAACAAACATTTTTCACCATATGTATGCCCTCCTAAAGGAAGAACTAAAGGGGCCTCACATGCTGCGTGACAGAGTAAGGTGAACCGAAACTGCTCCAGAAAAGGTAATAATGTTATTTTCTATCAACAAAGTATAAACATACTTAAGTAAAAGATTTTAATTTTCTTAACTAGTACCTGGTTATCACCAAATGCACCATAAGAGTCACCATACGGATTCCCAGGGCGGTGGAAAGAAGGGTGATCCACAAACACCTGAAAACATCAATAGATTCTGCCATATGATGATCCTGTTCATAAGTAATACTAAACTAGATATGTTAGTCGAGTAATGGGTCAAAACGGGTTATTTTGAAAAAGAAACAAACATGTCTGGGTTGGGTTGACATTAGCTAAATTCTTGAATGCTAAATTCTTATTCAAGCTCATTCGGGCCAAAAATATTAACATTCAAAAATATTGACCATATACGCCGATATTGCTTCTTCTAACAGAAACAAAACAATCAAGTAACTTGGGTATCATTCTTACCCAATCAACACCAGCTCTGTACTCATGAAAGAACACAACCTCCTGAACCCCACCAGAACAAGAAACCTTAATCCGACAATCAAGATCAATAGCGCCATCAAACTTCCTATCTTCCGGCCCACCACACAAATATCTAGGTGTAACAACCATCACACGATGCCCGCGTGCTGCAAGTGCAATTGGCAAAGAGCCACATACGTCTCCTAAACCTCCGGTTTTTGAGTATGGTGATGCCTCAGAAGTAACAAAAACAATGTTGTAACTCTCTTTTGTAGGTGTTTCTTCTAACAAATCATTATCCACAATCACTTCTTTCTTATCTTCTGATACATTGTCATCAGTGTTGCTAACTTGAGTGTCACCTAGGAGTTCAAGCATGAGCTAATTGTTATCATGAAAACTATTACAATTGTCAAAACAGGTGCACTTTAATTTGCAACTTTTCTACAATAAAAAAGTAAATCTTTAAAGAATGAAGTGTCAAATCAACAAAAATTGAACCACCCCATAACATAATCAAACTTAATGGTTAAATTCATTTTCCTGCCTAAGGATGGATAAAAATTATTATTTTCCCTTCAATTTACCTCTGTAGTTTTTTCAGTTCAAAATATAAAACTTTTGGACTGAAATTGAAACAAATTATAAAACATTTGAACTAAAACTAAAACAAATTATAAAACTTTTGGATTGAAAATCAATAATTATTTTTATTAAACGTATGAGCAAAATTCAATTTAACTCCAAACTTAATTACAAAAAGTTACTGAAATTGGATAATTCATCTACCATTTTCACATCAGATTTCAACCACAATCCCTTATAAACAACAAAACTTACATGAACTCAAACAACACCAACTAAACTATCACAATTATCATCAAATTACCAAACACTAAACCGAATAACGCATCCAAATCGAACAAAATCAAACTAAACTGCTAACAAAAGTAACAAAACTCACCAGATTGAGGACCCAAACGAAACCCAACAACCGAACCAGATTCATCCATCTCAGCACCCAGCAACACACCATTCTTCTTCACATCTTCGACGAAAGAAGACCCATCGTCCGCACCCCCAATCGCTCTCAATTTCACATCACAACTCTTCTTACCAATCACCAACGTACGAGAACCAAAAAAACGCCTATCAACACCCAATTTCACATGACATTTCACTACGAAACCGGGGCAAGATCGGAGCACAATCTCCATCGAAGACGAACGAAACCGAAAGAAATAGACCCAATTGAGAACAGTGAATTTGAACCTTGAAAGGGGGATTCTTGAAGCAATGTGTTAGTGTGTGAGAGAGAAAGAGTGATACACCGTCACTGTGTGTGAGAGAGTGAATGAAGGTTTTAGTTAGTTGATGATAACTAAAAAGCGCGGGATCCGAAAAGAGATATTTGCGGTATAACTAATCAAAGTGTGTGATACGGTGTCGTTTTGGTACTGACTTGATTGGAGCAGGTAATGTCACGTGAAAAGGTTTGGTGTCACGTGTGTGAAGGCCTCTTACTTTTAGTTTATTACACTCTTTGCCCTTGTATCTTTTTGTTTTGTTTCATGTTGGTTTTAAGTGAACTACAATCTTCGTTTTCTTATGTACGTGACTATATCTTAGGCATGGCTTGTGGGTATCAAAGCTTTGTTATCACATCTTGCTTCAAAATCGAACAAATATGACATGTTTCAAATCTGAACTTTGGTAATATATAAAAATGTTTTGCTAACCTTTAAAGTATTTTATTACGAGTAACAAATATATTCAAAACCTTAATTACAACTGTGGCTCGTTACCCATCTGCACTTACACGTACATCTTCAACTTGACCATTTTTGACATATTTCAGGATAAAGGATACCAGGTATGTATATACTTGTTTGCCATATGTAAAACAGTGTTTGTCGGTCTGTTGTTTATTTTCAACACCACATTTGTTTTTCCCATCCTGCTATCTCACTTAATAGCTCTTGCTACCAACTGGTTTGACAGGCGAATGCGGTTGTGGCCATAAATTATACTTCACACGACGAGGGCTCTATGGTTGGTTTTGTGAGCAACAAGTAATTGGTGCGGCTCCAAACCTAAAAGGTGTAACCTTTGGTACTTCGTCCATCATTTTGTTTGCATTATGGTTGTTGCTATAACTTGTCAATGATTTCATTCCTCCTCATGGGTAGTATATATGCCATGACTCATTATTCTACGTACATAACTAGGCATTGGAGTCCCATGCGATGCATCAAGACTAGTGAACTTTTAACATAAGAACAAAAAAAATAAAAACATAATATATTTTACCTGATTAAAAATATGTTCAAAATTAAAAACTTTATTTAATTATCGAACAAATTAACCACTTGCACATCAATGCAATTCCATGAAAAAATGCACATCCAAACATTGGAAGCGCGGGTAAGGAAAATAAATATTAAAAGAACATAGCAAAAAAGGAAAATAAAAAAGTAAGTTACAAAATATTATATATATATATACACACACACATATATATAGGAGAGATATTCATTGAAAACTATTTATAATTGAAATCCTGAAACCATGTGTTACGTGTTATCATGTGTATAGCTATAGGGAGTGACGGACCCAGGATTTTCAATCAGCGGGGGCAAAAGATAAGTCGTTAAAACGGGTTGGTTGAAACAGGTCAAGAGATTGGTTAATATTTTAATTTAGGGACATTAAGTGTTACCATTGACCTTTTGGTATTAGAAATAGGGTTGTGTAAATAACTCGCTAGGAGCTTGTTCAAAATCGATTCGATTCAGTTTTCAAATAAGCCAAACCTAAGCAAATGTAAACTTGACTCATCGGCTCACTCTCTTGGCTATTTTAAATTAAAGCATAAATTATAACTCAAGTTTTTTTTCATATTATTTAAGCTTAAATTTTAACATTATATCATATGATCTTTATTTCTTGTTTATTAAGAACATTATTTTAACGAGTTAAAATAAATAAGTTGATGCATTTTTTTTTAACGGCTAAGAAAATTTTATAAAATAAGCGGGGTTAGCAAGAAACTAAAACCAAAAAAAAAAAAAAAAACTTACAACAAATAACACCAAAACAAGAGAAGATTCCTCCTGATTACAACTTAACTTCTAGACGAGAGCGTCCGTAAGAACCACTCTAAGGCTCTACCTTTCATTCTAGCTTTAACCCACAATGAGCTTAAAACTTTTACCTCCTCCACAATCCTTGAAGCACAAGTCCTTTTATGATTAAAGACCACATCATTCCTTGACCTCCATATGCACCAACAAGTAATTTGAATAAAAGCATTAATCAATTTTTTACTCATTTCATCCCCTAAAATTATATTATACAACCCCATCAAGTCTTTAAAGGAGAAGGAAAAAATAAGAGGAATCTTATACCATTGTGAAATGGTAGACCAAACTAAGTCTGCCACCGAACAATTTATTAAGAGATGATCCACCGATTCAATGTTTTCACCACACATTACACAAGACAAGCAATCGACAGTAACGTTCCTGTTTGCTAGAGCTTGAAGAGTGGGAATTCTACCCATTTCCGCTCTCCAGTTAAAGATAGTAACCTTGGGGGCACCCAATTATTCCAATAAAACTTGAAATGGGTATTGTTTTGATTGTATTGAAGGATCATGCCCTTAATGTGTTGTCTACCATAGTTTAGTTATACACTTGATGTATTTAAGTTAGTTTGTTAGTTAGAATTAGTTGAGAATTAGTTTCCACATTAGTTAGTCTGTTAGATTTTGACAATATATAGTCAATGTATTCTTTTTTCAACAGTAATGAAAGATTAATCTCTCAGTCATCTTCTCCAAAATATAGTCAATGTATTCTTTTTTCAACAGTAATGAAAGATTAATCTCTCAGTCATCTTCTCCAAAATAACATGGTATCAGAGCAGTAAGCTCTTCAATCGATCCATTTTCTTCACCGCTTCAAATCAATTTCTCTTCTATTTCTTCATTTCTTATTCATCACCTCTTCATCTCTTTTTTTTTCTTCTTGCCCTAAAATCATGTCAGAATCATCGAATTCCTCTGGAACAATCAACATGCAAGTTGATTCGTCAAATCCTTTATATCTACACCCTTCGGATCATCCTGGTATGATCTTAGTGTCAAAATCATTCGATGGATCTGGATTTGGTGCTTGGAAAAGAGCTATGACAATTGCTCTTTCAGCAAAGAACAAGCTGGCCTTCATTGATGATAGTTCTACCATACCTACTGATGCTTCACAGTTAGGGTTTTGGAAGCGATGCAATGACATGGTGATTTCTTGGATTCTAAACACCTTGTCAAGAGAAATCAGCGAAAGTGTTTTTTACACCGAATCTGCTCAACAGCTTTGGACCGAATTGAATGATCGGTACGGACAGGCTAATGGAACAAAACTTTATCAGTTGCAGAAGAGTTTATGCGAAATTTCTCAAGGTAGCAATGTATTGCAACCTATTTTGCTAAAATCAAGTCAATTTGGGATGAACTAAACGCCCTCAATCTGGCTCCATCATGTACCTGTGGAGTATCTAGCGTTATAGCTAAGCGAGAATAAGATCAACGGTTAATACAATTTCTTATGGGATTAAATTCCTGTTATGATACTGTGCGAGGTAATATTCTCATGATGCAACCTCTTCCTTTTATTAATCAAGCATATGCTCTTCTTGTTCAAGATGAAAAACAACGGGAAATTCATTCTGTTACTCAATTTCCTTCTGAATCTGCATCAATGAATGTTACTTCACAGTTTCAAATGTCACAGTTTAACAAATCAGATGCTAAAAAGAACCTTGTTTGTTCTAATTGTAAAAAGAGTGGACATACCATAAACAAATGTATCGTTTGGTTGGGTTTCCAAGGACTTCAAGTTTACTAAAACCAAAAGAGGTGCAGCAAATATGGTGTTTAATGAATCTGATGAAGGGGGAAATACTCCAGCGCTTGCTGCACAATCCACTTCCTCTATCACTCCAGAGCAGTATAGTGCATTGATGCAACTTTTACAACAGTCTTAATTGGGAAAAGACACATCTGCTGGTCAGTCCATCAGCTATGCAAATTTTGCACGTATGATGGCTTGCAATTCTTTTAAATCATCTTTGGCTTCAAATTGGATAATTGACACAGGGGCAAGTGACCATATGTGTCATGATGAAACTCTTTTTACAAATCTTCAACCGATCTCAAAACCTTTCCATATAGGTCTTCCTAATGGTGAACTTATCATGGTTCATAAGGTTGGAATAGTTCATTTACATGCTGGACTTTCTTTGTTTCATGTTCTTTTTGTCCCTAAGTTTAAGCATAATCTTCTTTCCGTTTCAAAACTCTGTGATGACACACATGGGATGGTTTATTTTTCTAATTGTTGTTGCATGTTGCAGGCCCCTTCATTGAAGAGGCCACAGGTTCTTGGTAATATTATCAGTGGACTATATCTTTTACATCCAACTAAATCTTCTGTTCCTTGTTCTCAGTCCACTTGTTTTGATCGTTCCTTTTGTAATTCAGTGAATGATTTTACTGTATGCCATACGCGACTTGGGCATTTACCACCTTATAAAATGAAACAATTGAATGTGCTTAACAGTGATTCTTTTAATTCATTTGTACACTGTGATAATTGTCCTAAAGCTCGCCAACATAAGTTGCCTTTTCCACATAGTTCTAGGACCACTTGTGGAATTTTTGATCTTATACATGTTGACATTTGGGGGCCATATAATACTCCTACTTATAATGGGTATAAATACTTTCTCACCATAGTGGATGATTACAGTCGTACCACTTGGACCCATCTATTAGTCAACAAAGGAAGTGCTTTTAACATTCTTTTATTGAAGAATCCTGTATCTTCTCCATCTCCCTCTGTTTCTGTTCCAGTGCTTCTACTTCCGATCCACTTCCTGTTCGCAGATCTTCAAGACAGTCTGTCCCTCCTGCCTATCTACATGATTATGTTTGGATAATTCACCAAATTTTGATTTACAAGCATATTGTGATTCTGATTGGGTCTTTTGTCCCAACACCAGAAAGTCTGTTAGTGGTTACTTTGTTTCTCTTGGTGGGTCTCCTATTTCTTGGAAATCCAAGAAACAGCCCACTGTTGCTCTAAGTTCCGCTGAAGCAGAATATCGTTCCATGAGTCGTGTGATTGCTGAACTCGCATGGTTAACTCGCTTATTGCATGAATTACAAGTACCAAAAGTGACTCGGATTCCTCTTAAGTGTGATAGTCAAGCTGTTATATACATTGCTAAAAATCCAGTTTTTCATGAACGTACCAAACACATTGAGCTGGATTGTCATTTTGTCTGAGAAAAGCTTCAAGAGGGTTTGATTTCTTTATGTCATACTCTTTCTCACACTTAGGTGGCTGATCTGTTTACTAAGAGTTTGCCTTCTCCTCAACATCATGAGTTACTTCTCAAGTTGGGTGTGTCTGCCCCTCCAACTTGAGGGGGGCTGTTGTCTACCATAGTTTAGTTATACACTTGATGTATTTAAGTTAGTTTGTTAGTTAGATTAGGGGTGTTCATCGGATCGGATAACGGATTATTCGGATCGGATTATTCGGATATGAAAATTTTAGGACCCTATCCGAAATCCGATACGATCCGAATAAGGATATCTCTATCCGATCCGAATCTTCTAAATTCAATTCGGATCGGATTCGGATATATATCCGAATAATCCGAATTTATCCGAATAATCCGAATAAACTAAATAACAAAATATTTTATTTTTTTGTTCTTAATTTTTTTTTGCTAATTTTTTATTCTTAACATTTTATAAGTTTAAAATCATAATAAAAGATATAAAATCTAAAAATACAAATTTGACATGAACCCAAATTGAAACATAATAGCTAATTATATAAAACCCGAAGATTATAATCTCTAATTTAGAACAACAATCGATTATTGTATACTTGTTTAGGATTAGAGGACTAAAATGTGTTAATATTCTTTAATATTGAGTTGAAAATATAATAGGTAGTTGGCTAATGAGTATTGGGCTAAAAACATAGTTAGATTCTTATTCGGATTAATCGGATATCCGAATAACCCGAATAAAAAAATTATGAAATCCGAAATCCGATCCGAAATCCGAATAAGGAATTCGGATTCGGATGAGATCCGATCCGAATATCCGAATAAGAATTCGGATCGGTTTATTCGGATTTGGATACGGATCGGATTTCAGATATTTTCGAATATCGGATTTTTTGAACACCCTTAGTTAGAATTAGTTGAGAATTAGTTTTCACATTAGTTAGTCTGTTAAATTTTGACTATATATAGTCAATGTATTCTTTCTTCAACAGTAATGAAAGATTAATCTATCAGTTATCTTCTTCAAAATAACATAATGTCTTTAACAGAGAAGTTAATACATGAATAGATTACAATTAACAAATTTAAAAAATTCAAGGCGCAGCTCGCATCGTTTTATACCCTAATCAATGTCTATGCAATTAATTTACCATGATAAATAACAAGAAAATATGCTTTAATTCAAAACAGATTTGATGAAAAATTATTTGTTACATAAAATGCTAAACATTGCAATTTAATACGATAGAAATGTTATAATATTTTGTTAAAATAAGAAGATTTATATTTTAGATATTTATTTATTTAGTTTAAATATTTAAAATCAATTTTATTTAATAAGAGATAGATGCGGAAAACAATTAGATTTTATGAAAAGTTGTCAAGTGTCACTTTTAAAAGTTTTTTTTTTATTAAATAGTATGGATGTTAAATAGTATAGATGTTGAGAAGTACGTAGAAAACATTTAAAATTCTAAGAGTCTGAAAAGTCTGAAAGAATGGGGTAACATTAACTCGAACGTGGCTGGGCTGCCTCAACGAAAGGCGTATAAACACTCCAACACAAATGCTTTTTTTACTATTATATCCATTACAATTTTTAAAGAATAGTTGTTTGTTAAAAACAAAAACATAAAAAAAGAACAATAGTCAATTGAACAATGCCACGTGTCAGGCACTGTGGGTAAACATTATATTTTTATGTAACTCTATAAATTACAATACTGTTATTATCATGATTGAATGATTGATAATTATAGTCTTGATATACAATTGAGTTGTACCTGTCAAAAAATCCTATTCAGACATGGAGATGGAATATTGTTTGGTGTGTGACCTTTGTGAGGTCACATATTATTGGTAATATTGTTGGTATGTTGTATCTTGAACATATAAATCTAAGACGATCTACCTTTTAAATTATCATTTTATTATTTATACCATTTTATCTTTGTCGAATTCATCTTTCCATTCACCAAACTCATCACCATACATGTCTATTTGGCAATCACCTTCCAATAATTCCTCCTCACTACCATCACCTTCATGACATTCAAAGAGAGATTGTATACATGCACCAACCAATGGGTTTCACAACACCCAGGGGCGGAAGCAAGTAGTAGTGAATGGGGTCAAGTGACCCCAGTGAGTTTTTCATTTTATACATTGCGTAGACTATGAATTCTTGTGTGACCCAATTATATTTTAAGATTGATCCCATTTAGAACTTGCGTGAAACAAGACACAAATCACTTTCTGTCTCAATGGTTTGCGGGTTTACGTTAAGTGCTATAGGATCCCGAGGTTGTGATTTTGAATCTTTGGAGACTCATTTTCAATATTTTTTTAAGAGAAACCTAAGAAACATATAAACCCAAATACCCGAGCCTTTCCCCTCTTAAGCCTTTTCCCCTCCCCTCTTTTCGTAAAATTAAAACCAATCCTTAAACTTAGAATCTCTAATTTTTTGTATGTAACTTAATTCACCATCTCTTCCTATTTACTCCATCTCTCGATTCGTGATTTACATGCAACAAGAGTGATACTTGACCTCAAAAAGAAAAGGAGAAGAGAAATGCTTGGATGCTAAAGGCAAACTAAGAAAAATCCAGTTTTTTGAGTGCAATAATCATGATCTGCATATGGTTCTTCTTCAATACTAATGTGTCCCCAAAACTAGTATTGTTTTTATATATTGTTTTGGTACTTATTCATTTATTTCTTAGGTCTCCAAATTGGTTCTATTCTAAACCCTCATGTATTTTACATGATAAATTATGTTTACAATAAACTAGTTAACCTGATCTAGTCTTGACCCGAAAAACGTCGAGTTGATAAAAACCCGAGCATCGAATAAAAGTGACCCCAGTTAAAATTATTTCTGGTTCCGCCACTGACAACACCAACTTCTTAATCATATACGTTTGCTAAAGAAATCTTTATACGGTCTAAAACAGGCACCATGAACTTGGTATCAGAGGTTCATAGACTGTGTTATAACCTTTGGGTTTGTCCATAGTTTATGCAATCACTCGTTGTTTATTTACTAATTCACAAGACCTTATATCATATACGTAGTTCAATATACTACATGCATATGCACGTACCACAAACCAACAACTAGAATGCTCTACACGTTCTAAGATATATCAAAGGCACAACTTCATATGGTCTTCATCTATCTCTCAAATAGAGGTGCATAAATCGGGTTCAATTTTGAAAACAGGTTGGGTTGTGGTCAAAGAAATCAAAAACCGGGTTTAATCGGGTTCTAGGTCGGGTCCAATCCGGTTCCAAAAGGGCAAAAGGGTAAAAAAATTTGGATTTGAACCAGGTCGGGTTTGGGTCAGTTTGAGGAGAACGTAGGTTGGGGTGTGGAGGGGACAAACCGATTCGAATCATACGTGTTGGACCTGGGTTGAGGAGCTCCCGAGTTAAATAGCTAATTACATGATAAATGACATCTCACTTTAGTCGTTTTTTTAATATATAACTAGCTGTAAATGACATGCTTGTTGCATGTAACGTAACGTGGATGAATTTTAGAAGATAGATATAAAAACAAATCGTAATGACTATCTCCCCGATGCAAACAAAATAACTAAAAAAAGTTAAAACAAAAACATAACACAAGCGTTATAAATTAAAAAGAATTTAAAAATTAAATAATAATAATGATGGATGTAAAAACGAAGAAAACATGTTCTAACAAAATAATAAAAACAAAAAAAAGAAACTTCAAAAGAAACAGTTAAAAATAAACTAAAAAAACAATTATCAAACATATATTATTATTACTATTCATTTGATGAATTAGTGTATGTATATAATAAGAGATATATTTTTTATTGTTTTATGTCTTTGAGAATTATAAAAACCTTATATTAATTCAAAAGAAGGTAAACATTATACATTCAAATTTAAATTAAAACTATAATTTAAATTTATTATTACAGAAAAGATTGTTAGTCACCTTTCAGTTACATATAAATTTAAAAACATATAGACCCTTGATTATATAGTTAATCTGACATCGAATCAATTATAATCTTTAAATAAATCAATACTAATAAAAGAACCTTTTTTTTTTTGTGACACGTGGCGCGATTATAAAGCATCTAAATATTATTTTACCATTTCTCTCTCCTAATTAATGATTGCATTAACTACTAATAATTTTATTTAATTCATTAAGATTAAAAACATTTTTTTAAATTAAAAAAGAGATCCTTTTATAAATGTAATTTATAAATAAACAACTTTTTATATAATAATAAATTTTACTAAAAGATTAAACTTTTTTAAAAATATGAAATATTTTAAAATTGTGTCTTTAAAATTTTTTTATGAAACAAAAATGATTAAAGTTCAAACATTTTATAATAAAAATTTAAAAATAGCATTTTTAATAACGTTTTATTTTGAAACAAAAAAAGATTTTGAAACAAAAAAAATTTCAAAAAATTAAAAATAAAAGTTAAAAAAATGATATCGTTGTTTTATTATTTAAAGTCTTTACACGTATTTAATTTTAATAATATCCTATCTCAAGATATTATTTTATAATTCATAAATTTTGTTACTAACTACTTAATATTTATTTATGCAACCCGTGTAATACACGGGATACTAACCTAGTAAATCAATATAATCATACATTTAATCTTTTATGTCGATATTAAAATAAAATGTAGAACGAAATTGTTATACTTTATGGTTTCTATATCAATATTAATAAATTAAGAAAGAGTACGGTCAACAAATTGGTCCTATGGTCTAGTGGTTAGGACATTGGACTCTGAATCCAGTAACCCGAGTTCAAATCTCGGTAGGACCTCTCGTTTTTAATAAACCTTCACTGGATTTTTGTTATTCTTTTGTTTTTACTCTATCTATAAATTCTAATAAAACAAGCTTTTGAAATCCACATGTCATTCTCTTGACATACCTTTTTGCCATTTATCATTCTTTTAGACATTATCATCTCATTTTTTCATTCAAAAAGTTATTATAGTAATTTAAATATTAAAACTAATTTATCTCTTTTATTAAAGATCAATTTTATTAATTATAATCTTTCTCTCTCATTTAAATTTTTTAAAATCAATGTATCTTTTTAAAGTTAGATTATATTAAGAAAATAAAAAATCATATTTTTTTTATTAAAATAGAACTAATAATAATTTTTTTATAAATATGAAATTTTCAAAAACACTAAACCTTTTTGAAATAAAATACTTTAAATCCGTCCTTTTTTTAATATAAAAAATATAAACTTTTCTAAAAACAATCTTATTAAAACAACCAGAATAATTACAAACCAGAGTTTATAATAAACAAGATTTTTATAAAAATAAATTCTTTTATAAAAAAATCTTAATACGAATGTTTAAAAATAAAACTATTTAGATAAGAGAGTTAAAAAAAATAATATAATTGTTTTATTTTCTTGAACTATTACGTATATAAAATTCATATCTTATATTAAAATATCGTACTATAAATCTTTGTGTTTATTACTAACTATAATCCGTTTAATAAATAGGTTTCTAGCCTATCTATCTATATATCTATCTGTCTGTTTATCTATCAATCTATCTATAATAAGAAAAAAATAAGATAATACGTGACGTAATCGTAAACCTCATCATACTAACTTTCTCATTTCTCTCTATTATTAAAACTAATATTGAATACTAATAATATTACTCATACCATTTTTAAATTAAAAAATGTATCATTTGATAAATTGAAAATCTATTCATTTTAAATTAAACACACACTTTTTAAAAACAAAAAAGCAACGAACTTTTTAAAAAAATCATTTTACTTAAAACAAAATATTTACAAACCATGATTTTTTTATAAAATAAAAGTTTAAAAATATATATTATTGTTTATTTACTTAAAGTAGCTATTTATAAGTAATTATAATCATATTTTATCTTTAAGCATAGTTTTATAATTCATAAATTTTTTTACTAATTATTTAATAATTTATATACTCAACCCGTGTAATACACGGGGTACTAACCTAGTATACTATAATTCTCGGTTGAGTTATTTTTAGTTTTACTCCCTAAGGTTTAAGTAAAGTAACTATTTTCCTTCAAAAGATAAAAAACATCAATTTACCTCCAAAAGTTTTATATGTTGTTTCAATTTCACTCCAAAAGTTTTATTATTTTGGATAAAATTAAAACAACTAATGAAACATTTGGATTAAAATTGAAACAATTTATGAAACTTTTGAAGGTAAATTGATGTTTTTAATCCTTTGGAGGAAAATTCTTATTTTTAACAAAGCTCAAGGAGTAAAATTGAACTTAACTCTTCTGGGTTTTTGTGATCTAGTTCGGTTGGATTTAACAACAAAAATTTGGCCGAAACAATAACCAATGTTTTGGAAAAATACAAAACTGAACTGGTCGAGCTGGTTAGGTCGGTTGAACCGCTACAGTTTCACTATTTTAAGGTTTGATGGTCAGTTTTGTCAGTATTATACAAATAAAAGAATATATAAAATAAACATGTTTAGTATTTTAATTTTTATAAAAGTGATGAGCATTGTTCATGGATATATTAAATTACATATATAACTTTATATTTCTAGAAAAAATAATTTAAAAAACGGTTGGTTCGATTTATATGGTCGTTTTCAAGTTCAAAACCGTAAACCTAACCTTGAATGGTCAAATTGTTAAAATTGAACCGTAAACCAGACTAAACATATTTCAAACAAACCAACTTCCTTTGGTTTGGGCGATTTAGTTGAATTCAAAGGTTTATGAACACCTTTAATTACAATAGTTTCACATCGCCTCTCACTCGCTCTTCACAATGTTTCATCCCTCATCGCCTACTAAAGCTTTGTCTCGACCCTGACTTATAAAATATGCAAAGTTTGTAACGATGGTTAAACTAAGTTTAAGCACAAGCTCTCTTAAGTTAAATAAAACTAGTGTGTGAACCCGCGCTTTGCCGCGGATTGTTAAAATTAAACACTTGATTTCGATTACTTGTACGTTAGTATTCAATCCGTAGATATGGATAAAAATTATATTCACAACTTTTTTTTGAAAAAAAAATTCATGTCGAAATGTTGATATAATTTAGTACATCATAATGAAAAATTTAGATTTTATAAACCATCATATTTTTATGATTATAAAAGAAATGATATAAGATTCAAAACCTTGAACCAGTTACACTTGATTTCGATTACTTGTACGTTAGTATTCAATCCGTAGATATGGATAAAATTTATATTGACAACTCTATTTTGAAAAAAAATCATGTCTAAACGTTGATATAATTTAACACATCATAATGAAAAATTTAGATTTTATAAACCATCATAATTTTATGATTATAAAAAAAAAACGATATAAGATTCAAAACCTTGAACCAGTTTTGAGAGCTTGTATATTTTTAGTTTGATTATATGTATATGATTACACATTATTACTTATTGTTAAAATTGTTTTTATTTTGTAAATAACTATTATAATTACTTTAAATACTATTACTATTATTATTATTGTTATTGTTGTTGTTATTCTTAAATTCAATGAATTCATATAGAGTAAAAAATTTAATTATAATTCACCATAATAGTACCATACTAACCCTATAGGTGTCTTAAGGTCAAGATAAAATTATTATTTTGACATCCTAAAATGCTTTATAAATATTATAGATCATATATATATATATATATATATATATATATATATATATATATATATCATTATTGCTTTCTATATGTTATGTATAATGAATTGGCTCGTGTGATGCGCGGGTGCTACTGAGTATTTTTTTCGACCAGCCTTAAATACTTATTATTTATTATTATTATTATTATTATTATTATTATTATTATTATTATTATTATTATGTAAATATTTGGTAAATAGTATTTAGTTATTGATATAATACTTAATTTAAATAGGAAAAATATAAATGAAAAATATAAATATAATGTTAATTTAAATTATTATAAATAAAGTAATACTTAATATAGTGAATTTAATCATATGCATTAACTCATGTATTAATTAGAATAAGTTTATTAAATGAGGACAATTTAGGAACACTTGCATAAAACATTTGTACCATATGCTTAAATAGTTGTTCAAGGTGTCTTACAAAAATAAAAAATTATAAATCTACCCATGGGTTTTGTATTATATAGTAGTAGTGATAAGTTTAAGCTTGAGCAATTTCAGCCTTCGCCTCATCCACACCCATTGTATATTGTTTCCATGGTATTAGTTAGGTGTCGGTGTCGGTTGTATTTGTTAATATTTATTTGTATCGTATAAGGTAGGCTTCACTCACTTTTAACTTGAGAGGTTATCGTATTGTAAACAATAAAACAAACATTTGAAGACCCCTATCACTTACTTTTAAGTTTTAACCACCTAAGTAATTATACGATTAGCGTAATTTGTTAGAACTGATTGTTGGGTTTTAATTAATTGGTAATAAAATATAGAAGATAATAACAACTAAGAACATATATGATATATGATAACAAATATAACAATAAAGTTTATGTTGAAACATAACTAGGGATAAACATGTCGTAATGACGTATTCAATATTTAAAATAAACATCACGCACTTGTGGAAAAAATTAGAAATATATTGTAATCTAACCTGATTCGTTTTTGAATTGTTGTGACAGAAGTCAAAAATACGTTATATTTCACCCATTCAATTTTAAAAAAATTTATATTGAAAAGTAGATAAAGATAGACTTTTATATTTTAATAGTCGAAATAGAAAACCAAAATATTCTCAAAACTAAATTGAAAATTAAAAACCAAAAATCTATAAAAGAAAAAATAAAGGTTACAAATGTGATAATCATAATCCAAATTTTAACAGAGCTAGGATATCAAATGAGATATCTAAAAAACATTTAAGAGTGTCCAAATGTATAATATTTTCAAAACATGTTTTAAAGTCATGTGGTTAAAGTAATACCATATGAAGAATTACAACTAATCCCAACGGAATAGAAAGATGTATTACACAAGTAGAGGGATCATGATTTATACGTTAGGTGATGATTATGATAACAATACAAGAGCATTTTCATCTCATTTTGTAAAGTCACTCTTATCTTTATATTTTAAATATTTCATTTAAATTCCTTCTCCATCTCATTCCTTAAACAAATCTTTATCTTTATTATTTGATAAAAAAATTTATGGGAGCTAGATCGGTAAATATACCAATCCACTACTGTACATGCCTTATCCCCACCAACTTCCCTCCCTGCTTCCTCAAAATGCACCATCGATTTCCAAATCTCAACCTATTCGATCCTTTGATCAGTTAACGAAGCAAATGCATCATCCCGAACAAACAATTTAATGGAGAAATTCAACAAGACAAAGAAAGATTGGGACGAAGGATACGTTCAAACCCTAGCCCACATTCAAGTGATTGAAGAAAACCCAAATGAAATAATTTTTGATCTGATTGTTTGATTTGATTCTAATGCAAGTGCCTTTTGTGAGTAAATAAAAACAAAAAAAGACAATAATTTATGTTAAAATTGCTTAGAACAATACCACTTATTGAGCAAGTCTAGCAATCAAATTTGTACCGGTTACATGAGGTTCTTTCATCTTTGAGCGACTCAATCTTTTTACACCATAAGTATTCTATGACAAATGGTAAATTAATACAAGATAGAACTTATTTGATCTAGTTTAGTAATTATATTTATTGTATACAAAATCAAAGTTACAAATCGTTATTACCTGAAATTTTGGATTGAACCAACGAGTAACAAGTTCCTTAAATTGAGTTAGATTCACTCTTTGTCATCAGGGCCTACTCTTGTATCATGCATGTGAAGCATGGGAACTTTCGTACTTTCCGTTATCTCCTGCTTGAAACCTAATTTTCAAACTTTCAGTTTCAGTTTTACGGACTATTTTAAGTTGCATTAGCTCCGGTCAATTTGGTCATAAGAATTAGCTCCGGTCAATTTGGTCATAAGCTACTGTTTTGCTAAGCAATTTGCTCACAAACTACTGTTGAATTAACTCATGTTAAATTGTTTCAATGAAGCTTTAAGTCGTTGAATTAGGCCATATGAATTAGACTATGTTTCAATTAGCTCGTATGAGGTTGTTTCAGTTAGCTCTTATCAGGATGCCTCAAGTTAGAATAAAAACTTTTGAAAGGCCTCCAACATTTCAATTCGCTTAGGGCCTCTAAAACATTAAGCCGCCCTAACGAGTGAATACATATCCTTTTTCTTTTGCGTGGGAACCTTTCTCCGGTCAAAAATTTCTTTTGATACATGATGGGCCATCCTCACAAGCGTCCCAATAAATTGAACAAGTTCATTACCTTCTTCTCCTACCTGCTTTTCAAACTTGTTAAATATGACAATAATTTTTTTATTACTATTCATTTTCCATGTTTCAACCTTTTGGGTATAACCTCTATTAACCTTTTTGTGAGCACATAAACAAGTATCAATAACATATGTAAATAAGCAAAACATAAACCAACACATCTAGTTAAAACATTTACCAAATCTGCATGCTTTAAAATGCAGCTAAATATGGATGTTTAGTCATAACAATTTAGCTTAGACGTAATAACCTGTAATTTAAAAGTAAATAGTTAAAATTTTTACAACATTATACCACGTTATGTATTGAATTTCGCATGCTTTTAACAATGCATCAAGTATATAGATGTGAATAGATATAATCAACTAGAAAATAACTCATAGAAATGTAGTTGTTATTCCATCCAAAAATGAAAAAACACGGTTCTTAATCATTCAAGCAAAGAAAAATGTAGTTTTCATTTAAAAAAAGAAAAAAAATAGATACTTCTCATACAAACACCATGTGCAACGAATGTCAATTAAGCAATAGGTCACTAACGAATTTAAGATGATGCAACCTTTCTAATAAGTTCCTAACTCATTAAATTGTGAACTAGTACCACTATGCGTAATAAATAGTGTTCGTTTGAACTATACATTGTTGCACATAATTATACATATATTCTAGATCATAAGGTCTAAATATATGAACTTCTTTCACACCAGCAACCTATTAGCAATTTAGCACTAGCCATTTATAAGTGTAAAACATCTACTTTTTTTTTTTTTTTTTTTACCAGCAATAAAACATCTACTAATGAGATGATATGCCATTAAATGAAACATACTACTATTAACATTAGTAGCTAATTCAAACATTACAAACTAACTACAATCAAAAATTGATCTAGCGATTTAAATAACCTCAACCATGTAGGATACATATATACAGAGTCTTAACAAACCTTTCAACATACATCAAGATCAATCTCTATACATAGTTTTTTAAACAAATTTTTGACTAAATGATAAATTTTCAACAGATTCACATTCTACCAAACAAACATAGAGAAGCGTGTTACGTAAAAAAATAAGAAAACTAATAGTATAAAAATATATATTTGAGATTTAACTACTGGTGCGTAAAAAAAAATGTGGCCGCGACTAATGTACATCGAACTAAAGTAGATGTTCCATAAAATATAATATCATAATGTAACATAATCATGGACTTTGTAGATATATCAAAAATGACTTGCTTCATGTTTTTAACCTATCTTTTTTTATAATTTAAAAGTAAAAATAAAAGAAAATTTCCAAACGGAAAGGTAGGATACGGTGGCAGTAAAAGTTAAGATCCAGTTTTAATATCATCATCCTCATCACCTCTCATTTTTGTCTCCAAATTTCCATTTATTCAACAATCAAAGTGCTACAATTCTCCTTTGCTCTCCGTTTTTCCGGTGAAGATCCGGTTTACCGGCCGTCGGAAGGGATCTCCGTCACCGTTGGATCACCTGCAATCTCCTTATCATGAATCACGAGTAGTAAGTCTCCGATCTCTGTTTCATCCTCGTTTTTAACACCTAGGGTTACCGATTTCTCGATTTCTTTATAAATGTTTCACCGTTAGATCTGATTCCGGTGGTAATTGTTGGCAATTGCTGTTGTTTTTGTAGCGATTGTTGTTGATTTGATTCGTATCAATAGGATCTATATTGTTTGATTGAATGTGAATTATAGTAATGCGTGCAAAAGCATTTTGATCTCAGATTTGAAATGTGAAGTCGGTGTATAGGTTTACCGGAATAGGGTAGGGTTATTCGTTTTGATTAATTAAATGTGGAGAAGATCAGGAATGTAGCCATTTACATGATGTGTTATATTTGTATATTCATGTTTTGCTATACATGATTTGCTATACATGATTTACATTCTTTATGTCATTCGTGAATTCACTTGCTTTTGCTAGTCTATTTTATTTTCTTCGTGCTAAAGTGCATGTCTTCTATGTAGTTCAAATTGGTTTGGATTTGATGTTCTTTTGTAACAATGTGATATAGATTCAATATAACTGACGTTTTGCACCTGAACCAAATACAAAAATATGTATGGAATTGTCTCTTTGAACTGGGACACTCGAATAAAGTTAGATCGAAATAATTTATAAAAAAAACAGTCATAAATCTATTGAATATAATGATTACGAAAACTCAAGTTAAATGAGGATAATATATCTCAATAATTATTTTCGTTGATTTTGCATAATACATTACTAGGGGATGTGAGAACTATGGGCATTACATAACATCTTCTTTCCACTATAAGTTAGTTTTTTAAGCAGGTAGTAACAACATTTAAGTTAAACATCATTGGTTCACATGTTTTTACCCATAATAATTTTACGACCAATTTAATGGTTGACCCTGGGGCTTCAATGTACAGCATGTTTTGTCAAAAAAAAAAAAAGGCGTTGGAGGGAGAAGACTCAAAGTAAGCACTTTACTAGGTGTTTGTACCAACATATTTTCACAAGGTATAAACTCCTACTACAGTGATTATTTCCGGCCTTCTCCATCTACTCCCCTCTCTATCTGGAAAACATATCACAAACAAACACCGTAGACTACTAATGTTGCATTATATTGTTAACATTGATCATTAATTTATTAAGGTGATAACAAATTCCAGACATTCTCAACTTAGCAATGTATGAGAACATATGAACGCCAACATGTTCAACGTAAATATGCAATGTTGAATTGGTAAAAACCATCATAAATGTATGGTGGCTGGATTTTGTCCTCATGGAGATAAAGTGCAATTGGAGGAAAACGATTTTAGCCATCGGTCCGTACCATTTTTAATTTCCCCGTATGATGGAGCTGTTAAATCGATAATAAGAGCTAGGCAAACACAACTATTAACAAAGGTATGATGGAAAGATTTGTGAATTCGTTGTAGTTTTTCTAAGTCGTGAACGCCATAATATGGTGGCTGGATTGATGTGTTGTCTCCATGGTGACAAAGTGGAATATGAGCAGAATGTTTGGCCACTGGTCATTAGAGAGAGTTTGTCCAATTCAGACCACCCAATAGGACCACTATACTAGGTGTCTACTCCTCCCTTATTTGTTAGGTGTCAAGACTAGCCATGCCCTCATCTCATGATAAATTTAGAATGTTGCACAATATCATCCACATGAGCAGTTGGTCCATACATTACGAGCCAACCATGGAAAATGATTGATCTTGTGACTCGAAGGACCTTTGATATGTTTGGATCACCTCATCGCTAAACCACAACTGTGCATAATGATGTATTTTTGTATTCGTTTAAAGGAATCATGACATGGTGATACTTGTTGTTTAGTTTCATGCTTTATATAGCAAACCCAAGAATCGTATTGTCATTTCTGCCCTAGATTCGCAGCCAATACACAAGTGCATGTCAAGCATGTATTGAGTTTTGTCATGTAACTACCATGTGGGTAGCGCCCGTCGCGTACGATTATATACGAGTTAAAAGTTGTTACGAGGCCCATTGCATACGACATGATTTTAAGCCTGCATTTGTGGGATTAAAGTTTGATACGGGAGCGAAAGTAGATACACTTTGCGTATCTCATGGCCATAAATGTGATTTTAGTGACATGGTGGTACATGTATAACTCCACGAGAAAAATGGCTACTTTCATTATTTTCTTTTTAATGCACTATGGTCGGGTTTAGTCCTGAATTATAATTTATTATATGCAATCATGAAGCTTTCGCTGGTGCAACTTTTAGCTGTTATGTACATTGATTTATAATTAGTAGCTTATTGATAGGCTTATCAAGAAATATTATAGTTACTAAATTTTTTAAACTTTGTTATGGTCCTTTTATCCTGACTATAATTCTTGCCATGTCTATTGCAGTGATTACTTGTTCAAGCTTTTGCTGATTGGGGACTCGGGAGTTGGCAAATCTTGTCTCCTGCTTAGATTTGCTGTAAGACAATTAGCTTTTCCTATAACGTCCTTGCCTATTTTGACACATGTTAATTTGGATATCTTGTCTGCCTGTTTGAAACTATTTTTCACCTCAGTTTGATTTTCATGAAATTTAATCCACAAGAATCAGTTATTTTAGTAAGCAGTACGCCTTTTTCCTATTTAACATCTTGGTGTTTCTATTTCAAGTTCATTTTCTTATTGAACAGTCTGTAGAATGTAACCAGTTTTGGAGAAGATTGGTTGTTTTTAATATTTATTTTAGAAATACATAGAGGTGGCAATTTGGACCCATTTACTTATAAATGTGTCAATTCGGTTGTGTTTATCTTAAATGGGTCAATTTAAATTCCTTTTATCGAAAAGGGGAATTTGTCAAATGGTCATACAGTTTGAAAGTCACCCACGGTGAGTTGAATGCATAGAACCTTCTAAGTTGTTTTTATTCAATGACTTAGGTTATTAGTGTATCAATATTGTTTTTGTACAGCCAACACATGATTTTAAATAAGAATTAAAAATAGACGGTCTTTTTCGTAACCTAGCCCGCCATGTTTTGATTTGTACTAAAAGATGACCTGTTTCAACCCTAACCCATCCAACAAGTTACCCAACCTGCCTATATTTTCATCTCTTGCAATATGCTGCATTGTCTTATTTCTGTTTTATCTTTTTAATACAGGACGACTCATATATTGACAGCTACATCAGCACAATTGGTGTGGACTTTGTAAGAATTATTATGAATTTTGTCATATGAATATCACATCTCAATTAAAGCTTGTTTAAAGTTTATCATGTACACTTATCGAATGCTTTATTTTCTCGTCTACCCTGCAGAAAATCCGCACTGTAGAGCAGGATGGGAAAACCATTAAGCTTCAAATTGTGAGTTTCTTTAAGTAGAAATTAATTTAAAGGATTCTTATCAACTAATTTTCCTCCTATTGGACAAATCAGTGGGACACAGCTGGACAAGAAAGGTTCAGGACAATTACCAGTAGCTACTACCGTGGGGCACATGGCATTATCGTATGCTTTCCAGTTCTTAGCTCTCTTTAAGAAACAGATTATTATATGTTGATAAAAAGATAACTTAAAGGTGTTGACTTTTTTGGTAAATTAAAGTATCTTATCTGGTTATTTTTTGCAGATAGTTTATGATGTTACTGACCTAGAAAGTTTCAACAATGTTAAGCAATGGTTGAGTGAAATTGATCGTTATGCAAGTGAAAATGTGAATAAACTTCTTGTTGGAAACAAATGTGACCTTACAGAAAGCAGAGCTATTTCCCATGACTCCGCTAAGGTACACATTTAACTTTTTTTTTTTCTCATTCCTCTACAGGTGATGATTTCTATCCATTTAGTTATATATGGGTCAATCTTATATTTTGTCTTTAAAACGGTCAAAGGTATTAAATTTAAAATTTAGCTTAAATGGAAACATGCCAAATAGTTCGAACTAGTAGAAAGTCTCCCAAAGTGTGTAATATTTTCATAAATCATCATAATTATTTTTGTTTCAAGAAATTGGATTAATATTTGGATAGATGATTGTTGTAAAAGGAGGCTAAATCTTGTGCTCTTTTGTTTTAGGAATTTGCGGATAGTATTGGCATTCCGTTTATGGAAACCAGTGCCAAAGATGCTACCAATGTTGAGCAGGCTTTCATGGCCATGTCTGCTGACATCAAAAACAGGTACCTCATATTTTTCTGGCAAACTTTTACATTTTTTTGCATGTTACTAACTTACTGCTCTCTCTGTCAAGCATCTCATTTTTTAGTTAATGAATTTCCTTTTCAAGTTTTGAGGAAAATAAGTTGAGTTTTGAATCATCTTCGCAAGAGATTTACTCCTAGATTTGGCAATTTGGGCTCATTTTATGAATAAATGGGTTCATATTGGCAAAATATATAGCTAAAAAGGGAACTATCGGATCAAACGAGCTGAAAATCACCTGATTATGTTTTTGATGCATGCTTTGTTTTAATAGAATAACTGGATTAATACTATAACAATTCTGTTTTTTACAATCATAATCACAACACTAATTCTTTATAAGCAAACCCTATTTTTCTAGAGTAAATGAATTATAATTTGTTTGAATGTATGAATCATCGTTTATTGCAGGATGGCAAGCCAGCCCGGAGCGAACAACATGAGGCCACCTTCTGTGCAGCTTAAGGGTCAACCTGTTGGGCAGAAGGGTGGTTGCTGCTCATCTTAGAATACCATCCTTGCAGCTGTTTGATTATAAAGAATCACCATGAAGCCAATTGTTATTTCAAGTTTTTTGCTACTATATTTTTATATAATTCCCCTATAAAAGCTATAGTTTTTATTATTTCACGAATCTGATTCTAAAATTGGTTGTACAAATTGCAACAGTTTTTTGCCGCTAGAGTTGGTTTGCTATTCTTTGTTATTCATGTTTTGAGCTGCGATAAAGTCACTGCAACCAGAATTCATTTTCGTTTAAATGTATAGATTTTTCTTGAACAGTTGTATGTTACCCTATCTATCCTACTTCATGTGATCTACACCAAACTAAATTACATCAACCCATCATAGACGCGGCTCGAACTCTTGACATCAAAAGAAGATTTACCATTCTATTTTTATTTGTCATTGGACCCAACCCCTACCCTGTTTAAATGTTTAGATACGAAGCATTTAGACATATATAAAGTAACATCATACCATTTGGTTAGGTTTTTCTTTCCCGTTGTTATGCGACTTTGTTCGTGATTTGGGTTGTATTTTTCTTGACTTGTTTTGACATACCATTTGGTTAGGTTTTTTTTTCCCGTTGCTCTGTGATTTTATTCGTGATTTGGGTTGTATTTTTCTTGACTTGTTTTGACACATCACACAACTATTTCATCTTGCCATCTACACTTTCAGTTTAAAATATAACTAGGATTATTGTACTGGTGCTACTATGGGTACACCATCCCTGATCTTTATACATGTTGTATAGATGATGAAAGAAGGGATAGAGTCGTGCTTTGTCATATTCGATGCTTGTTGTCAGTTGAACATATCATCATGACTCGTATGATTTGTAAAAACACCTATTATACGTCTCGAGTAATCTTTGACAGTGGTGTGTCTTGTCACATTCGTTGTTTTTGTGTTAGTCAAACACAACATTCTATCTGTATGATTTGTAAGAACACCAAGTCATACGGCTTGTATAAAATGTTTTAAGTAGTATTACACCCATACAACCTCGTATGACATCTTACATGACATGTATAATGCGTCAATGACTTGTGGTTAGTAGGTTGCTGATATACGTGTCGTCTTCTTATTGTACATGAAAATGACTGAACTAAGCTAGGTATATTGCTTCCAATGATTCTCTGATAAGTATTGACGTCATTTCATTCTTATGGTTTAACTCTTAAGTTATCATCGGGTAGACTAGTAGAATTAATTTAAAAATATATTTTGTTATCATGCTTAAAGTGTTTGATTTCTAGCTTTTTAAAGTTGGAATAGATTATGTATTTATAGACAAAAATATAAAATTTATTACATTTAATTAAACAAGGTTTTCTAGGGACAATGAGAGTCTATCCAATTGAGTTTTTCCACCTAAAACTTATTAAATTGT
Source organism: Flaveria robusta (assembly GCA_025506415.1). Classification (NCBI taxonomy): domain Eukaryota; kingdom Viridiplantae; phylum Streptophyta; class Magnoliopsida; order Asterales; family Asteraceae; genus Flaveria; species Flaveria robusta. Next base: position 43,346,728 of record CM046469.1, read on the forward strand.
GATTGCATTTTATTTTAAAAATTATAATTTTGATTTAAAAGAGTGCATTTATTAATCTAAAAAACAATTAACAGTTACCATAATTAACATTTCAAATGGTTTTCATATTAAAATTTAACAATAATGGGTGCTGATTATGCATTAACTTCTTGATGTTTAAATTGTTTTAAGATTTCATATATGCTAAAAAAGTAACTCTTTCGAAAATAATACCTTCGTGCACTAAAAAAAATACAATAAGTTATCATTTATTTAAATTTAAACTAAAAATCAATATTAGTATTTAAGTTAAAAAATAATTTATAATTAAGATTATACGATAAATTATTATTCATTATAAATAATTTATGTCTTGAAATGGCATATTGTTTTAGAAACAAAATTCAACAATCTATAAACAAAGGTATTAAAAGGTTGATACTATAGTAATTTCAGATTTAATATTATTTAAAATAATTGGTATAAATATGATCAAAATCATCTTTATATTTTTTAAAGAATAATTCATAAAGTGAGTTAGGCACTTAAAAGATAAAGTTGTTGCTTTTTGTATACTTATATTGATTTATGAAAGGGTTAAGCTATACATATTCCTATTATTGTTTATCATATTTTACTTTCAAAAAAAAGTTTCAAAACCTAACAAATTTTACCCCGGAAAACATCTTTAATTTTTTAAAAAAGTCCTTTTTTGTCTAAAATAGGGTTGAACACATTTTTTATATAATGATATGAAACATATTTAAAAATATTAAAAAAATTTATAAAAGTTTGACTAAAACCTTAATAGTTTCATGTTTACATACGAGTGATGATCATTCACCGTATGGAATCAAACAACCACTGTTAAAAACTAAACCAATAAGCATATTAAAAACTAAAATAAATGAAGAATCACAGCAAAATATTCAAACAAAATTAAATAGACGAACATTCATGATATAATCAACATATCCAAATCAAACATGTGAAAAATAAACTCAAATAAAACAACCACATTGAAAACTAAAAGCAAATACCGTATTCAACTCTGAAAAATCTTCCTACTCTAATAAAATAGTATCTAGGGGGTACACGTGGCAGCACCACATTCATCCCCATCAAAATATTTTAATTTCTCTCTGCTATTAAATAATTATATTTATTACTAATAATATTATTTAAATTTTATTTAGATTAAAAAATAGTTTTTTTTTCATAAATTAAGAAATAGATCTTTTAATTAATGTTATTTCTAAAGAAAAAAGTTTTTATAAAGTAAGGCGTTTTTCTAATACATTAAACTTTTTTAAAAATACAATTTATTTTAAATTGATGTTAGATTTTTTATAAACAAAAAATAATTAAAAATGCGAGTTATAATAAGCAAACTTTTAGAAATGACATTGTTTAATATGGTTTTTTTTTAAACAAAATTTTTAAATTTTTTTTGAAAAAAAAGTTTTAAAAAGTTGATATCATTGTTTTATTATTTATAATCTTTACTTATACGTAATTTCAATCATATCTTATCATAAAATATTATTTTATAATTAATAAATATTTATTATATTTAATATTTATTCAAAACGTGTAATACACGAATTTAATAAAACTAATTATAGAAATATATTCACAAATGCACGAGGCTACAGTATATAAGCTTAAAATAAAATAAAAACAATTTAGAGTCATGATTTGGAAATAAGCTTAAAAATAAAATAAAAACAATTTAGAGTCATAATTTCTAAAATTCAGATGGTTTGAACACTAAACCAAATCTGTTCTACTAGATCTAACAAGAAAGATCAGTTTTTAAGGGGATGGATGAATAGTGCAGATCGATGTGTTCAAATGGTTTAGAATCATTATGTAAAATTCACTAGAGAAAATGATGTATGTAATTTTAATTTTTGGGTGGGTATAATGAAATAATCAAGTTCGTAGGGATGTATGTAATTCTCCTTTTAGTTAAACGTATTACAGGGCTGGTATGGTAAATAACAAAATATAAAAGAAAAAAATGAAATATCATAAAAAGTTAACAGATGGGTATAATAAGTAAAAATAATTTAGAGCAAAATAGAACTAAAAAAGTTTACTTTTTTGAATGAACTTGACGTAAAAAAATATGACTACAATCATAGCAAGAATAATTAAACATTGAAAAAAACCAAATAATTCACAAGCAAGTTGAAAACATATTATATTGAGATGATATTAGTGGATGAGCAGGTACATTTTAGATTAATAAAATTATTTATTATATCTATTCTTGAAATTTTAATATTTAACTTTGTAATTAAAAATTGTATTATAATTTCAATGTATCAAAGTACAACCCAACGTCTGGAACATAATCATATATATTGTTCGAAAAACTTCTACATGAAAATAAATGTTTTTTCATTCATAAACCATTGCTAGATAAGTTTCGTTTCAAATTTAAGCAATTTGATAATAAACACATACTATGCTTAATTTTGACAATGATTACAAACGTACTAACTTTCTAGGCTTCAAATATGTTTTTGATTTTACTACCTTTCAATATATTTTATATGGTTCCATTTATCAAAAATTTAGAATTGGTTTGTTTTCTAATTTTAAACTAATTGCTTTTTAAATTTATCACACTAAGAGCATTCATAGACCTTTTTGTATATTTATATGAGTGTAGTCCTTATATTATATGAAATGTTTGTAAGTGGTTGTGAGTAAAAAATAAAGAAATGTTACTGTTCAATCTGTAAATTTAAGAAAATGCTTTTGAACTCTTATAATTTTTTTAATATTTTTAAAAGTTGTTGTGAGTGGAGGAGAAAGAAAATGTAATGATACAAAAATTAAAAATATTATTTAATTGAAAAGACGAGAGAAAAAAATAATGTTTTTAGTGTAACTATATGGATAAAAATAAGTAATGAGCTGTAAATAAAAATTTATAGAGTTACCGTATACTCACATATTATCATGTGGAGACAAAATTCCAATCGGAATTCAAATATGTAATCTTGCAATATAGTTTTTCATTAGCTGTGTAATACACGAGTACTAACCTAATATTATAATAACCGTAGAACTCTTATACTGTAGTTCAAGGACAAGGCTTGTAATTCGATTAAGAAGTTTAGCTCAAAATAATAAAGTATAATTTATTTAGAACCTTCACTAAATACAAACATACACCAGGTCCTTCACTAAATATAAAAGAACAGAAAATAAAATTTTTAGGTAACCCTATATCATATTACTATAAAAAATAATAAAAAAAATATTTATTTTGTTTTTGTTGTCAAACGGGAGCAACCTTTCGGAAATCGAAGCGTAATGCAGTCACAATCACCTCGGGACTAGCCTTTGACATTGTTGCTCCTTCATACTCTCCACCTCTCTTTCTAACCACAACCTAATTAGGGCTCGTTCTTATCATCCAAGGTAATCAATCATCCACCAATCCTTTTGATTATCAGTGTTAATTTCAGCTTAAAACACACCACTATTCATTAATTAAGAATCTTACTCATTTTGATTTCATACTCCAAAGTTCGCCCTATGTCGCTGTTCTTTTTTCCGTTTGGTTGATTTTCGATCACAAAACTGTTCAGTTCGTGTTTATTTTGTTGAATAATGACTCAATGACTCAATTTGCTTCACTGATTATCAAATGGTTAACGATATTTGAACCTGCGAGGGTGATTAATAAGGAGGAAAGTCGGAAACGTCAGTATTAGGCTAATCGGGAGTTTTATCATAATCTCTTGGAGGAGTTAGTTTAGTTAGCATTTATGAATGGTGATGTAAGTCGTGATAGTATTGGGATTTAGCAGAATGGGAGTAAGGTTAATTTTAAATTATATTGGGTGGGTAGATAGGCTGCTGCTGTTTGATGTTAAACTTATATCTTGTGAGTGTACTAATCGAAAGTATACGCTTAAATTTATAAGCAGTTGTGGGAAAAGACGATTTGTTTAGAACAGCTAACTCACGCATCCTATACTACTACTCCTAAATCTACACCTTCATTTCCACCATGGGAGTTGAACCCTCAACCACATAGGGAAGGGCATCTTTCCTACACACCTTGGTACGGCTAGGCCAATGCCCTTCAGTGAATAAAATGATGACCAACACAAAAGAAAGTGTTAAAAGTAATTGTAGGATGTAATTATATAAACATATATCATTATGTGGTCAAAAGATAATAAGGAAGTATCAACCCAGAAAGAACACAGTGTTGTACCATTAAGCGGAGTTGTGGAGAAACTGGGGGATGTGTAAATGTTATTAGGGTCTAAACATATGATATTTAGGCATTTGCAGATGAACGTTTCAAGCATTCAAGATGTTATGGTATTACTTGTTAGAAAGGATGTATTATCATTTTAAGGGTGATCAAAAGTGTTTGGTTTAAAATTGACTAATTACTAGGTTTGTTCAACGCAGGTCTGCCAGGAACAAAAATGACTCTCCTTGGATAAGACTAGCTAGCTATGAGTTTGCAATTGGACAAGTTTTAAGAATGCCTGGCATCAGTTTAGTTTCTCGAGAAACCATGTATGTCCTTGCCTCTGTGTGTGGATCAACTGTGCAATGATTCAATGTAGCAATACACATAACTTAAGATAACTCATGACTGTTTGTAGAAATTCGACTTATGTGATTTCATGGAACAGGAATTCTGTTTGCAATTGCAGTTACTCCAGAGGCTCAAACCCGATGTGCCGTCGAGAACCTCATATTCAATTGTCACAGGAAGAACAAAATGCAGCTGAAGAAAGCCTTTCAGTTTACTGCAAGCCTGTAGAATTATACAACATTCTTCAACGTCGGGCAATAAAAAATGTAACCCACTTAATTTGCCAACATTTCCTCCATGTCTAGTTATTTACTATCTTTTAGGTTTGTTACGTCTTAACTTGGAGATTGTGTGACACTTGATAGAATCATTTACTAGCAGCTTTTGCTTTTATACCAGTCACATTTTTTTCTGCTTCAACATCAAATGATATATCCTTTAAATATGTTGATGTCCTAACATATTCTATCCTAGAATTCTAAGAATGATTTTAGTGACTTGTATCAGAAGTCTAACCTTATGTTTTGTCTCTAACTGAGGGTATAATTTCATGCAGCCATTATTTCTTCAAAGATGCTTGCATTACAAATCACAAGCGAAGAACAAAAGAAGGCAAGAACGCTACTACGCAAATTGAAATTGAATTTTACCATCATCATTGATTACATTCTCAGTATTTAGTTGGACCTGCACTTGGTCTTGGACCAAAACATGCTTAGAATTAGGTATAATTAGCTATAGAACAGTGATAGTTGTTGAGAAACCATTGTTTAATCTCACACGCTCAAATGCTCAATCAACAGTGGCAATACAAATAAACTTGCGAGAAAAGAAAAGAACACCATGATATGATTGTATGATGCAGTCCTTTTTCTGTTGATGTGATTGGGCACTTCAACATCTGAATTGGAGAGTATATATTTTAATTTTTGGTAAAATGGTTTACTGTGTTTAGAGGTGAAGTTGAGGTTAGCAACTTGCTCTCTAGGACTTGCAATCTGATTAGAAAAATACAGGCAAAGCCTTCTAGTTTTTGTTAGTGCCCATGAAGGACCCCTGCCCATTCTGTCAGGCATAACCCCAACCAAGGCGCTACATTCTCAGGCTCCTACTGTCGTGGCGGTGGACTTCATACTCCACAACTCAACAATAACATATTCCATAAATCATTAGCTTTATATGGTTAAATCTTTTTTGATCCATGGCCTAAAAGTTTTGACATTTGTTGCCTCCGCTCATTCCAGGATTCAAATTTCAGTTTCCATATCTGGAGCTATTAATGATGGAATGCATACTCAGAGCCTTTTTCCTTTGTACATATTACTGGCAAGGCCACTTTCTACAACTAACTTGGAGGTAGTGCTAATTTTATATGTTTTTTTTTCTTAGGCACTTCTCATAAGATTACTTTTATTTTTCTTAATTTTTTTTATTGTTTTCAAGAGTTCAGCTGCTTACCACTTCAGTAAGGCTAGTAAACTGACTGCTTTTAGTGGAGCTAAAACTGCGAGTTGTGCTCAAGCTAAGTTTATTTTACCAGAAATTAACAAATTATCAGCAGATATCAAATCTGGCTCTCTTGCGATGTTGTTGGTGAGCTGTGGTATGACATTTGATTGCATATGTAGATGACCTTTTTGTAGTTTGTTTGTTTCAGTTTGTTAACACATTCTATTAACTTTACAGTTGATATTACAAATCGTCAAGAAATTGATCTGACTAAGGACCACACGTTTCTTCTTCAGGTACGTGTGTTTTTGGATGATATATTATTTTAGATCTTATTTTGGCTCTTTGTACACAGATGCTAGTTCCTTTCTGAAGATTTGTTTCTTGTATCTGTTTTCTCATCTGTACATACTGACAGCAAATGTTGGAGGTTACTGTTTATTGGGCCATATCCCAATGGATCAACTTCATTTTGAAAGATCTCCAAATCTAAGTTTAGGAAAGAGAGCTGAGATGATGTCAAGTGTTAGCATGCGTTCCTGCTATATGAAGGTATTCTTTCTGTAAGAGTAGAAAAACTTAAAATTAAAAAATCTGCTTAACAATACGCGTTGTAGTTTGTTGCCACAAATTTATATTCTGTAATTTTACAAGGATCATTTGGAAGACATGCTAAAGTTGGATATATGTTACCTATTGTTTTTATCACCGGGCAATTTTTTGCAGTTGAGTAGTTTGGATGATGCAAAATGTGTTTCTTTCCAGTTTCCACATAATTCAGAAGCTGTGGTATGTTTTCTAAGCTCTCTGGTTAATAATTATAATGTTTATATTCTTACTGCTCATAAGCTCATTTTATGGTGCCAAAGAGTATATTGCAGCAGGTACCAGTTATTGTTTCTGCAGAGGAGCTTGGGGCAAAAGATATATCTGCTTATGATTTGTATTCATTCAATAACATACCCGATAAATCCCTACCTCGTATTATGAGGTGGTTATTATTTTTTCACTTTTCTTTTTCTATTATGCAGTCTCTCTCTGATGTTTTTTGTAGTTGAAGTTAATTTTGGTTTACATAGTGTCAGTGTTTGTTGTCACTAAATGACATCTAATAGACTAATAATATAACTCAAAGCTGTAACACCCAAAAAAGCATCAGAAAATGGACTAGAATACCTTAAATTCCAATTCAAAGCAGGTTGGTGCTCGCAGCTTAACTATATGGTAATTTAATTGAACTAAAGGCTTCGCAGAACAGAGTATTTTAGTTGTCTAAATTTACCTATGTAATCCTGCATGTTTGGACTTTTTTTTATCATGTTATAATAAGCAAAATATTCTTCCTCAAAACAGCTGTCATCATCTTTAGATTCTCAGTTAAGTTGCCAATATATATTATTTTAAGATGAAAAAATTACTGATGCCTATTACTTGCAGAATTGTTTAGTCATCTGCAATTAAATTTGAAGTCATTTGAGTGACTTTCTCATGAGGAGATTTGCGGATTGATGTCTTTTTTCATATTGATGGTTTTATGACCGCACTTTACTTATTTGTGGATAAAATATAATGTGTATATATAATCTTGTGTTCTTTGGCTGCTTTATTTCATCTCTTTTTGAAATATATTTCTATTTATTAGAACTGTGATTCCTTTTTAAAATTCTATCACCACCTCCTGGTTTCTTATTGGCTCTATAGATTTTTTTTTCACCATAGTTACCTTTTGTTGTTTTTGAAATAAATTTTAACTTCTGCTGCCTTTGCTCTCAGGTTGAGAACTGGAAATGTCATTTTCAACTACAAGTATTACAATGATATGCTGCAAAGGACTGAAGGTAGTGGGAAAAAATTGGTTCCACTTTTACTGCCATCGAGATGCATTAAACAATAATTATAAGTTCACTAGGTGGCTTCTCTATCTATTTATTTTACAAAAACAAAAAACATAAAAGTTCTCCCTGTACTCATGTTTTGCTGCCTGCACTAAATAACATCATTTGTTTGCTTCTTTGTGAAAAGAGTGCCTGCCTGCAAGTGTTTTAGGTATATCTCATATATAAACAATTTTTTATAAAGTTTGACCACCTAATTATTGCAAGTTTTGTTAAATGTGTCGGGTTGCAGTTCGCAAAGCTAAAAAATTACTTTACTGCAGTGAAGCCTCACCATCTTTATATATATATATATATATGCCTATATGGTGCTGATGCGTTTGGTGTCTTTTTAAACCTAATTAATTGTTCAATTGCAGTTACTGAAGATTTTTCATGTCCATTCTGTTTGGTGAGATGTGCAAGTTATAAGGTAGATATGGTTCTGACTTTATTTTAATATTATTTCTTAGTATGCAATTTTGAATGTAATATTTGTGTAAATCTTGATGTTTTCAGGGTCTAAGATTTCACTTGACTTCATCTCATGATCTATTTCGCTTCGAGTTCTGGGTTGGTAACTTACATAAATCTGTACTATCTTGTTGCTGTTTTTAACCAGAATATTTATTGTCATACTTCTATTATTTGTGCAGGTAAATGAAGATTACCAAGTTGTGAGTGTATCTGTGAAGGCTGATGTACATAATTCTGAGGTAAGATTAGGATCATCACCTTGATGTTGCTTGTATTGGATAGTAATCGTTGCTCAACTTATTTTTCATTAAAAAAATTAGATTTAACATACTTTATTTTGTTTTTTGGATATCACTTGCTTATGTTCCTATTTATTTGCATTCAGATATGGTTGTTTTTGTTAATGAAGGTGCTGAAATAATGATTTGGTTTTAGATGGATAAAGGATTGTTTAGAGGTGGCAAACTGGGTGGTTCGGTAACACGTGAAAATGGGTAATTTTTGGAATGGGACAGTTTAACCTGACATTTTATGTCCACTGTCCAGAAAGGTTGACCTATAAAGTATTAATGTATATTTTAGTGTTTCAAATATGAGTTAAAAATCATGTTCTGTAAATAATAATATATTCATTTGGAATAACCTTTTTTTCTGAAAAACATTATTTAGGAGGTTATGCATGAAATCTTTGATCCATTAGAAATAAAATCATAACTCGAATTAACCTGTTCATAAATTAATCGGTTGAATTTGCTACCCGGCCCACCTCTACATTTTTATATTTCTTTGATTAGTCCACATGGACAGTATTATGGAATGCCAACTTCTTTGCTGTTCATTCTGTTGTGTCTTCACCATATACTGAATACAGGTTTTTCTTTCTTTGCTTCTACTTTAATTTGATTAAAATATTGTATTTCTTTTCTTTTTCATGTGCTGCTCAGATTGCCGGTGATGGCATTGACCCAAGAAAACAGACTTTTTCGTTTTGGTAATTTATGAGCTGTTTTCTGCTACACTATAAGATGTGTATAGTTTGATTCTTATAATAAAAGTAAAAATGTTAACTAACATGGGTGTAACCCACTTTATACAGCCATAAGCCCATAAAACGCCGGAAAACAAATAGTCAAACTCAAAATGCAAACCACGTGCATTCGCTTATGTTGGATTCAGGTATTGGATAAATTAGCTAATGTTTTATTCATGATTCATTTGGGTTAAAAAGGATTATTTCAGTAAGAATTGTTTGATTTGCTGCAGAGGGTGCAAAATGTGACACTTATAGTCCTAATACAACATGTATTTCAAGTGGTACTGGTGTTTCATTTGCTGAACCAGACTCTGTACAATCTGTACCTGGAACTGGTACCCTTGCGCCACATTCTATGCTGCAATTTGCAAAGACACGAAGGTTATCTGTTGAACGATCTGACCCCAGAAAGTATGATTTCTTTTCTCTTAAACCTATTTTCGTTCTTTTCCACCTCAGGCTGTAAATTATTTGACGAAATTAGAGGTAGCAAAATGGTGAGCGAGGTGGGTTAGCCGATGGATACTGTTTCACTTTTTCGTTCAGATCGACCCAAAGGCTTTTGTTTTTGAAAATTTAGTTCTTTCGATGATTAGTGTGTCATAGATGTAACAAACATTATATTTTAAGATAATAATTTAACCTTATGAGTAAATAATTTAAAAGGTTTTAGCATTAAACTATACACTTTGGGCTAATTCCAACTCATCTTTTTAAATTATAACTTAATTTACTGATATTACATGCTAGAAACGTATCATGACTGAATCGACCCCTTTTTAAGTAATTTAGTTAATGTGAAATTCGTTAGCACTCTGTTGATGACCCTGAAGGCCAGTGAATTGTTTGCATTTAAAGATGGTATATGTGTAACCACTTATTGTTTTTCTTAATTGCAGCCGAGCACTCTTGCAGAAACGGCAATTCTTTCACTCACACAGAGCTCAGGTTACCTCATAACATGTTTTCAGCTTATCATATATGGTTGTGCTATTATCTTAAAATGTAGATGTATGTAGTTATTATTGTGGTAGGTTGTATGGAAGTTACTGTTTTGTGGGGGCATAAGAACATGTTTGGAAATAACACGATTGTTGATAATCATGCAACACGGCCTACAAAGGAAATTGTTCAAGAGAGTCATTAGACTTATTTTTTGGGTATATTTATATGGCAATGTCAATATCAATGCCAGATAAGATTTTACTTTTATAGCCAAGAAATACTCCAAAAAAATTCGTGTATCAGCTATATGCTTGCGTATCATCAGAAATGTTTTGGAATATACAAACCGGACCCACTTATTAAGAAAATAAGGTCTATACAAAAGCAGCCTCTAAAAAATGCATATAAATTAAAAAATGTAAAAAGTGGCGAGGTCTGTACATTTCAAGGCATTTACAATGATATGCAAACACAAAGTAGATATGTGAAAATAATTATTCTTGTGATTTTCTCATATTTTAATTTGTTATGAATTGTGCTAAAATGCAATGCACCCTCAAATATTTGAATATAAAATTCCGTTTCATCGACTTTTCAGCCAATGGCTGTGGAGCAAGTTTTTGCCTCAAATATTTGAATATAAAATTCCGTTTCATCGACTTTTCAGCCAATGGCTGTGGAGCAAGTTTTTGCGGAGCAAGATAGTGAAGATGAAGTTGATGACGATGTTGCTGATCTTGAAGACAGAAGGGTATGGCCTGAAAACACAATATAATTGGTTTCATTATACACACATACACATAAGGAGTATATATGTATGTACTTGAGCTGTGTTTGTTTAGTGAATGTATTCTAATGTAAAAACAGATGTTTGACCTGGCATTTCAACGAAATAACAAATCCTAGAACTGGATGTTGGTTTGATTTTATTAATTGGGCTTTGACGGGTAGTTTACATATTTTTCAGATGCTTGATGACTTTGTTGACGTCACCAATGATGAGAAGCAAATGATGCATCTCTGGAATTCTTTCGTTCGAAAGCAACGGTAAGTTATGTTATTTCAGTAGATAATCAAATCTTTTGAGATTTTTGATTGAAGGGGTACACATTAAAAATAAACAGTATATATTATCTCAACGATTCCAGTTTTCTGAAAATATCGTTTTAGGAGGTTGTATCGCAAAAAATATACTTTTGACTCCCTTTAATCTGTTCCATAAAACACTTTTACTAGTTTCAACCCTGAGTGGTGGAACTAGAAGTTCTTAACTAGGGAGTCATAACAGAATTTTGTTTACATTCTTTTTAACAACTCTACTAATGACAATTTAAGGGTGTTAAAATACAAAAAAGCAATGAACCTTTGATTCTCTTACTAATAAAAAGTTCAACCATCAGGAGGGTCAACAAACCTTCCGAATCCTTCAGTTCGGTTCCCGTTCTAAGTTAATAATTATGATTTTAGTGCTTAACAGATTTTTTTTTAACAATGATGTCAGGGTGCTGGCAGATGGCCATACCCCATGGGCGTGCGAGGCGTTTTCTAAATTGCATGGACAGGATTTTGTTCAGAAGCCAGCACTTCTCTGGTATCGATTCGTATTTCATCTTTACACTTTTCCGTACTCTCTTATTAGTTATGCAAAGGTGTTCGTGATTGGGTCAACCAAGCATTTGAGTTGGCAATATCTTGCTTATTTATATATAGCCATATAGACGGCCGTTTAATGCAGAAAAAACTTTAAATAGGAAACTGTAAGAAATGCATAAACACCTATACCTACTACCTATTACTTTTAACTGTGATTCTTGAGGTGTTTATGCAATATCTTTAAACCACTACATTTAAGTGCTTATGCTGCTCTTGTGGATATCTACTTAAATTTTGTTTTGTGATAAACACACCCCTATATATATATATATGTAATACGTAGGTTAAATACATCATGAATTTTAAATAAAGACTTGCTAGATCTACATAACCACTTAAACCACTTTACTTGTGATACATAAGGCAGTTATGTATACCTTATGTAACGGCATAACAGTTTCTCTCTTCTATTCTAACGTCATGACTTAAAATTGGTGGCGTATATGTGTTTGTGTATATATACACATTATAAACTGGAAGTTATGTTGATTGAATGTGTATGTGGTGTTGCAGGTGCTGGAAATTATTCATGATAAAATTATGGAATCACGGTCTTCTTGATCAACAATCCATGAACAACTGTAACTTAATACTGGAACGCTACCAACACATTCATCCTACCACAACTCAAATATGACACACACCTCAACTCCTCACTCTTCTTGTAAGCATTTGTTGTATATTTGGGTTATTACTGCTTTATTTCTGTTATTTACTATACTCCATATAACACAATTTTATCCAACAAAAAACGATTTTTTTAATTTTTATTTTCTTCTATATATTATTGCCTAATATTTTCAAACAAACAACTAAAAACCCTCAGACATGCTGTGTCAGGCTCAGGATCTTGAGCTTTCACTTGCTTGCGGTCTTGTCGTTAATCTCTCGGGCCTTATGATCCGAGGCCCGCCTAGTCTGGTCTGATGTGTCTACACGGTGTGGATGTCCGCTCATTACCTGCCTTCACATTCATGATAATACTGCAACTATGATAAGATACCGTCATGTCCAACCATTAACAAGAGATGACAGTTCCAAGAGTACATTGACACACTTCAAAGTTACTTGAAAGTAATAGAATAAACCTCTTATAGGTATCCATATCCTCCTCCTTAGCAAACTCTTAAGACAATTGTTGCCTTTCAGGAATTTATTCACATTCATGCATTGATCAAAATGCACCCCTTTGATGGGGATATCTAAGTGTGATTTACACACAAATAACATCTATATAACTTGGTCACATGTTCTCCAAATTAGAGCTCTCAATAAAAAGATCCTTTAGCAACATGTTATAGTTTCAAAGTACCTTTTTATTGACACAATCTTTTTCAAGTTTTCAACTACATATGGGCAATATCTCACTTGGACTACCAAGCTAGAGTCCAATTCAACTAAATTATGCCAAGCCTTTAAGCTGGATTTGAGAACTCAAATAGCAACTTATATAACCAGGTTTAATATAGCAGACTAGACTCAACTCATCTAATACAACCTTGTTGTGAATCTAGATGAATAAGGCGCACATTACCCGATCCAACTCTTGTGCTCTTCGCCAAAGCTTCAATCGCACTAGCGTAATAAGCCCTCTGACACGATCACCTTTTATGGTTCTTCATCACGTATTCAAACTTAAACTCTAATATGGAACACGAAAATATATAAGTTGAGAATAATTGAAAGAGTTACCTTAAATTTACCTTGAAATCGAGTCTTGATGTGAACCACAACCAAAAACAACCACCTAAAGCAACTAACCGGTTATGAGGTCCGATTGCAACCCAAAACAACGAGGATGATGGCTTCTGCTCAAGAATAAAACTTCTAGCAATGATGATGATTTGCTAATATCTTAACAGTAAGCCAAGAACTTATTGTAAACGATGATTACACAAACCTCTTTTACGGATCCGATTGCAAGAAAGGAGTAAGATAAAGATAATGATCCATGTTTCAAGAATAGAACAAAAACAATTTCCAGTCTCTTCATCTCTGGTGTAGGGACGGATAAGGTGGTGGTAGCTAAAGAGAACAATGTGGTTTTTATGCGGGAATGAAGATTGAGGAAGGTCACTGCTCACTACACTGCAATCCTATATCGCTCATGTCACAGCTGCCTTTGTGGTAGATCCCCTCTAAGCCGCCATTAGATCTATCTTAATCTACCATCGAAGTGGCTTCGATGTCGAGCCTGACTTCGATTAAGGTAAATCACTGGCAACCTCACGCTCCTCTGTTCTTCGCCGTTAGATGTCAAGCCTGACTTAATTAGGGGCTTAGGCGAACTGAGCCGCTGATAACTACTTGATATCAACTTGCTAAAAGTTTGAATTTGTAAGCCCGAGCATTAAATAAATATTATTATATATGAAACTATATAAAAATAACTAAATAACATAAAAATATTAATATATACGATATTACAACTATAGAATATAAAAAAAAGTTATACATGAATAAAAGACTAGATATTTCATAACTAGTTGAGTTTGTGATTGAAAATTATTAACAAGTCAAGTTTCCTTGTTAAACATAAAGTATGAAACGAGTCAAGATTAAACTCTTTTATTTAAATGACGCGAACTCAAACCTGACTCATTTATATCATTTAGTTACGTTGCGTTTCTAAAATTCTTGACTTGTTTACATCAACTAGCCTCGCATTCTTAAAATTTTAGGAAATGGAACTCTAAATAGACGATTAAATATATATATATCTTGTAAATTTGGTTATTAAAAATTTCAACTCCGAAAATTATCTATATAACAATTAGCAAATGGATTAATAGTAAACTTTTAACTCTTTACAATTTATCCACAAATCTTTAACTCTTCATAATTTAACCATAAACTTTTCATTTTTTATAGTTTAGCCATAAAGTTTTAATTTCTTAATGTTTGACCACAAACTTCAATTCATTATAATTTAAGCATAAAACACTTTTAATTATTTATAATACAAGTTTTTATGTTTTCGTTGTTTAATCTTTATAGTTAATTTTACACATATTTTGTTTTTCTCTTATAACTTTTACATATTATTTTATTCAATTCAAAAATATAGTTGCGACATGCTTATTTTTTTATGTTTGATATAAATTTTATTTAAACCAGACTACGTTTTGACGTAATTTTTATCCAAAAAATTGTAGCAAATATAATATGTTTTACTTTTTTTTCTGACGGTTTGTGTAAAATTATTTTTCGTTTATTGCTAATTTTTAAAAGGACGTAAATTTTGTGTTATTCTCGAATATACCTTCACGACGTATTTTTTTATATGTGTTTTGATATTTGAAACCGGGGCATAATAACATCATACACTTCTCTTAACATCTTCATTCACATTAATATACCCGCTGCAATGCACGATTATAACCATCGAGTTACATACAATAATTGAACTTTGACTTATATCTTCGGGAGGGTTGCTTCTACTCAACTTGCAGTATGACATTTACATATTTAATAGTATACAATTTATTTTCAATATAGTATATATTATATATTAATCAGCATGAATTCTTCTCAATATGCTAAATTAGAGGTCAAGGTTTCTTGTCATATAATTTGAACCGTAGGATTTACACATTTTAATATATTAATCAAAAATTTTTTTTTTATCATTATATATATACTAATTACCAATTTCTTATACATTATGAGTTGTACAACATGTTTAGGGGTGGTTATCAACTTTTGTCTTATTTTTTTAATCTTTAACTTTTCATTTTAACCCAACATTTTTCCATCTTTTACAATTTAACTCAAATATTTTTTTACTTTTAACGTTGGTCCCTATACTTTTTATATTTTAAAAATTTTCATTTTACGTTTCGATCTACATTTTGCGAGTTATTAACATGCTGCAGTGTGCGTGTGTAGTTGAACGTTTTTATGCTTATTTTTCTTCCCGTTTAACGATACCGTCGCAACACGCTGGTCCAAGATCAACTTAGTTATTGTTTTAAATGTTTTACGTTTCGCCTAACGGCGGTGTGTCCTTGGTCTGCGTTTCGGTTGGTGGTCGCTAACGGTAGTGTGTCTTTGGTGCTACTTAGCATTGTTTTACGCCCCCAGCAACGCGGGAGGCTTAATACTAGTTTTAATATATTAATCAAAGACTTTTTTTTGGTCTTAACTGTTTTAAAGATTGATTGAACACGTGTTGATTGATTTGATGAATAATCGCAGATTAAAAGCACAAAGACAAGTTAACTTATTTATAAGCTACCCGACATTGCTAGTAAAAAACTTGAATCCAGTTGATTTTAAACAAGGGAGTTTTGTTTCTCACACGATTGATTGTGCATTCAACACCAGACAAAAACAAACGACCGTTGATCACACATTATAGAGTAAACGGGCATTCACCTTTCCACACATGTTCAGGGAATCTCACAAGCATTAATGACTACCGTTCCCACCCACCACCATGAAATTAATTCACCATTAGTTCACTTCCTATTATAACTTCACCACCATCTCATTCAACCACAATTTATGAGCCTTCTAAACATTCAATTACAATTCACCACAACTACTCTCCTTCATTTACTAAAAATTTTCAACTTCTTAAGATTAAGTATAAAAAAAGGTTAGATTATTATTATTAGTATACATTCTAGTTTACACTCTCTTTTGTTGTTGATTGTAATTATTTAAGGTAATGGCTTCAAGTTCATGTCAAGATATAGTGTCGGTTCGTGTTTCGAATCACCCTTGGCTTCAGCTTCTTTAAGGATTAGTTGAATATAAAAGAAGAAAGTTTTACATAAAGAATTCGAGTCTTCACGTTCGATATCTTGGAACTTGTTACGGGACGTCATGAAATTTATCCGTGCTCGTAACATGATGAATGAGCAGTGAAAAATGTTTTTTTTTTTTTTTTTTTTGCCATGAGCGGCCCTCAATATAAAGAGTTTTGTTTGTAGTTTTTCTATGTTTAATTTCGACTCGAACTACTATAATTATATGTATGTTAACTTCATGAGATTATTTGTGTTTGTTCATTGATGTTTAATTGATTTTAATTATTTATATTTTTTTTAATTTGTCATTTCACAGTGACGAGGATAATTATGTTTTGAAATTGAAAGCACAAAATGCTATTTTAATTTTAGAAACTTCCTGTTCAATGTGCTAGGGAACACATCACCTAAGTTGGCGACTTTAAAAGTATACATTTGTGGTTCAAATTGATTTCGAGACAAATTCAATACCAAAACTTTTGGTTCGGTTGAGCTCTTCTTTATTTATAAGGGTTTTCTTTGGCAACATTTCTTTAGGGAAACAATGTGAGACAAAATGTGTGCAGAGAGTTTTAGCTTATATGGTCAGAGAGTTTTAGCTTATATGGTTGTAGATTGTGTTTTAAAGGTTTGGGTGTCTTAAAATATAATGAAATGGGGTTCCCGTCATCCCAAATACTTTACATAGTACTATATATAATAGAGTAATTATAACATTTGCAAACTTTATTCGTAAATAATTTATATGGATCAAATGAGAATTTTTTCTTTTTGATAACTCTATAAACCAATGTGAGCCACTAGTTTTCAATGGCAAAATAATAAATAACATAAACATAATAAAAAAATTATAAAACAAAAAATAACATGAAAATAAAAAAAAATAAATACAAAAAAATGTTTCTATCGTTTCCCTCTTTCATAAAAAAATAAAAAAAATTTAAAAAATAAAAAAAATCGTTTTTTTTTCCAAATTCGTTTTACACATGTGTAAAAACAGATTTACACATGTGTATTACCGGATTTACACATGTGTATAACAGGATTTACACATGTGTAAATAACATGTGGACGATTTTTTTTAAAAAAGTATATCAATATGGTAGAGACGTTGGAAAGATAAAAAAATACTGAATTTGATGGTGAAATTTTTTAAAAAAATAATATCATGAAAAAAGTTATGAACGTTTAAAAAAAATAAAAATGACATGTGATTTGCATATGACAAAAAATGTATAGCTTATATTGGTTACTAGAGTTCTAAAAAAAAAAGTTAGTTTTCAAGATAACCCCACCATTGATTGCATAATTATTTAACATTGTGCGTAAGTATGGAAAAAATGCTTATGCCCCTCGACTTCTTACGACGTGTAGCATTATGATGGTTTGTATCTTCACACACTAATTTGCCTTAAAAAATGAACAATTCATTTGCGTAGTGTTCTTGTAATATTTAGTACGAGACCCCACCACATAATATGTGTATATATATATATCATTTATTCTTTTTAAAGACTTGTTTGATTAAAAATATGCATTCTTAATATGGTATTCTTTTAAATATGCTTGATTAAATGTGATGATAGTGCAAGCCGTGAGCTACGTGATGCGTGACCAAATATATGATGGTAGTTATTTTGGATTTTCTTTTATCACATGTATATTTTAATCAATGTCATTTTGCGTGTAAAAGAAAATAATAATTTGTATTATTAAATTCGTTTTGATAAGAGACTTTTCAAAATATTTTGTATTAAAAATATTTGTTTTTATTTTAGGTATTGAACAACCTAGATGAATAGCCAAAATAAACTTGATTGTGACATATATATCTAAAAATATATTCTTGATGAAAAAAGAGACACAAATTATGAAATGGGACCTTGGAGAACAACTGGTTTGCAACTTGTATGATTGTTTGTTGTGGTCATATGCAGGGCCGACCCAATAAGATTATAGGGTCAGGCGGGGGTGACCTAAGACCTTCACATGTTGAGGGCTCAATTTTTTCAATGTTTGAGCTATGTAATTATAGCTTTGGGTTAGTTAATACGTTTTGGGCTAATGTTCTGTTTTGGTCAGAATAGGCTTGGCATTAATTTTAGTTTTAAAACTTGGGTCTGCTAGAAAAATAAGCTTTATATAAATGTTTCGTATGCTTTTTAATATATAAAAAGTAGATTAAAATTTTTTTAACTCCGCCAAATATAAGCTATTTAGTTTATTTTTGCCGGTCTCCAGCCCGGATAAAAGAGAAGAGTTTTATTAAAGACTTAAGGAAAATGTCTCTAAAATTAACCTCGCCTTAGGCCACTAAAATGGTTGAGCCGACTCTGATCATATGCTGTATATCCATGCTCTTTTGTTTCCAAGCCATAGTCCCTTTTGCTTTAAGTTACCTACAAGTATATTATTTATGTAATTTTGTTTATATAGATAAATTATCAAAAATAAATGCGTCACAGTAGTTGAGGTAATTTAAGTATTTTAGGGATGCGAAAACCCGTTATGGTTTTTGTGATTTATGGAACAAATACGACATTAACATATTTACAACTAGGTTACTACTCGTGTATTACAGGGGTTGAATATAAATAAAATATTAAATAGTTATTAATAAAAGTAAAAAAATTATAAAACGATCTTTTGATATAAGATATGATTGACATATGTACGAGTGATAAAAGAACGATATCATTTTTAAACTTATGTTTAATTTTATTTTTGTTTTTTCACAAAAAGTTGTTTTTAAACAAATTTGTTTCATAAGAATTTTATTTTTTAAAAGCCACAGGTTTTAAAATATATTGTGTTTAAAAGTTTGATATTCTTTTTGAAAAAATTTTATATATTATAAAAAAATTATTTCTTTACAAATTGCATTTGTAGAAAGATCTTTTTTTAATTTAGAATATTTTCAATATGAAAAGAATTAAATAATATCATTTGTATTTAATGTGATATTTATTAGGAGAGAAAAAAACGAGAAAAATAAAATTTAGCAGCTCTAAAATATGACAAGTGGCCTACAAAAAAACCTTATTTTAGTAATATAGATAGATTAGGGTAGCGTTATAGGAAAAGAATGTTCAATCTAAAACGTCTAAGAAAAATTGTGTGTTAACATGGGTACTACTATGTTTTAAAGAAGATGATATTTGGTTATTGTGTCAAATATGTCAGCTCATTATGTTATACGTTCATGTGTCAAATATCAGTTCATTGCGTCATATATTTTACATCATTGTTATGTTTTCAATCATTGTGTTTTATATTTTAGATCATTTTATGTTATTTTTGTCATTTTTTTTATAGATTATACACTTGTTATCTATCATTGGCTTTACAATTAAAAGTACACAATTATATACTCTCACTAATGTATTTTTTAAACTCAGTGTTGAAGATTATACATGTGGTACTTAGTCGTTAATTTAATAGATTATATAAATTTGTTATCTATCATTGTGTTTAACACTAGAAGCATATAATGATGTTATTTCACCCATATATTTATAAAACTCATAATATTCAAGATAACACAACGACAATCAAAAGACGCAATAAGACATTATGTTATTTTGTCATGGTTTTTAATGTATTAGATTAATTAGTTGTTAATTTATTATTGTGTATTACATAATATATACAAAACTATGTTATTTCATCATTATATTTTTTAAATTTATCATTTTGAGAAAAACACATTAGTATTAAACAAAACACCATAACTAACAAAACATATATAATGAACTGCACTAAAGATATAATGACAAGATATGAGTTTAAAAACGTAAAAAACGATCGTTTTATAATGTAATTTTATAAAAAAAATGGGGAGAGAGAACATACGAAAAGTCAACAAAAATAGTTATTCTAAAATATATCTAACAAGCTTTTTCTATAATTTGATTTTAACTATTTATTAATAAAATGAATGATTGAAATATTTTATAATTTCAGTTTTAGAAGTTTTTCTATTTGGATATTTCCCTACAATATCTTATACATAAATATAGTTACAAATCATATATATTAAAACTATATTTTTGTTTTAACACAAATCATTGCGGTCTGTCGTCTGGCTTGGCAGCTCACGTGACTTGACTTGAACATGAATAACAGTGCTGCTGAGGGTAAATAATTAGTAAAAATTAGTATTAAGCCCCCCCGCCCCCCCCCCTCGCGCGCTCGTTTGAAGCGGGCGACGTAAAAACTATGCCAAGTAGTGCGTAGCATTACTACCGTCAGTAACCACCAACACCAAAAAGTTCATATTAAAAAAGAAATAAAAAAATAAAAAGAACGAAAAGTAGACGTAAAAACGTTGAACCACGCAGTCGAAACGTAAAAACAATGGTAAGTCGACTTGAGACCAGTGCATTGCAATGGATGTTTAATGGGCGCGGGGGGGGGGGGGATAAGCGTACAAACGTTGAATCACACATGAACACTACGGCGTGTTAACTCGCAAAATTAGACCGAAACATAAACCGGAAACTTGTAAAATATAAAAAGTATAGATGACCAAATTGAAAGTAATAAAATGTATAGCTAAATTATAAAGATATAAAAAGTATTGGATTAAAATAAAAAAATTAGAAAAAATAAGTACAACCAATAAAATATATTGTACAACCTTAACGCATACCAAGATTGGTAATACTATATTCAATTTAAAGTACAACTATTAGAAGCTTAAAGTACAACTTTAATGCATAAACTAACTTGATAATTAATAATATATAAATATCTACACATCAAAAGTAATATACAACCCGTGTTTCTATAAACAAATATACAACCTATGGTTTCCGGAGCTCCGCTTTCGGGTCACCTTCTAACAAGTTCTTCGTAGTTGCAGCTCGGATCCAAGCTAGGAATGACTAGGCATGATGCAAACAAACATCAAGCCTGAGCCGGGTTTGATTGTAGCATCATAGTTCATTTAAAAAGTCTATTTGATTTTGTATAATCAAATTTGAATAGTTTGAATATAATTCCATCATTAGATCAACTTTTTTCTCAATAATATGGTTTTTTTAACAACGAAATATACGATCATCTTCGAAGGATATGTGTTATTTTAATCGGGTTTATCTTTTCGTTTTCCAGCTTGAATCGCACCCTCAACCTCCTTAGAAAGAAACCTATAACTAGAAAACCCACTGACTCAACACTGAGCATTTTACTCAAAATAAAACTTGAACTCATAAGCTTCTTATATTTACATATTATAAATATTTTATCTTAACCAGTTAAATTAAAGATAATCATCAATAAAATTGGTTGTTGAGTTGCATGAATTGAGGCATTGTGGTAGACTGACAGGCCGTTAAAATGACGACCTTACCCTTTAAACAAAAAAAATATATGATAGTGACCTAGATTAATATTTTTATCAAGTATAAGGAATTAAACATTGATATCTTTGTTGCACGGGACATGCCATATTTTCCACTTTTCGTATATTTATTATATAAAAAAACAAATTTATTATAATAAAGTAAATTATTGTATATTCGCTTAAAATTCAAATCTCATCACATCTAACAAACTAACATCATAATATAAATTATAGCCGTAAAAATTACATATTTTTTATTCATTAAACAAAATTATAGTGTTATCATTATATTCTTTTCATTCTTCCTCGATCGTTGCTACAAAACTGATAGAATGGTTTTGATGGGATGTAGTAGCGAAGGATTTGAGTTTCTTCATGATCATAGTCTTCTTAGTGGTTGTATCGGTCATCCTTTTTCTTCTCTAGCTTGCAATGAGACAAAGTTAGAACCATAAACAACCCGTTGGAACGGGTTGTGTGGTTAAGCTTTGATGGAAGGTAAAATCAACTTGATTCTACCATGGATGGTTGCATACATGTATGTATATATACGCACACATGCATCATGTACGTATGACATGCATGTATGAGAGCGATGGAGGAATGTAAAAATTTTGATGAATACATGTAGAGAGATTTATAAAATAACGGATGAGGAACCCTAGCAAAGAGGCGTTGTGTCCCTTAAGAGGGGTTGGTTAGTGCAAAACTTGTTAGGCCAACCTTAAACAAAGTCCAATAGGAGTTCGCTCTATGTCGATAACAAATATAAATCACTTTAAATTTCATGATCTAAACATCATTTTAAACATTACGTTCCCATTAGAAATTGAAGAAAAAAACTAGAACCTAAAATGACTTTTTTTTAGAGGAATGAAAACAACATGATATAAATATATATATAAAAAGCAATATTATTTCTATGTCATTTTATGGAAATAATATTATCATAAAATAATACTTTTGAATAACATAAAATTTTTTAACATACTTTTATTAGTAAAAGTTAATCATCAAACCTGTATACTGTAGAATTAAACCTATAATTTTCAATCGAAAGTAAATCATTTATCATCAAATTATCATTCTAAAGACTGTTTTTTCTTATATTTTTAAATTTTTACAAACAAACCTAGAATTCTTTTTCAGATAATTGTGTAGGCAAATCCTTAAACAAATTTTAAATAACATATTACGAAGGGTGAGGATAAGTACACGATGAAGCAAGTAGCATAGGTAGCAAAAGCAAATCAAACAAGTGTAGGAAACGACAAACATCAGTAACATCAAATTCAATTACAAATTAAGATATTATATTTATAAATATCTTCCTATCTAACAAGCTAAAAATTGTAATATAAAATATAGTAATTTAAATGAAAACGAAGAGAAATTGTGTAAACCAATAAATTAAATCTTCAAATTTGATACTTTAAGATTAATAACTCATATTTTTTTGATTTTGTATATATGATCTCACAAGAATACAAGCTTTTATTGTTTTATTTAGAAAATAAAACATTGATCTTAAATAATCAAAGATTCAGATTTGGTTTATTAACTTTATAATTTCTCTTGGTTTTCATTTATACCCAACCCACATTTCATATTATTTCATTTATACTCTTTCATCTTCATCTCATCATTACTACAAAACAATGAGCGGTTGCCTAACGGAGCTGTTAGCAAAGGAGATGAGTTTTTTTTTTTTTTTTTTTTTTTTTTTTTTTTTTTTTTTTAATGGTCAGAGTCTTCTTGGCGCTTTACTTAGTCATGCTTGTCCTCTCTAACTTACAATGAGAGCGTAGACACCATAAACAAGTAGAGAGGGTCGTGTGGGTGAAGCCTGCATGACCATCTTCCAACAGTCAAGTCCGCTTAGATCTACCACGAATGGGTATATACATGCATACTTATATAAGAGTGACGGACGATGTATGTTAAAATTAAAATGAGCATGTGAGAAGAGAAATCCCCTAACATGTGAGAAGAGACTCTAAGCACTACATCCGTACCTCTTAACTCTATATGTTTAATCTATATCTTGGTAGAAATTTTTTTTAAAAAAAACGAGAAGCTAAATCGACATTTTATTTAGAGGATGGAAAACAACATGGTATAAATTTCATAAATTTAAAAGCATTATTATTCTTAGTCATTTTATTTTAGGTAAATTTAATATTATCACAAAATAAATACTTTAATAACATAATATAGTGTGTAGGATAAGTACATAAGGAAGCAAGTTGCGTAGGTAACAAAACAAAACCCAAACAAGTGACAAGACGACAAAAACCAAAAAAAAAAAGAAAAAAAGAAAAGTTATCTGACCCAACGAGTGTCTAATAACAGACTGTTTCATACCCAAGATACTAGATGCGACACACGCTTATCAAAGGCAAAACAAACCAGACTCACTTCAAACACAAACAGAAATGCATGCTGTAGGGTTCCAACTAGGGTTTCTACCTATGGCTGCTTTTGTAACAATAAGCGATTGGTCTGTTAACCGTTAATTATCAATTTCGATTAATACAGGTTAATCAAAGTTACCACATATATGATTGTTTATGGGTACGTATCATGTGACTTCTTTGGACTTCAGGTAATATATACATATATGATGAGATGACGAAATACTAAATAACTATCAAATAATAACCTAGTAACAAATATATATTTATAATTATCTAAAAAATAGTTTTTATATGCAATGTAATGACATGATGCACATATATTCTTTATATCCAAAAGTGATAAAATTTAAAATGAGCTTTTGTATAGATTTAACATGCGATTCAATTTTGGTTAAAATTTAGTTATGTAATACCTTTTGCCATAACCATAAACATAAACTATCGATCAGTTAATCATAAAACCTTAACCATAACCGTTGGTTATATCAGTTTTCAATTAAACTTCTTTTCAATTATCGGTTAATTATCAGTTATGATTAAAGCTTGCTCAGCTTTAAATCGTACCACTTGCGCTATTCGCCCGAGACAAATAACAAACATCAATAACAACAAATTCATTAACATGTACGGACGGATCCTTCCTCCCTTCATCCTCGAACCCCCCTCTCTTTATCCTCAACATCCCCTTCATCACCTCTATAAATCTCCTCAAAATCACACTTACTTCACACTTCAAATCCACCAATCATCATCAAAATCATCATCATCATAATCATCAACAATAATGTCATCTTCAACCCATGAATCATCAACCCTCGACCTCATTCGCCACCACCTCCTCATCGACGATTCATCTTTGCTTCAAACATCACACCCCCTTACGAATTCATCTTCATCATCGACTTCCAGTGAGAATAATAACTCTTTCAGAGAGCGAAAACCCTCTATCAAGAACATCTCAATCCCCTTAGCTCCGCCGTCCGCGGCGGCGCCGGCGAAAAAGGAGCATTTCAGAGGCGTTCGACAGCGGCCGTGGGGGAAGTTCGCGGCGGAGATACGAGACCCCAACAAGAAGGGAACGAGGGTGTGGTTGGGGACGTTCGACACCGCCGTAGCGGCGGCGAAGGCGTACGATCGGGCGGCGTTTAGCCTCCGTGGGAGTAAGGCTATTTTGAACTTTCCGTTGGAAATTGGGTGTTCTCCGGCGGCTGAGCCGCCGCGGGACCGCCGGAAAAGGGTGTTCAGTGAGGCGGAGAAGTTGGTGGTTGATAGCCGGAAAGAAATGAAAGTTGAGCCGGAGACGGAGGAGTGCGTTGGCGTTGTGCCGTTAACGCCGTCGAGTTGGACGGCGGTTTGGGACTCCGGTGACGGTAACGGCAAGGGGATATTTGAGGTGCCGCCGTTATCACCTTATACTGATATGAAGTTAACGTCGGGGTGTGTTGTTGGGTAACGGGTTTCTAACGGCGTTTACTATATTTGAAAGAATATACAGAAAAGGAAGCATATTTGCTATTATTATTATTCATTTTATTTGTTGATTTTTTTGATGATATATTAGTGTAAAATTTTTATGTATGATAATATACAAAACGTTTGTAAGTATGAGTTATAGTGAGCTAAGAGTCTACATGAAATAATCTATTATGTTTGTTACCGTTAATTTATGATAAGTTCATGAGAGTTATATGTGCAAGTCGGTAGTCGTGATGACCTTTTGGGTTAATAAAATGGATATCTTAAGTATATGCTACGCTAATCGTGTATATAGTAATAGTACTATCGAGTCAGTTTACAGTTAAAGTCGATTAGCAACAGGATATAAAACAAGTTTCAAAGTGGGTTTATGTAGGGGTGTTTAAAGCCGGATATCCTAAAATTTCGGATAGTAGAAATCACTATCCGTATCCATATCCGTATTTGTATCCGTATCCGAAATTTATTTTTTTAATTTTTTTAGATAATTAGACATATTCAATTATAAAAATAATATAAAAAACCAATTAATATCATAAAAGTCCTAATATACACTAAAAAATCTCAATTTAAAAAAAATATGTTTAAAATTTAAAAAATAAAAAAAATATTTTTTAGTTTTCGGATAATCGGATATCCGAATATCCGAAACTTTTGAAAATTACTATCCGAATCCGAATCTGAATTTTTGGATATCCGAAAATTCGGATATTTCGGATTTGGATTCTCGGATACGGATGTTTTTGGACACCCCTAGGACCACGTATGGTTAGTTAACATAAAAGAAGAGTTAACTCATTTGGTAGAGTTTTTACCTTTTAAGAAAATGGTCTTAGATTTTAAGTTTAAAATAAATATACTATAAGTTAGTTTAAAGTAATTTAGAAATAGAAGTACGATTAATTCACCATTAAAATAAGGTTAGCATATATGGTGGGATTCGAAGATCTGGCAAATACACCAAACATTTATAACATTTCGAGGTCAACTATAAAAGACCTACTAGACCGTAAACTCGTATCCGGTCCACAAGTTTATTAAAGGATTTAAAACCTTCTATCAACCATCTAGATTTATTTACAATCTTTTTTTTAACCGCCAACGATACTCTAAGCTCGAGCATCGGCTAAAACCTTCTAGCAAACCATCTATATTTACATAAAATGAGACTCAAACCTTTTCATTGAAAGATCATAAAGTTGTTTCATTTCAAACCAATTAATCTAAGTCTTATTGACAATCCATTTAAAAAGACTTACAAATGACATAATGAAAATCAAGAACAATTCTATATGACGTAAATTTCTTTTGCATAAAATTATGGTGTTGAGTAAATTGTAAATATATTAAGAGCATCACAAGTTCACAACCCACCTTTTAGATTAGGTCCTTTAACACATAACTTTTGTTTGAGTAATTATTCCTGATGTAGATTTGGTAAAGGTAAAATATGTAAGGTATCACTTCATATATCAGAAAAGAAATATAACTGTATTGTTTTTTTTTTAAACAGTAACATAGTAGATACTAAGAGCATTCATAGTGAAATCTCTAAAATTATATGAGTGTGTTTGGTATATTATATGAAATGGTTTTGAGTGGTTGTGAGTGAAGGAGAGAGAAAATGTTATTATGCATTGGTATATTTGAAGAATCACTATTCAATCCCTATAATTTTTTTAATATTTTTAAAAGTGGTTGTGAGTGGAGGAAAGAGAAAAAAGTAATGATAAGGGTATAAAAAGTATTATTTAAACAAAAAAATAAAAAATATAATGATTTTTAATGTAATTATATGAATAAAGATAAGGTTCATATTGGTTAGATCGTCAAATCCAGTTAGCACACCACATATCTAGAACGATATGGGTATTCATATTAGTCCCTGCTATTTAGATATTTTTTTCTTTGTAAATTATATTTTTTATTCGTTCATAAAAGCATGTCGGCTATTTACATTGTAAATTTGGTTATCGTTATCCAACCATAAAAAAAAATTTCCGTTTGCTAAAAGTCAAATATCATTATCATAATAATTTAAGAACTCAATTTAAAGATGTGACAAAGGTTCCTTGTCTATTTTGCCTCACGATTTGAGTGTTCATAACCATCTTTGGGATTGTTGGCGCTTTAATTAATAGGCTATAACCTAATCGATCAAAGGTAGTGCATGTTTGGTTTTTTTAAAAAATAATCTTTCTACTCTAATAAAAAAATATCTATAGGGACATTTGATATCACCATATGTATTTTTATAAAAAAATTTTCGTTTCTCTCTCCTATTAAATATTTTATTAATTACTAATAATATTATTAATTATTAGATCTAAATTAATTTTATAAGTAAATTAATAAAATATCTTTTTATTTCTTAAGTATTATAAGAAAGTACTTAAGTAAATTAAGTAATTATTTTTAGCTAAGTTATAAGAAATTAAGTAATTATTTTAGATCTAAATAAGAAACTTTTCAAAACATCAAAAAAAATTTTAAATATATTTTTTATAACGGTTTGTTTTGAAACAAAATGTTTAATATATTTTGGGAAAAAACAAATAAAAGTTTTAAAATAAAAGTTTAAAAAGTTAATAAATTATTTATACTTATAGTCCTAAACATATCTTATATTAGAATATAGTTTTTAATAATAAATTGTATGGATAAAATAATTTATTTGATCAACCGTGAATAAACGGGTTTACAAAGCTAGTATTTAGTAGTTAGTTTAGAAACACATGAGTGACACCGCTCCCCCCCCCCTCCTCTTCTCTCTCTCTATATATATATTATATATATATATCTTTGTTAGTAATATTAATTTTGGCTTGATAGTTATTCAAAATCGCCACTATGATCTTTTAATAACTAAACATAAGATTGTTAAAAGAGTTTCCTGGTTGAAAATACATTATCTAATAAAACAAATCCCTATTCACCCTTTGATCTTCCTAGACTCTATTGTGGTCATTTGTCACCATTAATTGTCACCGTCAATTAGTAGTCGTGATAAAAAATGAAAAATATTTTTAAATTTTCTCTCTTTACAATTAAATAAAAATAAGACGTTATAAACAATCCACCATCGCCATGTGCGCAACCCTGTCTGGACTTGCGGTATAGTTTTAAACGGTGCTCTCTTCTAATCGATATTTTGATGGTGACGAAGACTGCGTTCACTATAACGCGAAGAAAAGAATTCAAGATGGTCATGTGTAGAAGAAGAAGGAAGGGAGGAGGATGTTGTAGTTCCTGTTGAGGACCATATTGGTTAGATTTACGTCAAATCCAGTTAGCACACCACAGATCTAGAACGATATGGGCATTCATATTAGTCCCTGCTGTTTAGATTTTTTTTCTTTGTAAATTATATTTTTTATTCGCTCATAGAAGCATGTCGGCTAATTATATTGTAAATTTGGTTATCGGTATCCAACCACAATAATAAAATTTCCGGTTGCTAAAAGTCAAATATCATTATCATCATAATGATTTAAGAACTCAATTTAAAGATGTGACAAAGGTACCTTGTCTACCTCACGATTTGAGTGTTCATAACTATCTTTGGGATTGTTGGCGCCTTTTAATGATTTAATTAATAGGCTACAATAGAATCGATCAAAGGTAGTGAATGTTTGGTTCTTTTAAAAAATAATATTTTTACTCTAATAAAAAAATATTTATAAGAACACTTAATATCATCACATTTATTCTTATAAATTTTTTTTCTTTCTCCTAATAAATATTTTTATTAATTACTAATAATATTATTTAATTATTTTAGATCTAAATTATTTTATAAGTAAATTAAAAAATATATCTTTTTATTTTTTAAGTAATTATTAAGAAATTACTTAAGTAAATTAAGTAATTATTTTAGATCTAAATAAGAAACTTTTCAAAAACACCAAAAAAAATTTTAAATATATTTTTTATAACGGTTTTTTTGAAACAAAATGTTTAATTTTATTTTGGTGGAAAAAAACAAATAAAAGTTTTAAAATAAAAGTTTAAAAGTTAATGTAATTGTTTTATTACTTATAGTCCTTAACCATATCTTATATTAGAATATATGTTTTGTAATTAATAAATTTTTATTGTATAAAATAATTTATTTGATCAACCCGTGTAATACACGGGTTTACTAAAACTAGTATTTTAATAGTTAAGTTTAGAAACACATTGAGTGATTCAGAGACTTACACCGCTCCCCCCTCCTCTCTCTCTCTCTCTCTCTATATATATATATATATATATGATTGGATTCAAATGAAAACCAAGAGAAATTGTATAAACCAATAAACCAAATCTTCATTTTTGATTTATGAAAATCAATGGCTCATATTTTTTTTGAATAAAATAATAAAAAGTTATACTTTTATTTGAACACGTGTACAAAAAGTCAAACAAATATGAGCCATTAATCTCATAAATCAAAGGTGGAGATTTAGTTTATTGGTTTACACAATTTCTCTTGTTTTACATTTGAACCATCTATATATATATATATATATATAGTGGGTGAAACCCGCATGGTGCGGCGGTCTATAAATATTTTAGGACTGTGTCTTTCGCTAACTTTATCTTATTGTGCTAACTCTCATTTTATTTTTTTATTTGATAATGTGGGATATCAAACATATCTATATTACTATATGAATGAGTAAATTTATAAACAACAAGTTGTTTATGCATAATCACTTGTACTAAATGTAAAAATTATTCTTAAGTGTCTTAAAAAGAGATTAAAATTACAATGTTGTCCAAAAATTATATTATATAATAGTATAAATATAGATAGATTAAAATAACCTTAAATAATATAATAATACTTTAAATTTAATTAGGAAATGATGAAGTACAAGTATCTAAAGCTAAAAGGGCATAATAGGAATAAATCTTATGATATTACATATTAAAGCTTGCAACTTTTCATATGCCATCTTAAAATTGATGTAAAATTACAAATCTAGCCATGCTTTCTCTATTATATGGTAGTATAGATATAGATATATATATATAGATATATATATATATATATATATCTTTTGTTAGTAATATTAATTTTTGGCTTGATAGTTTATTCAAAATTCGCCACTATGATCTTAAATAAGACGTTTATCAACAATCCACCATCGCCATGTGCGCAACCCTGTCTGGACTTGCGGTATAGTTTTAAACGGTGCTCTCTTCTAATTGATATTTTGATGGTGACGAAGACTGAGTTCACTATAGCGCGAAGAAAAAGAATTAAAGATGGTCATGTGTAGAAGAAAGGAAGGGAGGAGGATGTTGTCGTTCCCTTTTTGAGTGAATTGCCTCTATATAATTGAAATAATTACAAACATGCAACCTCATTTGTAACCTTGATTTATTTTTATTTGATCATCTAAAGGCCTAGAATTCTTCCAATTGTACTTTGGTTAGGAAGAAGAAGATATAGTACAATCAAAAGTTGGCATTTTGATATGAAGGTGAGACCCCACCTTTATCCACTTGGTGTGTACCATAATACATGTGTTGTCCACAAAGTCAGCAAGTTGGACAACGATACAACAAAACCACGACTTTGACTAGTTTTTGACATGTCAAACCATGTTTTCAGTATCGATTCAGTTCACCATGTATATTAGTCTTACCCGTCAATTTACCAAGTATAAGAGATATAACTATAAACAAGTCGAGCCATACATATTAAGCTACTCAAGATTGGCTCTTCAAAACTCGAATCAAGTGAAGCTTGAACTAAGTTGAGAGCTTCACTTGATTCGAGTTTGAGATGAAGTTTCATACACAGGCCTAAACGAGACTACTATTTATGTAAATATAATATTTATATATTTATAATAAATTTCCAAGTACATAATAAATATTGTTTTTCTATACTAATAAAACAAAATGTTTAGAAGTCACATGACATATTTTATACAAGCACCTCGGTTGCACCTAGGATTTGAACACGTGTCATTAGTAGAATGAAGGTTAAGAATTTAATGATACATTAAATGCTAATTATTTATTTATATACTTTACAAATTATAAACAGATTTTTTGATAAATTAAAAACGTTCGTCTTTTACTAAAAAAGATAATTTTTTTTTATAAACAAACTTAATGAAACATGATTTTTTTAATACGAAGGACTTTTAGAAATGAAATTGTTTAAAAAAGTATTTTTAAAAATATTGGAGTTGTTAAAAAAAAATTTAAAGCAAAAGTTTTTAAAGATGAAAGTTTGAGAAAATATTGTTATTGTTTTATTACTTAAAATAATTAATTATATGTGATTTCTATCATATTAACTCAAAAAATATTTTATAATTTTTAAATATTAAATAAATAACTATTAATTTATTATTTTTTTTGAACTCGTGTAATATATGATAACTAGTATATATATAAAGCTCATAAGAATAACTAAATAACATATATTATTCATGTGTGGGAATGGGTGGGCTTTTGATTTGGGTGCATTAGTGCATATACCTTTTGTTGCATGCTTGGTTCATGGGCTCGGAAAGATTTGGGTTACATATTTTTTAATAGTTTGTGTTATTTTAAATGGTCTTGATGAGGTAAGTTGGGACATGGGACTGGGATATTCATATTTGGGGTTGGGCTGGAGTTATATAAGTGTTGTAGGGCAAATTTTGATTTCTGAACATGGGAAAGATAAAGGGTAAAAAGATAAAACTATTGTGCGAAAATCAGAAAGAAATCTGTTGAAGATTTTATTTGATTTGACATTTTTTTTTGGCTTTATTATTTTATAGATCATTGTTAAAGTTTTAGGAAAGTTTGTGTTGGTTTATTTGGTATGTGTATATTGTGTTTGTTATAATCTATAATCTATATCTATATCTATAATTTATAATAAAAAAAAGGTTTTTTAGAGACACGTGTATCATTCTAGCATATCAAAAAATTATTTCCCGCATCTCTCTTAAATAAATACGAAAATTATAATAACAATCAATTTAACTTTCCTATTTTACTAAAATATGTTAAACAAAATATCTATAATGTGTTTTTTTGTCTCTCTCATATTATTTTAAATAACTAGGTTAGGACCCTATGTATTACACGGGTTGAATAATATAATACTAATAATTAGTAATAATATTTATGAATTATAAAACCATGTTTGAAGATAAAATATGATTATAATTGCATATGAATAACTACTTTAAGTAAATAAACAATAATATATTTTCCTTAAACTTTTATTTTAAAAAAAAAATATTGTTTTAAATATTTTGTTTTAATTAAAAAATTTATTTTAAAAAAAAATTGTTGTATTATTATTATAAAATTTTTGTTTTTAAAAGTGTGTTTTTACATAAAAAAGGTTTTAATTTGTTAAATTATATAATTTTAATTTGAAAATAATACGAGTAATATTATTAGTATTGAATATTATTAATAATAATAAAGAGAAAGGGATAGCATTTGCCTATAATTATCTATTAAATCCAAATACCAAATGCAGTCTTGTTTCTTTACACAAATTCAGGATTGTAAAGACATTAATAATCAGTAGGTTAATAAACATGCCAACATGGGTTAGTGGTTTCTTAAAGGTGTCATTTTAACTAATCAGTGCCTTATGCCATTTTCATATGCCTACAAACATATGCATAACAATCAAAGAATAAGATATAATGATCAATAAATATAAACCAGACCAATTACTGTAAGCAATAGATGCAACAGTTAACTCATTATGTTATATCATCATAATAATGATTTAACTTATGCTTTAATTTTATCCAATTTAACATGCACTAAGAACATAATTCAACAATATAAAGATTTGATGGATATATGGTACCTTCAAAAAGATATGCAGGTAGCAGACAATGCCAGTCAGTTATGAAAAATTCTACTTGATCAGATGCAAGTGTGTGAGTTAATGTCCAGTATGATTTTTATTTCCTTCTCCATTTAGTTTAACATATTGGGATTAAATGCTGATAATGACCATTTTATTATGCCAATATCATACTTTCGAACTTGTATAACCCTTAGAGAAAAAATATATCAACTAAATTGATCTATAATGTTTACAATAACAGTCTGTTGGGTTAATCTTGATCGGGTCAAGTCGGGTCAAATTATGGGTCATGGGTCTAATGTTTAAGTCACATGTTTTATTTAATTTATGCAGTAAGTTTTAATTATTAAAGAGTCTTAGTAACTAAATAGTGGGTGTTAGTGGATCTATTTTATAGAAGCACTAAGCTACTAACCCATGTTTGCATGTTTTCTTTTAGCCTATATATATGTATGTATTGCAAGTAATAAAAAAAAGAGTTTGTGAATGTGTAATCTTGAGCCTAAAACCAACACAGTCTTCACCCAAAGCTTGAGGTGGCAAAATGGGTGGTTGGATTGGGTTGGTTGTTAGGTTAGGATGGGTTTGGGTTAGAATGGGTTTGGGTTAGAATGTGTTTGGGTCAGAATGGGTCATTTTAAAAAAAGAGTCAGAATGGGTTTGGGTCAGGATAGATTCGGGTCAGAATGGGTTCAGGTCAATGAATTTTAAAACACAAGTACGTATATATGATTAGTTATTAAATTATTATAACAAAGAAGATCCAACATTTATCATCATAATAAAAAAAATTAAAACTAAAGTTAACTCTTATACAGTTGTAGTTTCATTGCCAAATGCCAATACTAATTACTATTACCATTTGCAATGTATAGACTCAACACCTGATTCATAATTTTTGTAACTGCATATTGGAGTCAAAATCAGAATGATATAAATTAGAATGGAATTAAGTTCATACCTTTGAGCTCCTTCAAGACAATAGTCAACATCAACAATAAATAACCAATAACAAAACATAATGAATCAAAGTAAAACTATATATATTACTTATGGAACACTTATATGAAAGTAACATTTCCTTTTTTAGTATTACACCATACTAAATCATGGCTTTCCAAATTATAGAGCACAACATAGACCCGAAGAACACTTCCTATAACGGCGTCTGCCTATGCCTTTCTTGCATCGTATATTGCAAAATTGCATTAAGTGACTATTTTACACTTCTTAAGTTTTTTTATTAAAATTGAGGGAAAGGTACAAATGTTAAGAGTAGAATTGGACTCACATTTTGAAACATCTACCAGTTGCAGGTAATAATCACACTCCTTAATTGCTTAAAACATGAAGGACATAAAGAGGAAGTATAATATACAAATGTATTCCCCAATTCTATACCCTTTATCCATTAATGTGACAGTGAAATGCAATTTTTATTATAATAATAGTTTACATGTAATACTTGCATTCTAAATACTACAAAAACCTTAAAATGACATTCTTCTTAAATCTAAAGATGTAATCATTTGAAACACTATTGAAAATAAGTAACCAAAAAAGAGCACTCACACTTCTTTAAGAAAATGACATGAGTGACTCGAATTTGGAAATAGATAGAATCTTGGCTAGCTTCAAGTTCCCTGTCATTGCCATAAAAAATATGTAAAATTAGATGCATAACATACATATATTAGTTAACTTCAAAGATGAACAACACCAGAGGCTTGTATTAATAGTAGATTGTATAAAGTTAAAAGTAAACATCAACTCATTAAGTTAAATGCAATATCAAAGGGGGTGTTTCAGGTTACATAAGATCAAGATAATGAAATAGTAAATTGAGAACATATTGCAAGTTTTAGTAACGAATTATGTCATTGTGATTCTTAATAATCATACCAAATCTAACAATAGATTTCATTATAAGATTAGAGCCAACAAATCCACCAACAGCATCACAAAAATCCTATTGATAACTCTAATCAATCGAAATCGCAGAAGTACATTACAGGGAAGAAAATTATGAAACTGAAATTAGAGAAAAAACTAACCTATGAATCGCAGATGAACCTTATTGATATTGTTGAAAACCATCGTTCAAAATTGGAAATCATCGGAAGTCTTCGAGGATTCACACTGATGGGATCATTTTAAAGATAGTACTCTTTAGGGTTTGAGATAGTTGATCTGAAAATAATGTAAGAAAAATGATGTATATAGACATCGAGGAGATTGATGAAGAGTAAACATCAAATAAAAATTGAAGAAAACTAACCACTTTCAATGAAGTAAAGTTGTGACAGTATGAAGAACACAAAGAACGAATTACACTAAGCAATGAAACTAACCTCTTATGATGGAATCAAAATCACAACCAAGGAGGCGCGACGGAGGATCAAACCTGAAAGCGGAAACACTTGACAATGAGTTCACATGAATTAGAAAGAAAAATTAGGGAACGATGGAAGATTGTTGTTATAGAGTTCCGGTAAGAAAGAAAAAACTGAACAATTTCAACGATTTGTGAATGATGGTGGCTCTAGGGTTTCAGTCGAAGCAAGAAGATGAAAGGATATAAGATACCGGGTTTTATCCATGGGTTGTAGATCCGCGTGTGTTTTCTTAGGTGCTTTTTAGGCGG
Source organism: Flaveria robusta (assembly GCA_025506415.1). Taxonomy (NCBI): domain Eukaryota; kingdom Viridiplantae; phylum Streptophyta; class Magnoliopsida; order Asterales; family Asteraceae; genus Flaveria; species Flaveria robusta. The sequence continues at coordinate 43,383,186 of CM046469.1, forward strand.
GATTTTGAAAGAAAGATGAGGTAAAAGGCTGCCACGTGTCATTTGAATGGATTGAAAGATGGACATGTGGCTTTAAAAAACTTCTTTTATTAGAGTTTATAGATTATTTTAAACAAGTAAATTAAACCATCAAATATCTAAAATATAAATAAACATACTAAATTATATGATTTCAGACATATATTATATTTTAATATAACGTAATAATTTCTAATTTTATTATTTGTTATAATTTAAGATATTTATTATATTTTTATTTCAGCAATAGCTAATAACATATAAAAAATAATATTCATAAAACTAATGGTTTTGACATGTTTTATTTTTTTCACTCATGTAATACATGGGCTCTAAACTAGTTTATAAATATATATTATTGTGTTTATTATATCTAAAATAAATTAGACTTTTTTCACAAGTTTTCTTTCTTTTATATATATTGTCAGATGGTAAAAGACTGAATCAATATTATTGATCGGTTATGGTTACATTATATAAAGTTTATAAAAAACCCTAGAAACCTAAACCGGGCATGTGGGCTCAACCCTAATAATAATCAATACTAAACCCTAATAATAATATAGTCTAATACTCCCCATAGTCTTAGCGTACGCGGTCTTAGTGGAAGTAACCGCACATTAAGGCTGGAAACATAAAAAAAAAACATAAAACCAAAAATAATAAGATAAACATGATCTGATCAACTTGAATATCCAAACTTTTGTAAACAAAATTAATATTGTGCTTGATGTTGTCATCCAAATTTTGGTTGATTGTACTATCCATGTTGTGTTTGATAGTTCCTTGGTTCTTGATTTCTAGAATGATAATCTGATAACTGACGACCGTAGTCGTTGGCGTTGTCTCGAGGCTAGCAAGCGACAGTCTCTTGGATCCATAGATCAAGAGATGGAAAAAAAAAGAAAAAGAAAAAAATCAAGACCGTGACCATGGTCAAATGGCGGTCTCTTGGATCCGTAGATCAGGAGATAAGATTCGTAGATCTAAAATAAAAATAAAAATCAAATCAAACCGTAGTTTGAGATCGGTGTGCGTGGACCGTGGTCCTTGGTGTGGTTAAAACACCGATAAATAAAAAGAAAAAGAAAGAAAAAAAGGGAAATATAGTGACTGTGGCACGTTAGAAGCCATAATCCAGAAACGAACCAAGAGAATAGATGTGAACAAATCAAGAGAATGGAGATTGATAATAGGTTTATATATTCAACCGATAACAAAGCTTTATTCAATTGAAACTAAAAATAAAGAAGAAACGAACATAAAACAAAGGTGGGACAGGGCGGCGGCGGCGGTGGCGGCACACCGCCCTGTCTAGGGTTTAAACTTGGTGGTGACGGCTAGGGTTTGTATGTTTTGTGGTGGTGCAGCAGAGAAGAAGGTACCTAGAACCCAAGGCTCTGATATAATGTCAGATGGTAAAAGACTGAATCAGTATTAGTGATAGGCTATGGTTATATTATATAGAGTTTATAAAATCCTAAAACCTAAACTGTGCTTGTAGGCTCAACCCTTATAATAATCAAAACTAAACCCTAATAATTATATAGTATAATCTATTAACTATAATAAAAGAAGGTTTTTACGTGACACGTGTCAACATATTAGACATTTTTTATTTTTACTTTCCCGTCTCTCTCTCCTAATTAATGATATTACTATATATAGTAACTATATTATTTAAAACATTTCTAATTAAACAAAATAGATATCATAAAAATAAAAACTAGGTTTTTAATGAAAAACACGCTTTTAAATTGCATAAGACATGTAAAATTCTTTAATACGAAGTATTTTAATACCATTTTTCTAAGTTTTATAAGATGATTAGTTTTTTTTAAATAAAATTAAAAAAAGACCAGAATGTTTTATAAAACAATTAAAAAAACACAATGTTATAAACGATATTTTAAAATGATATTATTGTTTCTTTTTACTTAAAATCTATCTATTATAGTAAATAAAGCTTTAAAGTGGACACTTGTCAATTTCTGATTAACTCTGAAATTATGTTTTCCGTCTCTCTCTCCTATTAAATGAGAATTAATTTAAATATGTAAACTATACTATAAAATATTTAAATTAATAAAGTTTTGATTCTAATATTTATTAAAAACATACTAAGCCATATGATTTATATTATATCTTATCTAAAATATAATATTAAAATTTTTACTTTTTATTTTTTTCATTTATAATTTCTTAGCTATTTATTATTTTTAATTTCACCAATGACTAATAAGTAATAACATGTAAGATACAAATCTTTTATAAAAATAATAATTTTAACATGTTAAATTTTATTCCTCCCATGTATTACATGGTTTTTAACCTAGTCTATATATATATATCATAATATATTGTATTATATAAAAACAACTAATCAATGCATAAATATCTCTATTTTTTTCCCTATATTTCTACTCATATTAGTTGCTATTAAACTTTTTTTACAATGCGTTTTAGAATTGCTTTTGGTGTTAAATTACATTATCATAAGGTAAGTTCAAGGTAATTTTAATGTCTAACTAGAAGGTTTCAAAGGCCCAAAGATTTGAGTTATTTAAATACAACTAGGGATTAATGCCGCGCGTTGCCGCGGCTTCACCTATGTTCACAATTTTGTTTAAGTCGACACGCAGTTTTACTTTTGTTTACGGTATATTTGGGAGAAAATTTTCCAGGGTGCTATTTTAAGATCTTTTGGAGCGATTGTTTAAGTTCATTTCGGACAATTTGACTAAAAGAATTTATTTATATATATTATAATTAGTCTTTACATACTTATATGAAGTTAAATTTAAATTCTTTAAGAGAAATAAAATCTTTTATATAGTTTATAAAATAAAAACTATATATATATACATATATATATATATATATAAACTAAAATATTGGAAAAGCATAAAAACTTAAAAAATTAATATAATATATATAATATATATATATATATATATATATATAAACCATCCCATATATATATATTATATTATATATATATATATATATATATATATATATATATATGGAGGAGGGATCCTAAGAAAACCATAAAGTTATGAGAAAACTAGAGAAAACCAATGAAAACGGTCACATAATTTATAAATTTTTTATCACTACCCTCTATATATATGTGTGTGAGTATATAAAAAAAGGTATGGATCAAATGAAAACCGTAGCATTGTTTTACATATACATCACACATAGGTTACGTATACGTAACCATTTTTCATACAACATAGTATTACGTATACGTAAGTTTCTTCATTTCCGTATGTATGCTCAACATATATATACAAACACTTAATAGCATTTTAATAATTAAAATAACAAAAAAAATTGAATTATGTTATTGCTTTCCGTGGTTTTATTTGGTTTTCACATAACTATTGGTTTTCTCATGAACTCTCCCCTATTATATATATAATATATATATGGAATGGTTCAAATGTAAACTATTAAAAATTATGTAAACCATAAACCATTTCCACCTCTAATAATGTGACACGTGTCATGTTTTATTAAAAAAAAAATATATTGTTGAGGGTATTTTAGTCCTTTGTATTTTTTTCTCTCCTTTTTATTGTACTATTTTTTAACATTAAATTGACATAATAATCAATGTGCTAGTGATTTGATGTTTTTGTACTATTTTTTAATATTATGTCAACACAGTAACCCATGCACTAGTGATTTGATATTTATTATATTTTTACACATGTATAGAAAATAATTTTGCATGCTGTAACACATGTGTAAAGAATTCAATAAACACTTTAACCACATGTATAAAAAATAACTTTAAGATAATTCTGAATAATTTAACATATGTTTTCTAATACTTTAACATATGTGTAAAAGATTGTTCTGAGTACTTTAAGATAGTTATAAATACTTTAACACATGTAATAATTAATTAAACACGAGTAGAAGACATTTACACAAATCAAAAAATATATATCTAAGATCCAAAAAGTATTTACAAAATCAGAAAAAAAAATGCTCATGCCCATTTGTTGATTACGCCTTGTTCACATCTTAGATCTAGGTCAACATATACTGAAAAATGACAACCAATATGTAACATGAATCAGTTTCTATGTAAATTATAGAAATAAAAATCTAAAGAAGAAAACAAGAATTTTACATATGTGTATATTCAGTTTATACATTTGTAAAACTCGGTTACACATGTGTAAAACTCGGTTTACACATGTGTAAAACTCACTCTACACATATTTACATATGAAACACAGTAAAAACAAATTTGATAAAATTTATACAGAATTAAGTATCCTATATACACATGTGTAATAATTTTAATACACACTTTAAACTAATTTTTATAACTAGAATACTGAGTAGTTCCTTAGAAACATCACCAACTACATGTGTACACATGTATAAATAGATTTATCAAACATAAAAATACATACATATTTGTAACCTTACAGATCTAAGTAGTTCACCAAAAAAATTAAAATCAATAAAACAATCAGATTTAAACGTTGAACACCATAAAAAACCCAGATCTTACCTTGACATCAACAAAAAACACAAGAATGCTGAAGTTGCCGTTGTCATCTTCCGTAGATGGTGGTTAGCCACTGTCTTCATTGTTGCCTTTTTTACCTTGAACATCAACAAAAAAGCACATGTAACCCATATCTAAAAGATCATCACCAGAAAAAAAAAAATCAATCTAAACTTGAACATGAATATAAAGTTATTAAAACAACAAAAAAGACAGATCTAACCATAAACACCAACAAAAACCATCAGTTTGTTGTCGCCGCCGGCCGCTGTCGCCATCGTCGCCACCACCGTCGCCGTTGTAAACATCATCACCGCCGTCGTAACCACCGTCACCGTCACCACCGTTGACTCTATCACCGTCACCACCGTCACTGCTGTAGATGATGGTCAATCACCGTTGAAAGCTTTCATATCTTGATTTTCTCTTGATCTATTATTGTATTCATCTTTTAAAGAGTGAGAGAAAGATGCTGAAGAAAGATAAAAGATGTAGTTTTAGAGAAAGAGAGAGAAAGATAGATTGATTGATTGAAATGGGTATGGGTATGGGTGAGGTTTATAATGATTCAGATTCAAAAAGAATGAATGACAAATTACCTTTTTTTGTCTTTTTGTATGTAGATCCCCCATTTGAAAGACAATGCATTTTTTTATTTTAAAAAATCTGGTCTATTGAGCTAAATCTAAATAGTTTACATATGATATATATATATATATCATCAAACCATATATATATACATATATAATTAAATCTCTCTAGTTGATATGACCAGTAGGTTTTATGAGTTTCTCTCTTTACCACATTAGTACTAAAATGAATATATAAGCTGATCTATTTTTAAAAAACCAAAAATACTATAGAATAAATAAGATCCGGCAACAATCATGTAGGTTATGCAAATGATAAGTGGTTCATGCATTTTTAAGGCTCTTTGTAAATATAAATAGTTTGATGATTAATTCATGAAAGTTTACAAAATACATGTAGTTACCATCAAATATGTTCTATATGCATTATATAATAACTCAAACTATTTTTATTTCTTATTAATTACCAAATCTAGTAATGTAAAATTTCTTTTGAGAATTCAGTTATATTTTAAAAGTTTACTTATTTAAAAATTAAATCAAAACTGTCCACACCCCTCAAAATCCCGTCGTGCGGGTTTAACCACGAGGCGTGTGAACAAACCAGGATACTAGTCATTAGTTACTCAGAACGACATTATATGTAACATTAAACATTTCAGAGTTAAAACTTTAAATTGTGCGGAAGCATTTTGTAAATAAATCAAACCCAAAGTATTAAAAATGTAATATTGGCAAAACACGCGCCAAACCATTGTTTATAGTAAATAAATTCAAAACCAAATGTTAATCCAAATATGCTTGTTTTGAGATGCATGATGGACTCGTGAAGTGCTCCTACTGGAAATCGATGCTAATGACTTGAGAATAGCATACTAAAAGAGTCAACACAATGGTTAGTGAGTTAAGAGTTCGCGTTTAACATAATCAGTGATAGTTATAAAACATAGAAATCATGCATTAAAATAGATAGCTAGTCTATATTCATAAGTAATAACATAGTGATTTCGCGATCAAAGCTGACTGTGTTTGTCTGTTTGCCTTCCGCCACGACATACCAGGTCGTGACGCTGTTAGTTGTTTAGGACAATATTGCACTTGCTTGACCACCAGCCTTACGGGTGGGGCTTGTCAGACCTAGTATGTGACAACCGTCACCTAAATAGGTGCATCGACCTTTGACTTTGACTTTTTAACTTTGACTCTTGACTTTCGCTTGTCGTAATGTGGTCTTTGACTTGAAGTTGACCTATGTGGGCTTATTCTGAGTATAGTATATTAGACGCGTTTGGGCAAGCTAATTTCTAGAGCAATGTATTATGGGCTTAATATATTCTAATGGGCCTAACACGGTGACAGGGTCACTTGTCTGATTATAGTACGATAATTATGTGCTTTGACCTCGATCATGGTATGACAAAACGTAAAATATTAAATTATGTTAAGTTAAGAACTTAACAAAAATCAAACATGTGGGCTTTGCCTAAAGCCTACCAAATACACATAATTTAATTTAAAATATATAAATCAAATAATTATATAGCATATAATAGTCCGTTGGAATCGTATTACGCGTAGAGTTTAATGACATAAATTTGGAACGACACGCGGGTCTAGACGGACAGAAAAGTACGGGATAGGCCAAGGCCCCGGGGGCCCACCCCCAAGCCCTATTCGGCCAAGGCTCCACATAAAAAGGGCCTCCCCATTGTTTTCTCTTCATTTTTTTACATAATTTTCTTCAAGAATGCTCTGTAGTGAAACCCTAGCCGTCACCATCCATCCTCCTCCTTGTTATTCATTCCAATCGATTAAAATCATCTTTAATTCCTTTGATTTTGATGATATTCTATCATTCAAGGTAGATTTTTATACAAGAGTTGATCATCTACATCTTCTTCGGTAAGAAAACTATTTATTTTGATGATTTTATCTTTGTTTGTTCATTCTTGTTGTTATTCATCAAAAATCATCAAAATCATCATCTAATGTTCATCTTCTCTCAATTATGTTGTTCGGGTCATAAAGGAATTGCACGTGTGAGGATTGGATCATCACAAGACGGTAAACCCTAGTTTTAGGATTATTTCTTGATGTTGGTTTGATTGGATTGCAATTTATAGTAATCTGGTCCTTATGGATAATTGAAAACAAAATTTATCATAAAAACATTAGGAATTGTAGTGGATTGATCGAACGCGAATAGAATAGATTTGGGTACAATGGACAAGATTGGGATTTGGACAGATTGCTGTCAGAAAACATGGACGTTTTGTACAGGTCATAACTCATCATATCAAGTTCAAATTGGTCAAACTTTATGTCTAAAATCGAGTTCAGTGAGTCCTCTAACTAACCCAAGTGGTCTCGTGTCGTTTCGATTTCGTTTGATCCTCCAAACGTAATAAACAAATGAAAGGTCAAAGCTGTTTAATTCGAGCAGAATGTTGGGCGGTATTTGTTGAGTCATATCTCCCTCATAATTCACCCATTGAGGTGATTCTTTTTCTGGAAGTTATTTTATTGTCTTATCTTTCAAACGGTTCTTCTTACGCAATTGTTCGTTACCGTTTTGACCTCCAAACAGTCTACGTAAAACTGGTGCGCGATCAGCTCTACAAGCTGAAATATTTTACTAAACTTAAATGTTAAGACCTAGGGCTAATTAACTAAAATAAGTTAAAAGTTAGGTCCAAAGATGGATTATAAGGTATTAAAGTATAGACATGTAGGTTTCATATGTTAACAAACTTGAATTAATAAACGTACATTTCAAATATCAATGACAATGATACATGTTGAGGACATGAAAACTAAAATGAATCGGGATTGTGGCTTAAAGTTGGACAATGGACTATAATAATAAATGAATTAAGGTATTATTAAAATAAGAACTTGAATGGGCATTAGGACTAGACTACAAGGATTACAACCAATTAGGTCTTTTTGAGCTTTAATCTTATGTTGTTTTGTTATCTATAGTTACTTGCTGTAGTTGATGTGAACTTTGGATTGTGCTATTATCGAGGTGAGTTTCGCGGCCCCTTTTTCATTACAATTTTTCTTTATAAAACTTAGGAGGAAATATGCTCACTTCTTTTATGCTGTGACTCTTTTACATTTTGAGACTATTGTGTTTATTGTTAGTAAGTAGTTATCGAGTACATGCATGAGTTTTCTGTGTGATTCTTTATTCACAACTATTTAACTCCGGTGTTGGAGCCGACATACATGTATTGATAGTACTATTGGACTGACACCCCCACCCTTGTTTGTTAGTATACTAGTTGGACTGACAGTGGCCACGGACGGACCCTAGGGTGAATATGTTCCGACAAGATCTGTGTGGTTCGTCATTGGTTTAGTTGTGAGGCTCATGTTTACATGTGATACTGCTTGCCTATAACTGTATGCGCTTATGTCCTGTCAAACAATTACACAGTATCAAGTATATTTATTATTTAAACCCTGCGAACTCACCAATAATATGTTGACCCTTTTGAGCATATCTTTTCACGTAACATGAATCAAGGATAGCTAATTATGCGGCCTTAGTGATAACCTAAGTAATTCGAGCTAGGCTTGCTTTGACATTATAAACAATGATTATTAACTTGATTTTATCATTCTGAATATCGTTTTACTTAGACTTGTTTCCCCGGGTTGTGAAAATTCATTTGGATTATGTCTGTTTGACTATGCTGTCATGAATTGACTAACTGCGACACAAGTCACCATTTGTGTCGGGTGATGTCATGACATGTTATTATATCATTTAATGCTCTCTATTAATTAACAATGTGTTATGACGATCCCGTTCGTTACATCCTCGTTTTCCGCTATAGCGGGGGTGTGACACAGTAGTACTACCCAAGATTCCCGCTAGATTCCTTAATTAATGATCCAAAAGTGTGAGGACTTTCAATCGTATACAACACTATGTTAAACCATGCACATTTCATTTAAAATCATCTTCAATTCCTTTGATTTTGATGATATTCTATCATTCAAGGTAGATTTTTATACAAGAGTTGATCATCTACATCTTCTTCGGTAAGAAAACTATTTATTTGATGATTATATCTTTGTTTGTTCATTCTTGTGTTATTCATCAAAAATCATCAAAATCATCATAAAGGAATTGCACGTGTGAGGATTGGATCATCACAAGACGGTAAACCCTAGTTTTAGGATTATTTTTTGATGTTGGTTTGATTGGATTGCAATCTATAGTAATCTGGTCCTTATGGATAATTGAAAACAAAAATTTATCATAAAAACATTAAGGAATTGTAATGGATTGATCGAACGCGAATAGAATAGATTTGGGTACAATGGACAAGATTGGGATTTGGACAGATTGCTGTCAGAAAACATGGACGTTTTGTACAGGTCATAACTCAGTCATATCAAGTTCAAATTGGTCAAACTTTATGTCTAAAATCAAGTTCAGTGAGTCCTCTAACTAACCCAAGTGGTCTCGTGTCGTTTCGATTTCGTTTGATCCTCCAAACGTAATAAACAAAATGAAAGGTCAAAGCTGTTTAATTCGAGCAGAATGTTGGGCGGTATTTGTTGAGTCATATCTCCCTCATAATTCACCCATTTGAGGTGATTCTTTTTCTGGAAGTTATTTATTGTCTTATCTTTTCAAAGGTTCTTCTTACGCAATTGTTCGTTACCGTTTTGACCTCCAAACAGTCTACGTAAAACTGGTGCGCGATCAGCTCTACAAGCTGAAATATTTTTACTAAACTTAAATGTTAAGACTTAGGGCTAATTAACTAAAATAAGTTAAAAGTTAGGTCCAAAGATGGATTATAAGGTATTAAAGTATAAGACATGTAGGTTTTCATATGTTAACAAACTTGAATTAATAAACGTACATTTCGGAATATCAATGACAATGATACATGTTGAGGACATGAAAACTAAAATGAATCGGGATTGTGGCTTAAAGTTGGACAATGGACTATATAATAAATGAATTAAGGTATTATTAAAATAAGACTTGAATGGGCATTAAGGACTAGACTACAAGGATTACAACCAATTAGGTCTTTTTGAGCTTTAGTAATGTTATGTTGTTTTGTTATCTATAGTTACTTGCTGTAGTTGATGTGAACTTTGGATTGTGCTATTATCGAGGTGAGTTTCGCGGCCCCTTTTTCATTACAATTTTTCTTTATAAAACTTAGGAGGAAAAATATGCTCACTCTTTTTATGCTGTGAACTCTTTTACATTTTGAGACTATTGTGTTTATTGTTAGTAAGTAGTTATCGAGTACATGCATGAGTTTTCTGTGTGATTCTTTATTCACAACTATTTAACTCCGGTGTTGGAGCCGACATACATGTATTGATAGTACTATTGGACTGACACCCCCACCCTTGTTTTGTTAGTATACTAGTTGGGACTGACAGTGGCCACGGACGGGCCCTAGGGTGAATATGTTCCGACAAGATCTGTGTGGTTCGTCATTGGTTTAGTTGTGAGGCTCATGTTTACATGTGATACTGCTTGCCTATAACTGTATGCACTTATGTCCTGTCAAACAATTACACAGTATCAAGTATATTTATTATTTAAACCTGCGAACTCACCAATAATATGTTGACCCTTTTGAGCATATCTTTTCACGTAACATGAATCAAGGATAGCTAATTATGCGGCCTTAGTGATAACTAAGGAATTCGAGCTAGGCTTGCTTTGACATTATAAACAATGATTATTAACTTGATTTTATCATTCTGAATATCGTTTTACTTAGACTTGTTTCCGGGTTGTGAAAATTCATTTGGATTATGTCTGTTTGACTATGCTGTCATGAATTGACTAACTGCGACACAAGTCACCATTTGTGTCGGGTGATGTCATGACATGTTATTATATCATTTAATGCTCTCTATTAATTAACAATGTGTTATGACGATCCCGTTCGTTACATCCTCGTGTTTTCGCTATAAGCGGGGGTGTGACACAGTAGTACTACCCAAGATTTCCCGCTAGATTCCTTAATTAATGATCTGAAAGTGTGAGGACTTTCAATCGTATACAACACTATGTTAAACCATGCACATTTCATAATAGTAAAGCATTTGTAAACAAGTATGCTATCTCCCCCAAAAGAGAGTGTTTTATGCGCAAATCAACAATAAGTGCAAAGCTTGCAATAAGAGGAAAGACAACCCGTCAAAGGTTACCTAGAACATGTGAGTACATAAGTACGTGCAACCAGAGAAACATAACAACCCTAAGTGCTCATCAACACATCAACCCTAGGGTTTTGAAACCAAAATGACACATTTGACTTAATTGACCCGTTTGACCCTTTGGTGACTTGTTAATTAAATTCTTGTTTGATCAAGTGTAGCAACTCAGAACACATAATTACCATGTAAGCCTTTCACATAGATCACATCATCAATCTTAGATTTTATCAACATCATCATGCCAACATAGATCATCATATAGCATATTTCATCATACAACACTTGCAAATCTAAACCCAACATCATGCTCAACACAAACATAATTACATCACAACTAGTAATTCATACATTGAATCTAATCATGCACTACATGCCATGTGAAGCCACTCACGACTTCACATCCTAAACCCTACCAATCCTACTAAGTAGGGGCCTCAGATTCGCACGCGTGTATGACGATCATTATCACATTAACTAACACAATTCACACAAATTAACATACATCATAATGATCTATTACAATCCTAAACATGATTCATAATTCTCTACCCTTAACCACATCACACCAAAACCCATGGAACCTAGATTTCTCAAACAATTCATCCAACATTCACATGATCCAATTTACACATTCCAATACCTTAGAAATCATCAATAAGCATTCTAGCATGATCCTAGTATTATAAACATGCCCAATTCACAAAATCCAATATTCCATATCAATAAAGTTTCCCTTTTGGGAAAGTAACATCCAAAATCCATCTAACACCCCAATTCATTCATGAATTCATCAAATATATAATTAATCAATCCATAACAATCATCTAACACATACTAATCATCAATCCATGAATTTCTATTAGAAAAAGTTTACTCTTTAGGCAATATATGAACAGTATGATCAAACCATGGAATTCTTGCAAAATCAACATAACCCAACATTCATACAACCTAACTAACAACATATCATCATCAAACAATCATCAATTTCAACTTTTCTTCATCAATTTCGTATTAGGGTTCATCAAGAATCAAAACCATGAAAAACTTGATAAAACTCACCTTAAAACGTGTAATAGGTCAAGAATTGAACTTGCTACAATGTTGTAAATGATCAAAGCCAAGCAAAATCGATGGTTCTTGATGTTTGAAGCTTGAAATCGAAAGGGATGAGGGTTTGGGGAGCTCTCGGCCGCAAATGGGGGTGTGGGAGGGGATTAGGGTTCAATTTTTGGTAATATTAAGTTTAATGATAATTACAAGATAAACCCTCCTTAATCACCTTTTATAAAAATTAATCTTTTTAACACTTTTTAACCATCTTTAACTACAATAATATAAATATTATCAATCAATAATAGTGATCATATGTATATTCAACTATCAACAAAACACATGAAGTCATTGTTATACGTTGTTACGTTATCAAGTAAAATTCACAAATAATAACTTAAAATACATGAATTACATAACCACAACTAATAATCAACATTATTAATTAGATTATCATCTGTTTATCATGGATTATTGTTATTAAGTCACCAAAGTTCAATGACAACTAGTGTGTGCTCACGACATGTGTATGCAAGACCTAACGGAACTAATGGAGTTTGGTAACGGAAAATTACCGGATATCAAAAAAACAAAACCACATAGATAGATTACTAAACCATGTGCTCTCTGTAATATCATTACAGTATTCTATAACATCTTATGAAAACCAAACTCTCCTTTATCTCCTCTCCCCCACATCTCAATCGACAATCACCATCCTCCGCCGCTATCCTCCCCACCATCACCGCTGCTGGTTTTCATTTCTTCCCTACCATTGCATCTGATTCTTGATAAAATTGGGTTTCAACGCAAACATATTTCTATTCTCTTTCTTTTTCTGTCACACACACATATATATTCATACTCTCTCTCTAGAATCAAACCCGTAGACTATGATGGTGGACAAACGCTACCGGTTCGGTTGTTAGAGACTGGTGCAGCGCCCTTTCTAAGTTGGCAACCTACGTAGATCAAGCCATGCTTCGGAGCGTCATTACCATATTATGGAGAAAAAGTCCTTCCATATCTATAGTTACTATAGTCGGAGAGAAGAAGTTCTTTGCTTTTGTTAGCAGCACTGTAAACGGCGGTGTTATGTGGCTGACGGTGGTAGTAACCGGCGGTCGATGGACTATGGTTAAGAGGTTGCTAAAATCTTAAAAAAATAAATAAAAAGAAAAGAAAAGTGAAGTACGTGTCCGAATAGATGACTGGCACGTGGCCCAACGGTGGGTAGCTACTAACCAAAGGGATTAATATATATTATATAATTACTTTTCGTTGTTTATCCTCTCTCGAACATGAATAAAATTGTATGTTCTTCCGTTACTTCTCTCAAAAATAATAATCCATTTTGTATTTCATACGATCTTGGGTTAAATTGAGATTTTTACCTATATTAGTAAACACATCTTATCTTACTACTCTAATAAAAAAGTAACTATGGTGGACACATGTCACCACCACATTTCACCTCACCAATATTTTCCCGCTTCTCTCTCCTATTAATATCACATTAATTACTAATAATAAATTAAGAAATAAATCTTCTTATAAATATTGTTTCCAAAGAAATTAATATCTATAAAATTAAGATTTTTCTAAAAAGCAAACTTTTTTAAAAATATTAGATGTTTTTAAGTAAAATTTTATAAAAAAAAATTAATTAAAATTAGGAGTTATAATAAAAATGTTTTAAAAAATTACATTTTTCTAAAACAAATTTTTAAAATTTTTTTTTGAAAAAATTAAAAAAAAAAGACTAAAAACAAAAGGCTTAAAAAGTTGATATCATTATTTTATTATTTATGGTCGTTACTTATCATATTTTATCTTAGAATATCGTTTTATAACTAATAAATTTTTATTATATTTATTATTTTATTTATTTAACCCGTGTAATACACGGGTTTACTAAAACTAGTGTATTATATAGGTTGAACAAATAAAATATTAAATATAATAAATATTTATTAAGTATAAAATAATTTTTTAAGATAAAATATGATTGAAATTACGTATGAGTAAAAACTATAAATGATAAAACAACTATATCAACTTTTTAAACTTTTGTTTTAAAACTTTTTTCCCAAAAAAAAAAAAACATTTTGTTTCAAAACAAACCGAATTTAAAAAATATCATTTTTAAAAGTTTTCTTATTATAATTTTCAATTTTAATTGTTTTTAGTTTATAAAAAAAACTAGAGGTGTTTCCCCACGCGCGTTGCGCGGGGATTTTTCAACTGGCCAATATCAAATCGTGAACACGAAAACACAAATTCTAACCAACAATACTAATCAAATTAAGCAAATAAAAAGCAAGCTGGATAGGAAATACCAAAATATGACAATCATACACATATGACATCTGTAAAGTTATTGTAAACAAATGCCAAACCTAAGTACCTTAACTAAACTTCTTAAATTTGCTATATAAGTCAACAGATATGAGCAAAATGTCAAACAGAAAACTTTATACCAATAAAAAGTAGTAAAAACAATCACGAAAACACTTAAGAAAATAGCATCAAACTAGGAATCCTTCAATACCCTTTTCTTAGGCTTTATAACGGAAATATGCTTTGAAACAGTAGTAACATTCACCTGATCCGATGAACCTGCAATCATCAAATACTCAAATCATAACATCATTATAAGCAAAATCAATAACAGAAAGGAAAAAAAAAAAGAAACACCTTAAGAATGCTAGTTGCAAACTCAACTCCAACTGTGGATTTGGACTCTAAACAGCACTTATTCCTCTATTCTTGATTCCTGTTTCTTACAATACCATATCACATCTAGCTTAATCCCAAACTCTTATGCTTTTATGGCAAATTTCACTACCAAAATGCTTCAAGAAAGCTTTGTAGTTTAGAACACTGTAAGAAACTTCCACTGTCTTCCAACAAATAAGCTTATCATTTCATTGTGATTACATAAAATCAAGATAATTAATTAAGAAAAAAAATTAGAAGCTTATATAGATGATTTCGATTTTGTTCATTTATGTTTGGCTCCGTTGAAAACAGTCAAAAGTGGAACATATGTATGAAAACATATGACTATAAAAAGCAAAATTAGCATACACAGATTAGAAAACCTTAAAAATTCAAGATTGAATCATGGAAACAAACACCTATGTTGTAGAAATCAAACAGCAAGTGGTTTGATTATTAATGAGCATACGTCACCATTGTTATCAATCCGAGGCGTATCTATACTCCTACCTCTGTAAATGTATAAGAAGATGAACAATTAAAATTTTGAATAAATTGATGAACGAATTACATACCCAATACGCTGAGTGGAAGGTTAATTTGTTACCTTTCCACTTTTTGAATCAGTAACCAAAATAAAAAAGAGTACCAACCAACATAAGACGACCTAATGGCAAAACCAATATCCTTAACAGTACAACCTATTCAAAGGCCGAAAGCACCAAAAGAAGAATCATAAGAAGATAAAATAAAAACAATACATGTTCAAAATTGTACCCTTAATAAAGGAGCAGGAAGGCAAACATTCAAATAGGGAAGAAGATGATCCAAAGTTATCGTTGATTAGATCCCTAATCAATGTCGATCGAATCAAAACCTCAAAACCCTAACCAGAAATATTACCATCTTCACCACCGGCCTCATCTCCTCCTTGGGCACAACAATCGTGAACACCCCGTCGTCCATCATCGCCTTCACTTCTTCCATCTTCACATTCTTCGGAAGCCTCGACATGCCGGATTTCAACATGTGAGCCTCCGGCATCTCCTTACAGTCGATTCGTGCTTTCGCGATCGCCGAGGTTTCGCGTGATGGTTCGGTGGTGGAGGTGTTGTAAAAAGGGTCGAGGGAGAATAGGTTGAGTGACGTTGGTTTGCTTGCCGCATGTCACCTTCTTCCTCCTTTGAGTCCGCTCAGCCACTCTCTTTCTCTCTCTTCTTTGAATGTCTATTGATGATTAAGGGGCGATGGCTGCCACGTATACATACGTGTCTTCATTGGAAAGTACATGCACCTCACGCATTTCACAAAAACCTGTTACCAAAAGCCAAAAAGACAAACCTATGTGGCTAAAATCCAAAACTAAATACTTTCCTGTAGCACCACGGTTACTTTTTAATATATATAATAATTTCATATTTTTAAAGAAATTATTTTATAGAAATAACATTAATAAAAAACATTTTTCTTAATTTATTAAAAACTATAATTATTCTAAAAGAGTTAAATAATATTATTGGTAATTAAGGTGATTATTTAATATGATAAAGAAGCAGGATAATTTTGATTAGAATGAATATGGTACTGACACGTGTCATCCCAAGTTACTATTTTATTAGAGTATAAATATAAAGATAAAGATAACTATAAGTTGTGTATTGTTAAACATATTTGAAACTGATATCTGTCTTTTGGATTATTTTAAGAAAATGGAAAGAAAAAGAACTTTAGATTTCTGTCTTTTGGATCGGGGATATATACATCTCTATACTAATAAATAAAATTAAATCCGGACACTTGTCACCATTTTAGGTCATCTAATAATTGGTTGCCGCTTTTCTCTCCTATTAATTATTAATGCTATAATAAATATTAATTTAATAACTATCCATAATTAGAATTTCAAATATGTTAAATTCAAATTTTCAAATGTGTAATACTAGCCTAAACACACAGGTTGAAAAGTTAAATTTAAGATAAAGTAATTTACATGCATGGTCCTTATGTTATGTAAAAATTTTAAAAGTATTTAAAGTTTAAAAGTTCTGAATATGATTTCCAATATTTTTTTTTAATCTGTGGTCCCAAGTTTTATTAATTAACAATTAATAATATTAAAATTTATGAAATTGACATTTTATCCGTGTCGGACCATCAATTTAATTTAACTTTAAAACTATATTATTATTTTTACTAAGGAAAGCTTTATATTCTTGTTCTTCAAAAGTTTATTAATGTTTAATATTTTTATTATTTCATTATTAATATATTTATTATATAATAAAATACATTTTAAATACAAGAATAAATTTTTTAAAAATATTTTATATAATGTTTGCTTTTTAACGTGTTTAAGCCGTCCATTTTGAATTGTTGTTCCTAATACCGTTTCATATTTTAAATATTTTTACAAAACTATTTGGTTTTCTAAAGTTTTTCTTAAACCATTTATATTTTAAAGCATCCTTAAAAAACAACCACTTTTTAAACATAGTTTTTAGAAACAATTATTTTTCAAATGGTATTTTTAATATTTTTTTAAAATATATTCAGAAAATTAATAATTAGAAAAATTAAATTTAAAAAACCTAATGGTTTTAAAAAGACAATAATTCTTTTAAAAAGTATCTTTAAAAAATTAGTAAGTTTTAAGAGAGATATTTAAAAATTCAAAATCTTTAGAGAAACATTTAAAAACCTGAACAATCTAAAAATGATATTTTTAAAAATAATTTTTATTTAAATAAAAGTAATTTACATTGATGATCTTTGTAGGTAAAATAATCATTTTGAAAAATTTAACATTAGTAACAAAACTTATAGAATAATAACCAAGGGTAGATAAATATAATATTTGAGACTAGATTTGAAATTTTAAAAGTTTAAGAACCAAATTCAATTTTTTTTACCAAACTACAAGAACCATTCTTGTAATATATTTTTTAAAATAAATAGAAACATAAACTATCGGATACTATTAATAAGTCTTAAATATATACATATGCGAATGTCGATTAAATAAATGTGTATGTATGTACATTAAATGAAAGAATTAAATACATATAAAACAATATTAATATTTATAAATATCTAAAAACTTTTTCATAAAATCTTAGATTTAACTGCAGATTGAATTTGAAATTTAAAAATTTAAAGTTTTAAATTTTTTGTTTCAATTATTAAATTTTAAAATCTAATTTTGGAATGTTGCTTAATTAGACATTAAATATTATTTAAGAATTTCCTTTTAAAACCATGTGGCTAATAAAATAACACATGATATTTGTATGTTGTGAAGATGCCATGTGACAATATATTAGCTAAAATCTTGCCATGTGGCAAAACCTATTTTCTTTTATTATATATTAAGATTAAGATTAAGATTAAGATATGATTTTATTCAAAGCATATAATACATAATATTTAATACATAACTTTTTATATTATTAACCATGTAATAATAAATTTATTTAGCTCGTGTATTACACGGGATTTTAATCTATTATCATACATATACAAAGGATTTGCTCACTATGTATACACATTAAAATATTGAAACTGGGTCGATGGGTCACTCGATCTTTCACCCATATATGTTATATAACATAGGGAAATGTTCAATATAAAAGCTTTTAAATCTAAAATTGAAAGAAAGTAATATTAACTATCAATCTTTTTAATTAATGGTTAAGATTAAATTATAGGAAAAATTTTGTTAAAAAATATTTTAGTAATAACAACTTTTATTGACTTTTTGTAAGTTTCTCTATTTTTTCTAAACGTTCATAACTTTTATGTACGATATTATTTTTTATAAAAGTTATATCATATAAACAAGTGCTTTTTATATTTAAAATGAGTACAATATTATTATATTAAAAGGTAAAAAACAATTTATGTTTTTAAGTCCATATCTCGTTATTGTGTATTTAGTGCAGTTATTGTATGTTTTTGTTAGTTATTGTGTTTTTGTAAATATTATTTTGTTTTCTAAAATGATGAATTTTAAAAAAATATAATGGTAGAATAAAATTGTTGTGTATATGCAAAACACAATAATAAATTAATAACTATTAATCTAATACATTAAAAACAATAACAAAATAAGACAATGTTTTATTATGTTTTTTGATTATTATTGTGTTATATTGAACACTATGAGTTTCGAAAAATATATTGATGAGATAACATCATTGTATACTTTTAACCGTAAAATACAATTATAGATAACAAGAAGATTATATAATCTAATAAAAAATAATGACAAAAATAACAAATTGTGTTATTTTCAACACTATAAGTTTTGAAAAATACGTTGATAAAAGTATATTATTGTGTACTTTTAATTGTAAAAGATAATGATAGATAATAAGTTTATATAATGTATAAAACATTGACAAAATAACATTAAATGATGTAAAACGTAAAACACAATTGTTTTATGATCAAGACATGAATCTATCTAACAACTAAATAGTTTCAAACAATAGTACGCAAAGTCAATTTTCAATTGCTTTGTGATCCAGACATGAATCACCATTTCCCTACCAAATATCATATAAATTTAATACAAAATAATAATTTAGCAATGATTAAAAAGTTCAATAATAGAAATGACAAAAAAAGTTATAAATACTCACGAATCAGGCTAAACAATGTAACATATTAAGTGGACTTTTGACTCAAGCCCAAATATGCTATTGCATGAACGGGTCAAATCAAGCTTATAATGGCAGCATTTCAAGCGTATGAAGTTGATAAGGAAGGAAGAATGTTATAAATGTATATATTATGGTTATCAATATCTAAAATATATTAGGCTTTTTTCACAAGTTTTCTTCTCTTATATATCACAGTGTATTGTATTATATAAAACAACCAATTAACGCATAAACATCTCTCTTTCTTTTCCTATATCTCTTCTCATATTCATAGCTACTAGGCTAGTTTTACAACAAGTTTTTATTTATTAGCTTAGGGAGAAAGTTATGATTGTAGTATAAATAAAGATGAGGGTTATTGTAGGTTTGTGGTTTTTTTCATAATAATAATCTCATAATGAAGATGCCAATGATGAAAGCAAGCATGGGAGGTGAAACCCCATATGGGTTGTAGTATTGTTGTAACCACAATTGCAACATCAACAAACATGAACCCTCTACCATCGCATCATAAAGGCCCAATGTTAGATTAGGGATTTGAACAAATACTTGATATGGGAAGGAATGGGAAGTGGCTTTTAGGTGGTCGAAGGAGGGTTTTTGGCTTGCAGGGGGTGGAGAAGGGTGGTGGTTTTCGGATGATGGTAGAGGTTGTTGGCTTACATTAGACGGGAATCAATTTGGTGTAGTGTTGGGGGGCGGCTGATAGATTTGGGTAACCAGGTGGCCTGTGAAGAACAAGATGGTGGTGGCAAAGTCTGAATGTGGAGCTCTCTAATGGTGGTGGTGGAGGTCACCAAGTGACCATTGAAGTGAACAAAACTAGGAGTAGGGGCTAGTTTATTAATGGTATAACTAGGTTTTCATCCCTGGGGGCTACTTCGGGAATTCCGCCATGATCCCAAGTTTCAAAAATCAGACATCAAAACACGTCGTAATGGCGATCATTCTAATGTAAACCTTAAAGCATCAAGAAACCGAATTTGCAAACCCAGGTCACAACAACGCATACATCCATAAAAATACAAAACAAAAGGAAAAAAAAAATGATCTAGACGAAACCTCAAATCTTGATCATCAGTGGCGATATGACCCTGAATATTAAAACACAAATAAAAAGCATGTCACAATGGTCATAACTACTCTGTAAAACCCTACAACGTACTCAGTGGTAAATAAGAGTGCATCTCCGTCGTAAAACCCGAAGGTGTACTCCGTCATACAAGACATACTCAATCGTAAAAATGACTGTAAATTCATTGTAAATCTTGAAAACATACTCTTGTAAAACAAGCATAAAAAAACCTAAATAAAAATACATATGTAACGATAACATAACATCAATAAAAAACATAAAAGTGAAATTTAAGAAAAACAAAGAAAGAAAGTAATTTTTTTTGGCCAAATGAGCATACATAAAGTTTTATGATTAAAATAAAAATCAAAAAGTATATTATACTCTATTTTAAATGTATATATATAATACTATTTTAGGCTACCAAACGAGTAGAACGATGTGTGATTTTCCTATTAATAATTATGAATAGTGACAAACTCTCATCACCGACCCTAGCTTTTAAGGTTTTATAAATATGTATTACTTTTATATAATTTTTTGAATTATTAATTAATGTAAAATATAATATACAAATTTTTATTTCTTTATAATTTTAAGATATTTAAATCATTTCACACTCATTTAACTTTTAGAGTTAACGTTAATGTTTCCAGAACCGAATCGCTCGGTGAACCAAACGTCTTATTTATCTGTTAGTCGGACCAGTTTGACTAGATTTAAGAAAAATCAGATTAAATTATAACTAATTTTATGAATATTTGTAAAAGATACCAAAAAATAAAAAAATATATATAAAAAACCGGTTCCCAGTCCAACCCACAGTTCGACCAGTCCGGTTCCCGGTCCGACCATCAATTCAACGTCAAAACAGTTTTGAGTACTGAACTTGACCGAATTGATATCCGGTCTCCGGTCTAATCGGTTAGGTTCAGTCCGGTTTTTAAAACAATATTTAACGCCCATCTATTTTATAGACCACTTGTATCAAGTGAAATTTCTCAAACTTTTTCAATTTTTGGCGATGACCAAGGTGTTATCCCCAATGGTCCCGCTGTCCCACATCACTTGTCCTTTGTTGTTAGGCTTTCTTGCTCTAGATAACATGTAATCAAAAGTAAATAATAAAAATTCAAGACTATTGGGTTCAGTCAACCACGCCTATGAAGCATAAACAATATAAAAAGTTTACCAAAAGCCGAATCTTAATCTTCAATTTCTTTTACTTAACAAACAATCAATCTCCTAATCAATCCCCTTAATAACCCAACTCGTTGAACACGCTATTCGTATATCACATTCTTCCAGTCAATCTTTATCTCCATCAATTCATCCCCATGGAATTCTTCACAATGTATCTAATTTTGTTTCTAATTCCTCTAGCTTTGTGTGAAGAACATTCACACAATCGACCCATGATGATCGAGCTTCCGGAAACCTCCAAAACCGATGATCCGATGGAAGAAGCTCTATCACCGTGTGAGAGTTGGAGAATTACGGTTGAGGTGAGTAATTTGAGCCCATGGAAGACAATTCCGGTGGATTGTGTTGATTATGTGAAGGAGTATATGAATGGTGGATCGTATGAGAATGATCTTGAAGTGGTGTCGAATGAAGCATTCGAGTTCGCGAAGAGTGTTGAGTTGAAGGGTGATGGTTTGGATGCTTGGGTGTTTGATGTGGATGAGACTTTGCTTTCGAATTTGCCTTATTACTCGCGGCATGGTTACGGGTATGAATGTGATCTTTGTTCTTGTCTAATTATAGTTTTTGATTTGAATTTGATGTGGATAGTGATTGTGATGAGGAAATGAGCCTTTTGAATTCGAATTGGGGGTTTTTATTTTACTTGTTTGGTTTATGTGAATTTGACTTATTTGATATACTTTTGATTCAACTTCAGTTAGCTTTATGAATCTCACCCACCCGTTACACGTTAAAAGTTCATTGTAACTCAAATCAATTTTGCTTAGCTATGAATGGGTTAGTGTAACTTTAAAAAAATATTTATCTGGTGTTTGATTTAGCTTTTGTTTTGTATAGAGGTCGGGAATAGGCCAGATCGCTTCCTGATCTGATGCATATAAGCTACCTATATTTTATGTATGAGATTGTTTTTCTCATGACTTGAATTTATGACCTTAATGCCACAAAAGAGCAGACTTATTAGTTGTTTCAATGCCCACACTCGGGTAATGTAACTGTACCTTATGCACTTTTAATGTTTTGATAGAGAGTGACTCAAGGCACCAATTATGCTTGAATTTTCGATAATATCATGCATAAAGGTTATGTTTGTGTCTTATTTTTAGTTCAGTTTTAACTTTATTTATACTAGACGATACATGTAACAGGTACATATGATATATAAAGTTTGGATGGAAAGTATGTAATTATGAGCTGATATATGAATTTTTCCCTTTAATATGCTATGTCAGGTCAGAGGTTTTCGATCATGTTCAGTTTGACAATTGGGTCCTTGAAGGAGCGGCACTAGCAATTAAACCTAGTTTGAAGCTTTATAATAAGGTTCAAAACTTAGGGTTTAAGATGTTTTGTTAACTGGGCGAGCCGAGAACAAAAGGAGTATCACTATGAACAATTTGACCAAGGTCGGATTTGAGAATTGGGATCGACTCATTTTGAGGTAGGTAATACAAATTGATGAAGTTTTCATGGTATCAAAACTAATACTTAATCCTTTTACAGAAATGCTGAAGATGAGGGGAAAACCGCAGTGGCATTTAAATCCGGAAAAAGAAAAGAGATTATGGAAGAGGGATTTCGAATTATTGGAAATTCGGGTGATCAATGGAGTGATCTAATAGGTTCACATTTATCTATGAGATCATTCAAGCTTTCAAACCCTATGTATTTCATTTCGTGATTGTTAGGGAAAAGGTTTACTAATATTGTTTTTAGTTTAAAGGTTAATGGTGTGAGCGTTACTTAAATGTAAAAGTTGAGATCTCATTTTGAAGTGTAACATTGTTGTAATCACATGTTTTTAAACATATATAATTAATCTTACTTTTGTTATATACATTGGGGTATAAGTGTTTTGATTTTGTACGTTTGAGTTATAAATAAATTTTAAAATATGATGCAACTAGTTGGGTTTGTTGGTTCAAATGTTCAATTGATTTAAGGTACTCAATCAGACTTATTGTGTATTTGGTTTCCGGTCTAATTACCTTTTTCATGTTTGGATTTAAAAAACAATGGTTTTCGTGTTACAATTTGAGTTGCTACAAGAAATGATTACCTTTCAATATATACGACTAGGTTAGTACCCCGTGTATTACATGAATTACATAAATAAAATATTAAATAATTACAAATAAAAAATTATGAATTACAAAACTATGTTTGAAGATAAAATATGATTATAATTACATATCAATAGCTACTTTACGTAAATAAACAATAATACATTTTCTTAAACTTTTATTTAATAAAAAAATATGGGTTTTAAATATTTTATTTTAAGAAAAATGAATTTATTTTAAAAAAGATTTGTTGTATTCTGTATTTTATAAAACTTTATTTTTAAAAAGTGTGTTTTTAATAAAAAAATAAGTTTTAATTTATTAAATTATATAATATTTAATATGAAAATGGTATGATTAATATTATTAGTATTCAACATTGTTAATAATAATAAAAAGAAATGAGAAAGTTAGTATGATAAAACTTACAATTGTGTCAAGTATTATTTTAAAATTTCTTTGTTATAGATATATAGATATATAAATAAATAGATAGGCTAAAAACTTATTTATTAAACGGATTATAGTTAGTAATAAACACGAAGAGTTACATTGTGATATTTTAATATAAGATACGATTAAAATTAAATATGCGTAATAGTTTAAAAAATAAAACAATTATATTATTTT
This sequence comes from Flaveria robusta, assembly GCA_025506415.1. Taxonomy (NCBI): domain Eukaryota; kingdom Viridiplantae; phylum Streptophyta; class Magnoliopsida; order Asterales; family Asteraceae; genus Flaveria; species Flaveria robusta. The sequence goes on from CM046469.1 coordinate 43,407,950, forward strand.
TTTTAACTCTCTTATCTAAATAAATTTATTTTTAACTATTTGTTTTAAGATTATTTTATAAAAAAATTATTGTTATAAAAATCTTATTTATTTAAAACATAGTTTTCGAATTATTCTGGTTGTTTTAATAAAACCGCTTTTAGAAAATTTCATACTCTTTATAATTTTTTTAAAAAAGAACCGATTTAAAATATTATGTTTCAAAAAGGTTTTATAAATATTATTTTTAAAAAAAGGACCGATTCAGAAAATTTTATATTATATAATTTTTTTTATTTTTATTTTAATAAAAAGATATAATTTTTAATTTTCTTAATAAAGTTTATTTTTAAAAACATAGCTTGATTTTAAAAAATGTAGATGAGAGAGAATTGTATCAATTAATAAAATTGATATTTATTAAAAGAGAAAAATTAGTTTTATTGTTTAAATTACTATAATACACTTTTGGAGAGAAAATGAAATGAATGTGTTTAAATAAATTACAAGTGTAAAAAATATAGTTTAATAGAATGACATGTGGCAAAAAGAACCTTCTTTTATTATATTCTATAGATTATGAATATGTTATCATGTAAAACCAACTTTTTTAAATTGTTACACTTTGAAAAGCTTTGATTTAAATCTGTCTTATTATTATGATGATGAACATGACTACATTTGTGCCTTAGAGTGAAGAGTATGGGAGCAAGTTTAATTTTTTCCTTTTTTTTTTTGGGGGGGGGGGGGGGGGTGGAGAAATGGTGTGACGAAAGGTGAGGTGGAAAGTGATGCGGGATACATTGGGGTTCATAAAAAAGGTACATCTTGATTTAGAGAGTAAGCAAAGGAGAAAAAGGATGATGTGGGAGCAACAAGCGGGAAGAAAGATAACAGGAACACCATCCCTCTGTATTGATACCAGAGGTGTGATGAAGCAACCTTGTGTTATTGCAGGAAGGATTTTGTGCGCCCTTTTGCATAGAATAAGATATGTGAAAGGTATATTGACTTCTTTGAATGAAAAAGGAAGTAAATCGGTTGAAGCTTGATTTACTATCACCGACTTACTAGGTGTAATAAAAAGCTATTGAAACCGGCCAAACCAATCAAGCTGAAGCATGTCAACCGGTTTGATCATGTCAAGAAACTAAGAAACTTAAGTTTAATATCCCAAACCAAAATAAACAAAAACAGATTCAAATAAAAACAATCACGTATAGAAACATTACAAGTATTAACCTTACTTAATTAGGGCTGTCCACATCGTTCGCTGCTCGTTGATCTCTCGATGTTTGTTCGGAAAATGCTTGTTTTTGGCTTGGTTGTAAATGAGCCAATCTGCTCGACTTTGTTTGTAAATGAGCCAAGCACAAGCAAAGGTCCGCTCAGCTCGAATTATTTTTTAATTATACAACACAAATAGTCAATTATATTTATAGTTTTATAAATACCACAATATTAAATTTGACTTAATATATACAAATATACAATTATATTTACACAAACTTGACCAATTAACCCAATAAAAAATGTAACACTATCTAGAAGTAAATATTAAGTTGATAAACGATAGTCTTTAACCCAGACAATCTTCTCATTGCCTTATTATCTCTTGCTCTTACATTATGTCGACCATCTTCTGCTCTAACCATCATACTTTCTACAGTTTACTCCTTACCTCACTAGCCATAGCTTTAGCCTCATCATCTACCACAATATTATCATTTATGAAAATTATTATATTAATAAAATGTAACTGTTTTTTAAGTCATAAAAACATGATACCCAACATTATCACTCTATATAAAAACAAAATGACACACTAGACAATAGGGCAGTTAAAATTGCTCACCCATTGCTCAAAAAATTAACCACGGAATGGGAGTGGGTGGTCCCTAAGTACGACAGAAAGGAAATATGCTCGAATGATGCTTGTTCGATTTTCAACTGATTGGATCGGTTTTGTTTCTAAGCGAATGAAGGACGAGCAAAGGTCCAAATGGTTCGGCTCGGCTCATTAACAACCCTACACTAAATATCAACATGATGGATGACAAAATACAGACAATGAGAGATATATGATTTCATCATGATATCGTGAAGATGAAAACATCGAATGGTAAGCTTGGCCTTCATGATGATCACATGTTGAGAAACACCAAGTTTATATGATAAAAAAATGAGAATGACGAAGACAATAGGGAAAATGAAGGCTGGTCCATCTTGATTGTGTGCACTTTTCCTTTCATAAAGCTAAATCACATAGAGGTGCACAAATCGGGCTCAGAACTCAAACTGGGTTGGGTTGTGGTTGTGACACCCTACATAAATCCCACATCGGCCGTGGACAAGATAGATTACTGGTTTATAAGGAATGTCTGGTCTCTAATATCACTAACGCGTTTTTGGCGTATTGGCTGTGGATGAGAGGAGAACTCCACAGTTAAGCGTGCTCAGGTGATAGCAATCCATGGATGGGTGACTTCCCTAGGAAGTTTTCACCCGGGCAACCAAAAGCGAATCCGTGAGCTTCTCGTGGGCAAAGCGGACAATATTGGTATTATGAGAGGCCGGGTGTTACAGAATGGTATCAGAGTCACTCCTGTGCCGTTCAGGATGGTGGGAGGTACCTCACAAGGGATGGTAAGTATGTTCTCGGGCTCATCGAGGACGATGAGTACAAGGGGGGGGGGGGGGTGATTGTGACACCCTACATAAATCCCACATCGGCTGTGGATAAGAGAGAATTCTGGTTCATAAGGAATGTCTGGTCTCTAATATCATCAACGCTTTTTGGTCGTATTGGCTGTAGATGAGAGGAGAACTCCACAGTTAAACGTGCTCAGATGACAACAATCCAGGGATGGGTGACCTTCCTGGAAAGTTTTCACCCGGGCAACCAAAAACAAATCCGTGAGTTTCTCGTGCGCAAAGCAGACAATATTGGTAGTACGAGAGGCCGGGTGTTACAGTGGTCAACAAACTTCAAACCAGGTTTGACCGGGTTTCGGGTCAGATCCTACCTAGGTTCATATTATGTAATTTATAAATAATATGATGGATTCATAGCGGGTTGAACTGGGTCGGGTTCAAGTTGTGAAAATCCCAAGTTGAAATTGGGTTGGTAAACTGATGAGAGAACCGGTTTGCAGGACATGGGGGTAGAACCCGTCGGTTAGGTCCTTAACCCGGTTTCATTGTGCACCACTACAAGTCTACAACCACACGCCGAAGCTAAAAACTATAAAGCACAATGATCTACATAGTAAGCCCACTGATTTGAATACTACATAAGCCGTAAGCCCACTAACCATAGCTGCTACAAGTCCAATAAATATCCAACAACCCACATCAAATATAACAGCCCAAAATGTAAAATCAAATTCACAACCCCATCACTATATTTAAATTTTAAACTAAAAACACTATTTTTTTACTTTTTTTTTTCAATTAAATAATACTTTTTCATATTTTTTTATTACCTTTTCTCTTTTCTACACTAGCAACAACTTTTAAAAATATTAAAAATTTATGGGGGTTTTACCGTATTTCCTCAAATATGAAGAATCACGGTACAATCCCCATAAATATTTCCCCTCCTTCTCTCACAACCACTAACAATCATACACCAAAATATAGGGCAAACACTCAAATAGAAATGGGAAACCTACCGTAAATGCTCTTAGAAATTATGTTTATATGAATTAAGTTGACACTATATTGATATAAACCATAAATTTCAACAAACCTTCGTTGTCAATTGAACACTTTTAATACAAATTAATGATTTTGAAAGGACTAAAATCTTAAGTCAATCATACCACCAAAACGGCAAAACCTAGCCATTAAAATCATCAAATCAGTAAAATTGGCCGACGCACCCAACAAAACTATTTTTTTTTTTTAATAATACCTCAATCATATAGTTAATAGTTTGGTCACAATTTTATTAAAATGGTCAAAACAGACCTTAAAAACCCTGAATACTACCATAAATAATTTCATAAAGGTCAAAACTTACATTTATTTTTCATTTTTGGGTATTCCTTGTCTCGCAATTTATGGTGTGATTTATGAGAAAATATGATTTAACAAACATGGCAGGTTTGATTAGACTGATAATTATGAGAAACATTATTAGACTTGTACCCTTATGTCGTAAATAAAAAATTTGGCATAATGGCATGTGATTTCCTTATCGCCTTTAAACTTTATTATAACTTTTAATCATACATAATTGCTTTCATTTAGTTTTTGGTGGCCGTAAGTTTGGTGTCCTAGCCACAACTTTTTCTGGTACACTATTGATTCAGCAACCTTGTCTCAATCATTAAAATTTATAAAAAAGTGATTAAAAACACATTTTCATTGGATTTATTATCACTAAACTATATCATCAGTTTATAAAGAAACAGTAACATATCAAATTTGGGAGGTTTACTATTTATTATTTATCAAATTTTGTGAGTATATAAAAAATAATAAAATAAGTGTTTGTAAGTAGATAAATATAAAGATAGAGAACAAGATTTGGAAGATTTTTAAAAAATAAAATATAAATTTAGTGGATATATAATGATATTTAATTAAAATATAAGAATAAAGATGATGAATCGAATGTGAATGTTCTTAGGGGTTCGAAAAACGAGTAGCGTAATACATATCATGATGGGTGTGAGAATATCAAATTTTTATAGCCAAACCAACGTCTAATTACTTTACCCCTTCACTAGCTATGCTAGTTTTTTTGAACTAGAATGCCACTATAGAGAATTTTATATATATATATATATATATATATATATATATATATATATATATATATAACATATATATATATATATATATATATATATATATATCTTATATGTTTATAAAAATATAATTATAAATTGTATATTAAGTAATAATATAATATTTATCTATATATATAATAACACAACCTTGGCTACAAAAAAAAAAAATTTAAGATCTTTAATATTAGCCACGTAACTTTTTTTATGTACTTTCAAAACCAACTTAAATAATGGTATCCATCCATTATTTTAATATTCAAATTATATTTTTAACATGTCGTAGTTTTTTTTTTTAAAGTTTTTATAATGACCCTTATAGTATATTTAGTATTTTAATCTTCAAATTACTTTTCGTTTTTTACAATAACTTTCTTTCATAATTTATTTTTTAAAAACGGAATTTATGTTTGTCTTTAGCTTTTTTTTTTAAAGTTTTTATAATGACCCTTATAGGGTTTTATCTTTTTGCATCGCATTTACAATAGAGTATGAACTTTATGACAAGCGCACTTTTGGGTTTTAGAACACGGTGATACTCACTTTTACGAGGAGCAGATGTCATAGTTTTACGCCAGCTTGATAGTTGTTGTGACTTGTTTCTGTGTCTTTCTTGATACATTAGGGTTTTATGTTGTAATAACTGTCGTTACAACGTATTTTTGTGTTCATTTTTTATATTTGAGATCGTGGTGGATTCCTCACGCAACGCGCGTCAGGAAAAACCTAGTTTATATAAATAAAGAACTAAATATTTAAATATGCAAACAACCAATAAACGAGTCGAGTTTGAAATTATAAACTTTCTCATGAGCCAGGCATGAGTTTTGGTTATGAAGCTCAACAAGAGTCTAGCCCAAGCTCAAATTTATTAAATTAAACGAGTCAAACCCATAAACATGATTAAACTATGTTTATATCGTTGACATTCCTTGCAAGAACAATGATAGTTAAGGACCTTAAAATAACCACATCTATTTCTTTTTACAATTATCCAGAAAATCTAATGCTAATTTTTATGGTCATTTTATACCTTCTATGTTCTACAACACAAAATATTTTTAGGTTTATTTTTCTTTATCATAGCTAGGGAAACACAATAATGGTTAAATGGGTCCAATTGCAAAATTGCATTGGTTGCGAGTTCTCTTTTTCCATCCAGCAACCCCATAAGTTTATATATTAATTGTAGCCTTGCAACCAGCAATCCTAGACCAAATAACTTTATCTTAAAACTAAAGTACAAGTTATGTCTAAAAATGTATGATTTTTTTTTATGTTGCTAAAAAGTTCAATGTTTTTGGTACATCTTACACTTAGCGGGTAGGTTTCTTTATTTTGCTATTAAAGTTTTTAAGGTTTTTATTAGTAACCAAATGTTTATATTAGACAATACGTAAAATTTTATATCTTAAAGAAATTCTTTAGGCAATTCAATAGATAATATCTTGTAACATCAACTTCAATATAAGCAACTCTTGGAAAATTCAACATCACCCGTTCGTAGTACAAGCGATTGGTAGAGTTCTTATCAAACCATGCATCGACTGTTTATATTCCATCCAATTTGATATTTTGAAAATTTTAGTATTGATTGTAAATGATTTCTAATTTTCTATTTACAAGGATAATTATCCCCTACTACATCATTGATGGGTTAGTATCTTAGACTCTCTTGAGATCACCTTGAAACACAAGATATGTAGCCTTGTAGGTAACAATTTTACAAACCCTCTCTTATGTACATTTAATTCATACTTGAAAGAGTTATGAGAGGAATGGAACAAGATGCATAAATTAACCTTGAGACACTCTTATGTAGTTTTTAAATAAGCAGCATTAAATATTTTTCCTTTCTAAGCTCATTAATTACATATTTACTCAAGTTAAAAAATTAATTATATATTTTCTCTTTTTAAAACATTATATCTATAACATATAATAAAAGAATATTTTTTTGAAACACGTTTCATTATTCTAACATATCAAATGACACATGTTATCATTCTACCATAACAAATTTTTTTTCCCGACTCTCTCTCATAATAAAATATGTAAAATCCCTTTAAATGATTAAATTCGTTCCAAATAAAAATAAGAGTAACCACAAATGCTACTTTTACTAGGAAAAAATAAACACATATGGATGCGCCTTTGCACATATATGCATTCATGTATATATACTAGACTACACAAACAATTTGGTTGTCGAACACTTAGGTATTAAGACATTTTAACAAAAGAATCTTAAAATTCAATATGTGTGTAAGGTTTTAGGGTTTAATTTTTGGACTAGATCGACACTGTAAGTTTTATATGTTTGGAGTTTTCGAACTAGTCTTTTAAATAGCGAGACATCACTTTAAGATTAAAGTAATTTTGGTGGTACTCTAAAATCTTTAATCAAATAACAAAAGAAAAGTAAGCAAGTTTCAAACATTTTGGCTTTTAAACACTTTGTATTCATACATTTTCACAAAAGTATCTTAAAACTCATAATGTTTGTAGAAAGTAGATTTAACCTTAAGACTTGTTTTGATATATTTGGAGTGTCATGGATAGTTTTTTGAGTAATGTGAAATCACTTTTAGGTTAAATAAATGGTTCTCTAAGATCTTAAATCGGACAAGACAAAAGAATAAAAACAAGTATACAATTTTCCTTCTGAACACGCACCAGACACTAGACCAAAGATCGTCCTTATATTGGTGGGAAACCAATACAATAAAACGTTGCAACACTTCGTGAAAAGTATGGAAGATACTAATTATAACCCTCGATGATTAGATAGCTGTATTAGTGAGCTAGAAAAAATATAGCAGGAATTCCATTAAGAATAACTAAGTTATTACTAATGGCTTGGCCTTTTACAACAACTTAGTTTTTGCTGATGATCAAGTTGTCACTAATGGTCAAGTTTCCACTAATGATCGGTTACTGTTGATCTATTATTAGTTGATGTTGATTTCAAAAACTGATTATCAATTTTTCTATGATGAACAATTTCATGCACCTTTACACCTTTACCTTTTTTATTTTAGAGCTTGGGGAGTGTCTTGAGCTCTTTGTTTGGTTGCCTGGGGAAGTCCACTCTTGCATAAGTTTTGATCGTTTGAAGTTTGGGTATTTTTTGTTTATGGTGACAAACTTATATATACATTTTTTAGTGGGGTGGAATTTTTTGTAGGTTGGTTTATGTATGACTAAATATTAAAATTTTTTAGGTACATTTCTGGTAGAGTCCTAAAACACATTTATAGCCCTTTCTATTCATGTGAAACAAACAAAAAGACAAAAAAACATGATCTAAGTATTTTTATAAAGGCCAAAATATATTTAATATGATACCAGTATACCTTGCATTAAAACATCATAATAACCACCTCCAGCCCCACCCCAACAAACACACCAGACTCCTCAAATCTTTAAGCAATTAATCAAGATTTTACTAAAATCCACATGGAGGATACACAGAACATCATGCTAATTGTGGCATTATCATCATCATCTTTTGCATTATTCATCACAGTAACCATGATTTGCATCTGCAGAAGAAACGGTATTCAAGAAACCATGAATCTTGTGATAAAGATTCAAACTTTGAAGCTGCAGAAATAATGGAGATGAAGGAGGAGATGATCAAGTTTGAAGGTGGTGAAGATCTCACTTGTTTTGATGTGTTGGATGCTCCTGGTGAAGTGATTGGTAAATCCAATTTTGGGACTTTGTATAGGGCTAATTTGGTGAGGAGTAATACTGTTGTGGTGTTGAGATTCTTGAGACCAGCTTGTACTGGGAAGGTACAAGATTTCATGCATAATGTACAAGTTTTGGGGTCTGTTAGGCATCCTAATTTGGTTCCTCTTTGTGGGGTTTATGTTGGTCCTAGAGGTGAAAAGCTTCTGGTTCATCCTTTTTACAGAAGAGGAAATCTTGCAGAGTTCATTAGAGGTGTGCATCTCTGAATATCTCTTTTCTTTCACTTTTTCTTTCATATTTTTATTTTACTTATTACTTTTGGAGGTAATAATATTGATTGAAAAGTGGTGATTGATGATGATTAAATTTATTTTGTGTATATTTTTAAAGTTTTTACCTGAATGAAGTTCTTAAACCTCAGCTATCTATCGTGTCAGGTTGATAGGTTCACCTGTTGAATTGATAAACTCAAGCACGACTCATATTTATATATGTCAAATATATCAAAACTAACCTTGAAACATTTAAAATCATATAAAGTAATCATGATTCGTGTAATCCATTTATTTAAATGAGCCAAACGGGCTATGATTAAACTGTGAACGGACTAAACGTGTCATAAACCGGTTATTGGGTTGTAAACAGATTATAATAAACTTGCAAAAAAAGTTGAAATGAGTTGGGCTTATAAAAATATTTTTTTTTTAATTTTTTTTAGTTTTTAATAATGTTGATTGTGTTAAATTAAACGGGTTAAAAAGATCAACACAAACATTATTCATCTAATTAAATGGGTTTAACATGTTAACTTGAAAACAGTTAGAAAAAAGAGAAAATTACATAAATAGTCCCTGTGATTTGATCAGATTGCAAAATTTGTCTCTTGAATTTAAAATTGCAAAGTTAGTCCAAACTTTTTGTAGTCATTGCGTTGCACTTTTGGTGCTTAAAATTAAATTTTAAATATAATTTAAATTTTATAAAATGCATAAAAATAAATAAATTTAATGACAGGGACCAAACATGCAATGATTATACGCAAGTTTGGACTATCTTTGTAATTTTTAAAGTTTGGGGATTAAACATACAATTTGATTAAATCACAGGGACTATATATGCAATTTTTTCTACAAAAAAATAAAACCTTATTATGCTTCTTTTGCTATACATTATGCAACCATTTATGATTTCTCTCTATTTTTTTTTTTTACATTTAATTGTACAGATGGAAATGGTGAATCTCAAAAATGGAGTGTGATTTATAGGATTTCAAGTGGCATCGCCAGAGGATTAAACCATCTCCATACAAGCCTTCAAAAGCCAATCATCCATGGAAATCTGAAATCAAAAAACATACTTCTAGGCCGAAATCATGTACCATTAGTGTCTGATTTCGGTCTAGTTCTACTCTTAAATCCATCCACAATTCAAGAAATGATCGAAGATGCTGCGATAGAAGGTTACAAACCACCCGAGTTGATTAAGTCAAATGATGTAAGTGTTGAGGCCGATATCTTCAACTTTGGCTTGATCTTACTCGAGTTACTCACATGTAAAGAACCAAATAAGAAGCCTAATTTTAATTCCAACACAATCTTGGATCATCGTATATTTGGTCAAGTTGACGAAGAAGAGATTTTGAAATTGTATCATCTTGCAATAACTTGTTGTTCGCCTTTGCCTTCTTTCAGGCCCGACATAAAGCACATTTGCAAGAAGCTACAAGAAATCAGACCCTCAAGACCAGAATCTTGATCATGGGTAACTGTTAAGATGATATTCTTGAAGCAAGTTTAAGCTCAATTCATTGGACTTTATTCTTTGATTCTTCATAAAGAATAATATCTAGATAATATCGTGTCGAGTGAGCTTTTTATGCTTTCATGTTTTTTATTACCATTTGAAAATTATAAATTAACATTGTTTTTAGCTCAAAATATAATTTTACCGAAAAGACTAACAAGAAACTAGATATTACTATACACCGCGAAACATAATATTGTTTTAAGCTTCATGAACAATCTTATAAGATCAATATACTTGATGTTATCATCAACAAAGCCCACATAAAATCGAAGATATCTTACGATTTTTATCGCAGAAGTCAAATTTTCAATATCTAGTCCGTTCTTATGTTAACTTTAAACAAAAATCATAAAAATTCTAAAGCAAGTTTTTTAAATTGGTTTTCATAAATGGCTTTATCCACTTGTTCCTTTCTTTCCACTAGTTTGATATTTAATTATTTAGCATGATTAAATGAACTCATACTATTAATCACGAGCCCACTGTCATCCCATCCTGATGAAAGTATGAAACCATTTGTAGAGCTGATGGGCTCCCATCAATACGGCCACCAAACTTGAAAGATTAAAGGCCCATATCGTTCTTCAGCCCAAGACTCATTAATTGATCAATTATACTACACTAGTATTTTTACCCGTCCCGCGTTGCGACGGCATCTTACGCGGCGTGATTAAGTTTAGATTACAATCGTTCCTACTCCTTTTCGAACTCAGTTTACGTCAAAACATAAAGTAACTTGAATTTATACAGTCGAATGAAAACGTACTATATTTGACCCAACGCATTTCCAAAGAAAACTAACGTCAAAAATTAGGACTAGAATTTATACCGACATGTATTTAGTAAATTAAATTTGAAACTCGAAAAGAATCGAAACCATTATAAAAACCAATACTGAAACGAATTTTTAACGTGGATAAATTATATTAAAAATAAAAAAATACCAAAAAACTACATGGGATTTGAACCCGTGTTTCACACCTCAAGACATGAAGTCTAAAGGGTATGTATTATTGGGCTTTGTTGAGAAAAAAATGTTATCACATTACAGACACCTTAGAGCTATTAAAATAATGGTAATAGTACCGTTGCAAATTGCGCTTGGAGTAGCAATTGCGTCGTGAACCGCCCCATGGGACTAGTTTTGTGCTCCGATAAAGACCACCCTGTAACGGTGACGACTGCGTGACTGGATGATGTGGCTTGGTTTTCATGCCTCTTGGCGCAATGATAATATATGTTCTAACCAATAAGGCAAAGTCACATGATTTTTTTAAGATTCATTCAACTAATATATATCACAACCAAAAGTCGCATGGCACAATTTAATTGAACACCGCACGATCATCGATTAATCTAACCTTGCAACTCATCTGAGCTTCCCCTTGACTGACCCATGCCTCTTGGTTGCTTCATTGATGATTAATTCTCACATTTTGAACACTTTTTAATACAGCCGCCTTCTACATATACATGTATGATGTGTGTGTCTAGAGGACGATTATACTAAAAAAAATAATATTAAGAGAGTAATAAACATGAGATTCTATCCGAGCGCAACGTTTAACTACACACACATACACATAGGAAAACGTTAATAACTTCAAATATAAAGTGAGTTTTTTATACGAAGCGTATGAAGTACTTGAGTAATTTTTCAATTACTAGGTTACAATCCCGTGTAATACACAGGCTAAATAAATTTACTGTTACATGGTTAATAATATAAAAAGTTATGTCTTTTATATTGTGTATTATACGGATTGAATAAACCTATATATTACACATTTGAAAATTTGAAGTTAACATATTTGAAAATTTAATTATAGATAGTTATTAATTAATAAATAACTATTATAGCATTCATAATTAAGAGGAGAGAGAAGCGGGAAAACTAATTATTAGATAACTTAGAATAGTGACAAGTGTCTGGATTTATTTTTATTTATTAGTATAGAGATTCTTGCTTGATAATTTCGTCACTGTGTAATACATAAACTTTTTTTGCATGCTAATTCCAACACAATTTTGTACATTGTGTATGGAATAAAAAAAACCATTTTGTATTTACAAATTTCTATATACACACACACACAACGCCCAATGTGATACGAAAAATGAGAGTACAAGAAAGGTAATGTTATGTGCGATGCTTTATGTGTAGTCTAATATTGAGGTTGTCTTTTGATGTCGTAAGGGATTTGGACCGTTTGAGACACTAGAAAATGTGTTAAATACATGTAAAATAACCTTATTTGTAGCATATATATACATATTATTTGTTTTTTTTAAAGGCTAGAATAGTTGTTGAGGTATATATCATTCAGCTTGAAGGATTTTGAGAGTATTAAAGGTGGAATGTTGTGTTTCCAATGGTACCGCTGTGACACATCAGTTAGTTTTATTCATTTATTTTATTTTATTTTATTTTATTTATTATTATTTTTTGCCTCGTGTTGTTTTATGTCGCTTCTTATTCAATCACCATCTCCATTACCACCATACCACTTCTACCTTTATCTATCGACGCCACCTCACTCTTTTTCACGTTTATCTTAGCGTTTTTTTATCGTTCTCTATCCATCTTTCAACAAGTCCCTCATCGTAATGCATGAAGGGTTGTAAAAAATAACATCATTTTTCTAGATACAAATTTGAATTTATGGATTTGAAACTTTACTCAACACTATTCTAACTCTTTTTGAAATTCGATGTTCATTCCTAAATGTATCCGAATTCATCTAAATTGTTTCTTTATGTCAAATCCTTTAGCCAACACCACCGCCAAGACTACAACATCGAGCTTGAGGAAGAGGTGGAGTCGGCTTTCATCGGTTTTTGTGAGGTGAGATATCTGGCACAATGGTGGACTTGGCGATTGTAGTGGTGTTGGAGTCAAACATATATATATATATATATATATATATATATATATATATATATATATATATATATAAATGGGTTGTATCGTGCGAATGATAGGAGGTACTATTAATTACAGTAACCTTCTCTCACAATAGACACTTGCCATTTAATATTAATACAATTACTAATACTAATAAATATTGTTAATGAAGATTTATTAGCAAAATACCCAATTTGAACTAAACTAAAAAAGTTTTATTCTAACTATGAAAAATCTGCCATGAATTATTTCCCGAGTCTAACATGACATTATCGTAACAAGAAAATCAAACCCCTACCAAGAGATGGTATTTGAATATAGCAAAACACCCATAGGGACCATTTATGCAATTTGCTCTAAAATAAATATATATCTTTAAACGCGTCTATACACTTTCTGTGTGTTTTGTGTTCATGTGAGTGTTTAACCAAACAGTTCATCTATTTTCTACTTTTTTTCAAATAAATAAACATAAAGAATACTTATTCCATCAGACTAAACTACATAAACATGGAACATTACATGGGTTTGTATGATATTACATATATGTATGATGCTACGCAAAATCATCAAATACTATAACGTTAGAAAGACGATAAGATTTGGGTATAACGATGAACATTCGTGTAAAAGATTCTTCGATAGCAAAGAAGGCTAGGGAGATCCATTATCTGTTTAAAACTTTTGTTAAGAACATTATACCTAACGATTTTTTCAGGAATTTTCACCACTATAATGTAGATTCTTCTTCTTCACCCCTGACCACATCAAAGACTTCAAATTGATATTCTGATTGATCTCGATTGCTATAGACCCTATCGGGGTAAGCGGTTGGAATCCCATCAAGCTCCACTCTATATTTCATAAGCCATCCTGAATAATTGTTTAACATTTCATACACATTCAGGTGTAAAGGGCTCTCATGACGCGCGACCTCCACCAAATGCAAATGGCCACGAGATTCCCCAAAGTAAAGCGGCCTTGCTCCCCAAGACGACGACGCCCTCTCAGGCAACAACATCTTTTGCGCTTTTTCTACGTCGAGCTTAAAGTATACTAGATAAAAACAACCAGGAATCCAATTCATCGCTCCATTCCAATAAACTCCATAACAAAAAGAATTAAAATCAGGCCCAGAGAAAGATTCTTGTATGATCCTCCAATTCCTTGTGTCAGACGAGTAGATTTGGATCTGAAACAGATTCGCATTGCGATTCGCATGACCTTTCACCTTTCGAAAACAAACAACTTTGTATTGAACACAATCTACTTGATGAAACGCTAGACCCATAAAGCATACAGTTTTACTAGCATTCAAACCTCCAATGATCGGCGGGATGACAGCGAATTGCTTGGTGGTGGGGTTAAATACATAGTATTTATGCGTATGTTCCTTCCCTCGATTGCTACAACAAAGAAGTAACCCATTACAAGATTGCACAATTCTGATGCTGCAACGATCAGGATAGAAATCAAGACTTCGAAAAGGAGGTGGGGTTTGGTTTTCGACGTCAAATGGAATATACAAATCGCGAACAAATAGACCAGGAGAAATCGGGACTTGGTCATACTGGAGGGTGAAACATTGGTGACTCAAAAGCCATCGCCAGTGTTTGGATACAGATTTGAACCGAAGGATGGAAGTAATAGGGAGATGATAAAAGATTTCAATTAAAAGGTCATCGTTGGAACCAACTATAGCTCCAGATTGTGTGGACTGTGGGATGGTTTGAGTTTTCTTGATTTTGTTTTTTTTGTTCACCATTTTTCTTTAAGTGATTTTAGGCACTTGGAGGAAAGGGGTATATATCATGATAAAAAGATTGTCATGGAAGCTGATGAAATAAAACTTGTTATAAAAGCTTCAAGACTTTCTTATTGTTGACTTGAACAAGTCCACATCTCTAATAAAGTATTGTATAAATTTATTCAATCTTTGTATGATTAACTTATGTAACTATTCTATGTCCATTAAAAATTATATATTGTCAATAATAATCTTATCCCGCGTAAAACTGCTTAACAACTTCTATGTATTAAGAATACACATAGGATGTTTAATAAAATATAGTAATTACTTTTGTCTTTTGGGTAAAGTGTTATAACTAATGTTGAGATTTAATAAAATATTCATATATAGAAATTAAGAAATAAAGTTGGTGAAATAAATACATATGTAAATTTATTAGTTCAACAGATTTTGTTTTTCTTGTATATTTTCTGTAACATATAGTATGTTATAAAATTTGGAATATTTCATTGTGATATTTTTATTTTATCTACGCTTATTGAAAACTGCATTGAGTAAAATATAATATGTCCTTCGCTTTTTTTTTTCTTTAATTCTAATATGTAATATTTTATGAAATTTCACAACGCGCTTATTGTTATCTACATTTCAATATAAATTTTACTCAAGACTGAGTCGTGTCAATGCTTGCTAGGTTCATCAAGTATATGTTCAACGCCTACAAAAGGAATACATTTTATCTAATATGCATCAACTATTTATGAACAACGGATATTGTTCCGTCGACAAGATACTCTGATGAAATAAAAAATCATCTCCTCCATAAAATCCAACATTTTCTACTCAATAACATAATTTTGTAACTCGCATTTTTATATTAATGCTTTCATAACTTTTGTATAATTATGTCTAATATTCGCGCGAAAAATATACACAATCCACAGAATTCCGAAGTACTAGTGTTAATTGTATTAAAGTTGGTTTCTAAAAGATATCCTCTGAACAAGAACTTATATACCGACATGTTTGATCAAAACTCTAGAGTTTACAAAACGAGCCGCGCATCTAAATGTAATTTTATAAGCTTTAAAAAGGATAAAGATTGGAAAAATACATTTCAAGTAATAATATTGTTTTTAGAGGGAGGGACCGTTTTCTCTAGATTTCTCCCATTTAAAAGGATGTTGTCTCAATTTTTTTTCCCAGTTTTCCTTTTTTAACAAATTTTTTTTATGTTTTAAGTTTATATTTATATTTCATATTTTACCGATGAACTGAGCATATGAATAAAATAATATAGAAAAAAGTATTTAAAAATTACAACAGAAGACAACATTTTTATTTCTACAATGAAATATTGATTCATTTAGTTCGATTGATAGAAATGCTCCAAATAATCACTAAGATCAGATCGCAAGTTATCGTGAATTTTGCATGATCGTATAAGTAATAATTTAAACATAAGACATAAATAAAATTTGATAAAAAACATAAAGAAACTTTCTTGATGACGGGCGGTGTCTTGAACTTCGCCCAATGGTGAAGACACTCAAAGTTACACCTACTTGTCTTTATATTTTCCTTCTTGGAACTTGATGAATGGTAAAGTCTAAATTATAACGGATCCATTTGTATTTTTATATTTTTTGAAATGAGAGAGTATAGAGTTAGGAAAGATCTTAAAAATTTTAGGTGTAGAGAGTATAGTATAATTGTGAAGTGATTTGATGATTACCGGTGAAAAATCACCACAACGGGGCCGAAGATTGCTACCAGGGTTTCCGGGGTTTTTTTTTTTTTTGGGGGGGGGGGGGGGGTGTTCACCCTGAGGTCGGATATTTTCATTCCGTGCCACTTTATAAGTTATTCTTTTATTAAAATAAAGGGATATGTATATAACAACCATATACAATCTTCCTTAAAGCTAATAATATTAAACGAGTTGATATATTTCATCAAAGACAAACACAAAGTCCTTTGAGCCACTATACTAAACACCTTTCATGCATAACAAACATCAATCATACAACAATCTTCTTCACTCTAAAAACTCACATTTAAATCAGTCACTCATATCGAGTTCACAAAAAAAAAAAAAAAAAAAAAAAATTACAAGTTTGAATTTAGAAATCTCACAATCTTTACTCTACAAATTGGATTGTCGATTAAAACAAAGTTAAAGATTGCATATAACGATGAACTTCTGAGTACCCAATTCTTCCATAGTAAACACCCGTTAATTCCAATATCCTCTCAAAACTCTTATCTACAACATTATATCTTATGATATCTCGTGAAACTTTCAACACCATGAATACATCTTCTTCCTCTTTGCCTCTAATAACATCAATAATCTCAAATTCAGAACAACCGCGGGTCTCGATCATATTATTAAAATCGACCGGAAGATCATCAAACTCCACTTTATACTTGACGAACCACCCTGAACGATCCTCTAACATCTCATACACATTTAGGTGGAAACACGTTGCATCACCAGCGACATCGACTAAATGCAGATGACCTCGAGATTCCCCGAAGTAAATCGGTAGATATCCGTCACCGTATCCTCCTAATGATGCTACCCTCGTTGGCAATGGTGATGGTAACAATAACTTTTCCAATTGTTCTTCGTTGAGATTGAAGTATGATGGATTAAGATGAGAAGGAGCCCAATGAATAGATTCATTCCAATAAACTCCGTTTCTGAAAACAGTATGATAAGGCGCATAGAAATGATTATTTGAAAGCTTCCATTTTCCTGTAGTAGATGAGTAGATTTGAATATGAAATAAACCATCATTATGATTTATGCGAGTACGATGAATACAAATGATTTTGTATTGCTCACACGTTATTTGATGAAATGCTAGACCCATAAAACATATCGTTTTACGAACATCCTGTCCTCCAGGAACTGAGGGGATGATCGCGAATTGTTTGGTGGTGGGGTTAAACACGTAGTACTTACGAGAGCGTTCGTTTCCTCGATCGCTACAGCAAAGTAGTAATCCGTTACACGATTGCACGATTCTGATACCGCTAAGATCAGGGTAGAAATCGAGAGTACGAAAAGGAGGAGTGCTTTGGTTTTTAGTATCAAATGGGATATACGTGTTGCGGATAAAAATACCAGGAGTGATCATAAGGTTGTCATAGGGGAGGGTGAAACGTTGGTGACTTAAAAGCCATCGCCAGTGTTTCGATACAGATTTGAATCGAAGAATGGATGTAACGGGGAGCCGAAGGAAGATTTCGGTTAATAGGTCATCGTTGGAACTGATCGAAGCGCCGGATGCAGTCGGATGATGATCGCTATCCGATGTGGAAGCGTGTGAGAAGCATGTTTTAAGGGTGTTTTGTGTTTTCTTGAATTTGGCTCTTGTATTTACCATTTTAGAGCATGTTAAAAAAAGTGTTCTTATGATGAGTTTTAATAGTAGAAGATTGCCACGGAAGGTGATGAAAACAAGATTGTCATTTAAGCTTTGCCAATACTTTTTCTTGTTAACTTTAATTATAGTATAAAATGATAATTTGCGGTGGGGATACACAAATATTATTTTGCGTATAACTTAATAACACCTGCACAAAAGTTATGTTTGATTCATCGTCAAAACTTTATGATGGCGACAAACCCGATGATGCATAATTAGAGATAGATCTCTTTAATTATGTGAAAATTATGATTAAAATGTGAGTTAAATATTGAAATTGGTGTTAGGACAAATTAAGTATATACTTGGTATTTTTTAAAAAAGTTAATAGAAAAGAACCCTTTTTAATTTCAAACAGTTTATAGTTTTTGAAGCCTTCAACGGTGTAAAAAATAAAAAAAGTTCGTATAGGAGAAAAGGGTGTTCATACTCGATTTTTTTCATATCGATAGGGGGTGTGGTGTTTCCACCGGGATCGAATGGGCCTGTGCCCCAACTCGAGTGTACTCTGCGAGCCATACTTATGTTATTTCTTATGTGTATGTATGTGCACTACTTTCTATTCTAATGTGAATACATTGTATTCATATGTAATGTATTATGCTCTTTATGGTGAAGAAACTTAGACAAATAAACAATTTTTAAATGAGGATTATCAATTTGAATGTGAATACATTGTATTCATATGTAATGTATTATGCTCTTTATGGTGAAGAAACTTAGACAAATAAACAATTTTTAAATGAGGATTATCAATTTGGCCAAATGTGTTTTAGTAATTTTGTCATCTTCACCGAAACTTATTAGCTTTTCTATTTAAATAAATATATCTTTCAAATTTTAGTTTACATCGAGCACCACAATCCTGATCTATTTCTCCCTAAGATTACCAATGTTGTTTCAGTAAATTTAACGATCAAGAAAATAATTATCTATACTATATCATAATATATTTGAGGAGAACAAGATTGTTCTTTTGTTTTCAGAGTTTAAGAGGAAATTTTTTTATTTTATTTTATTTTATTTTATAAATTTGACTACCTTAAATCCTTAATTATCAATTTCGCAGAAAAACAATTTTTAAATGAGGATTATCAATTTGGCAGAATGTGTTTTAGTAAGTTTATCATATTTAGTGAATGCATCTTATAACTTATTAGCTTTTCTTTTTAAATAAATATATCTTTTAAACTTTTAGTTTACATCGAGCACCTACAATATAGATCTATTTCTCCCCAATATTACCAATGTTTTTCATTGAATTTAACGATCAAGGAAAGAAAATGATTATCTATTCCATATTCTAATATATTAGAGGAGAACAAGATTGTCTTTTTACATTAGGTTTTAAGAGTTTAAGAGTACAAAATTATTTTTTATGAATTTAGCTACCTTAAATCCTTAATTATCTTTTACATAAATATGCTAATTACAGGGTTAAATACAGAAAGATAATTGTATAATATTAATTATAAGTACCAAAATTATTCAAACTATAATTTTAATTCATAGTTATTATATGTAAAGCCCTGTTTTCAAACAACTTTATATGTGTATTGAATATCATAAACACATATTCTTAGACCAAAATTCATCAACTATAAGAAGCGAAATTTAAAACATTCCCTATCATCAAATAGGTCAAGATAATAAATTTAACTACTCATACCTAAGCAGATGCCAGTCTTTGACACATTGCCAGTTAGCCTTAGGATTCAAGCCAAGGTCACATCTCTATCATTATGCAAACTTATCAAACTTCTAGGGATACAAAAGTTAGCATTGCTAAGTGAGTTATAGTTTTATTTTATTAAAATATTTTATCAAAATTGTATCTTTAACTACCTTTCTTTATCATACTTTACCTATACTTTAACTTTACGTTACATCATACTTCAATATGTATATCTAGTTTATACTTTACCATACTTTATATGTGTGCTTACATTAATGTACGTAAGAATTATTTTGCTTTTACTATGTTTCTTTTTAACTGTATTCTATCAATTCTTTATCTTTTCATTTTCGTGAGTCTGTATTTTGTACAAAACTTATTTAGCCATTGCTTTTGTAATACTTACGACTTTACTCTCACTTGTCATTACGCAATACTTGTGGCTTGCAGCGAATAAATTACTCTTGTTTGCCATTACCCAAGACTCTTGAAATCCATCAAGACCTCTATGCTTGCAATACTCCTTTAGCATACTTTAACGTTTTCATAGATGTTCTTTAGCGAGGTAACTATTTATAAATTATCATTCAAGTTCTTTATCATTTCACGTGTGAAGTTTAGCTTTCTCTATCTGTACCTCTTGCTTCTTTAATTGTGCTTATCTTTATCTCTTTAGCTACTTCAACTATGATCACGTTAGCACTTTAACAAAGTTTGGCTTTGATTGCTATGATTACTTGGTATTTAGTTTATAAAAGCCAACTATTTTGCTATGTGCCAAGAACTAAATAGACCGAGTACTATAAACAAATACTATAATCGAAAACTTTAAAACAATCGAATACTGATTAAGAAAATATTGATTTAAAAAAAGTATAGAAATACTTTATTTAAATTAAAAAAATAAAATGTTTGATTTCCTGGAGTAATTTTTTTAAAAGAGTAATGCAGTATAAAAAAATTATATGCATTTAAAAAATTTGGGAGAATTTGACAAAAGTCAACAATTGTATTCCAAATATACCCTTGTGTGTGTACATACATACGTACTTACATACATACATGCATACGTACATGCATACGTACATATATACATACATACATTGATTGGCTAAGCCAAGAACCACTAAGCGAGGGTTGTTTGAAAACTCACGCCTCGTGGCTTGTTTGAAAAAAAGCTCAAATTCGGCTAATATATAAGCAAGTCGAACCGGCTCAAATCGATTTATAAAATGAGTTGAGCTCGAGCCCAAGTAAGCTCAGTTCATGGATATATGTTGATTTATCGGCACATTGTCTTGCTTGTTTACTTGTTTAAGTTAAAGGCTTGATTACAATTTACATATATAATAATTCATAATTATCTTTAGAAGCAAACTCATATACTTTTAATTTACTCCTAAATAAACATCACATGCTGATGATGAAAGTTGAACCTACACTCAGTTTGAAAAAGAAACACCATGCAGCAAGCATGGGTAAGATTAGGTTATAGGGCAATTGGTTATAAAATATTATCTAATCTTGAGGTTCACTAAAAGCCTAATATTTAAATAGATCACAGTAGTTAATATGTTTTTTAAATAAAAAGTTAGATATACAAATATGAAAGCTGGTCATACTCCATAGACCATCTTTCACGTATATTGTTTCAACCAAAAAAATAATTCTTTATTTTTATATACATAAATACGTGTCTTAAATATTTTTTTAAAATAATAATTTTTTTATTTATATACAAATATTTTTATGCGCTTTTAACAAGTCAAACTCCAACATTTAAACTCATTAAGATAAACGAGTCACCTTGATTCGACTCGGTTTATGAGCAAACTGAGCATGAGACCACTCTAGCTCGGTTTGTTTACGGCCCTACACTAAACACATAATTAAATCATCATTATTCTTCTACAATATGACTTGAGACCTCTCTAGTGTAAACCTTAAACCTAGGAGCTCATGGCCCAAGGGAGGGATGACTACCTAGGACAACTAGCTTGCCTCATGCCCCTAAATCATCAGCATGGGCCTTGCCTAGTCCTTAAAACCATCTCTTGGTGGGCTAGTGGTAGGTGACCTATATTGTTCAAAGGAGACCTGGATTAGAACCCCACCAAATTAAACACCTTGAGATGGCCAGCTTACGATGATGATCAGGTAATGCCAGTCAGATCTGAGTGTTGCGTGATTATAGAGAAAATGATA
Organism: Flaveria robusta; assembly: GCA_025506415.1. Lineage (NCBI taxonomy): Eukaryota > Viridiplantae > Streptophyta > Magnoliopsida > Asterales > Asteraceae > Flaveria > Flaveria robusta. The sequence continues at coordinate 43,430,202 of CM046469.1, forward strand.
CTAGTTTAAGCCCCACCTCTTGCTTGATTTAGAAGCATGAGTCGGTTGCCTCATGCGCGTTATGGGGTGAGGGTGTTGTATGTCGGTTAACAAGTCCTGGAAAAATCATTTTCTTGAGTGGAAATAATTTTAAATGAGATATTCCATTTCGAAAAACAATGGATGATACTCATAGTACGCATTTTGTCATAATAGTAATCGTAGCAGGATATAAAATGACATGTGTCATAAATGGTAATGTCAAATAACATTGCTTATGTTCTCCCGTTTAGTTATAAACGTTTAATGAGTTACTAAATACTCAACATTAATTCTATTCACCTAGGATAGATCATTAAATGATTGAGATATAAATTGTAAATGACTCATTATATTGTCTATTTGTCTCCTTTTATCATCATTTACTATAACTTAAAAAGAAAGGCCGGTGGGATTTTCCACCGACATTTCTTCCCTCCCTATTTTTGATCTTTACATTTTCAGCCTCGTTACTTTTTAAAAACTTTATAAAATATCACTTTTACCCCCTTAAGTTTCTAAAGCTTCGAGTTTACCTCTGTGCAATATAAATTCAAGTCCGTTTACGTTTATACATAATTAGAAACAACTCGGGTCAGTATAAAATGTTACCAGGCTTAACTCTATACACTTTAAAACCGCCTAAATTTTGACATACGTCTACGTTTTGACGTAAATTTTGTTTAGAAATAAGTTGGGTAAAATATAAAACGTTTTAATGCTTATTTTTATGTACGCTTTGAGTTGACCTATGTTTCGACGTTGGTTTGTTTGGATATGCGTCGGGTCAATATAATACTTTTTCATTTACTATACGTTTGGACGTAAATTTAGTTCGAAAAATGTCGGAGCGATTGTAAGTCTATGTTTCGACATTAATTTTGTTTGAAAATGAGTAAGGTCAAATATTAAACGTTTTTGTTAAACTATATAAATTCGAATTACTCTACGTATTGACGTAAAATTACTTTAGAAATGAGTCGGGACGATTGTAGTCTATATTTTATCATGTCACGTACAATGCCGCGGCAACGCGCGATGGGTAATAAACCTAGTTGCTCACAAAAACTACTATATCCAAGGGAATTGGCATCTCATGTGGGAAATAATATTAACAAGCATATTAATTTCTCAAAAACCTAATTTTATTGAGACATTATATCAAACACAATAGTTGCTTAAGTTCAAATTTTATACCACTTTTTGATCACAAATTTCGATTGTTTGTTTTTGTTAAAACAAAGTTAAAGATTGGATGTAACGATGAACTTCAAAGGGTCCAATTCTTTCGTGAAAAACATCCGTCAAATTGAATATCCGCTTAAAACTCTTCTCCACAAGATTGTACCTTATGATCTTCTGTGAAATTTTCAACACCATGAATGCATCTTCTTCTTCTTTACCTCTAATAACATCAATGACTTCAAATTCATGATAATGGGAGCTTGATGGATGTTGGTAGCTCTGATACATCTCAAAACACACATCTGAAAGATCATCAAGCTGCATTTTATACTTTAGGAACCATTTTGAAAGGTCACCTGAGATCTCATACACATTTACGACTATATGGGCTTCATGATTAGCAAAATCCACTAAATGCAAACGATCTCTAGATTCCCCAAAGTAACTTGGCAGATTTCCGTCACCATAACCACCAAAAGTTGCTGCAATAACTGACAATGGCGATGGTAATGGCAGTTTTTTGAATGTCTCTTCGTTGAGATTAAAGTACGAAAAATGAAGTTGAGAGGGAGGCCAATGAATCGCGCCATTCCAATAAACTCCATTACTGAAAATAGTATAATAAGGCGCGTGGAAATGATTATTTGAAATCTTCCATTTTCGCGTACTGGATGAGTAAATTTGAATATGAAATAAACCCTGGTTAGTATCTGTATGCGAACGATGAATACAAATAACTTTGTAGTGCTTACAAGTCGTGTGATGAAATGCCAGACCTATAAAACCAATTGTTTTACCAAGTTTTTTACAGTTGGGGACCGAGGGGATAATCTCAAATTGCTTGGTGGTGGGATTAAACACGTATAACTTACGAGAACGTTCGTATCCTCGATCGCTACAACAAAGTAGTAGTCCGTTACATGATTTGATGATTCTAATACCGTTGGGGTCGGGGTAGAAATCGAGACTACGAAAAGGAGTGCTTTGGTTTTCAGCATCAAATGGAATATAAATATTGCGAACGAAAATACCAGGAGTGATCGTAAGGTTGTTATACAAGAGGGTGAAACGTTGGTGACTTAAAAGCCATCGCCAGTGTTTGGATACAGATTTGAACTGAAGAATGGAGGCAACGGGGAGCCGGAGAAGGATTTCGGTTAAAAGGTCATCGTTGGAACCGATCAAAGCGCCAGATGCAGTCGGTTGATGATCGGTATCCGATGTGGAAGCCTGTGAGAAGCAGGTTTTAAGGGTGTTTTGGGTTTTCTTGAATTTGGCTCTTGTATTTAACATTTTAGAGCATGTTAAAAAAAGTGTTCTTGAGATGAGTTTTAATAGTGGAGAATTGCCATGGAAGGTGATGAAAACAAGATTTCGATGTAAGCTTTGCCAATGCTTTTTTCTTAATATTTAGTTGTCCATTGGTTAATGCTAAGATTACAGTAGATTTTTGGATTTATTATCTTTTGATTAAAATCTCAAAAATCTTGATGTAAATAAATCATGGAACGTTAGTTTATTTAAGAGTAAAATATTATTTTCGTCCCCAACGTTTAGTTGAAGTGGATGAAAATGACAACATTTAGTAAACTACAGTGACTGAAATGACAGAAAAAAAGTTTTTGGATTGAAATGACAAATTCAACAAAACGTCAGGGACGAAAATAACATTTTACTCTTTATTTAATAAAGAGTGAATTGTCGTTTTGTTTTTATATGGTTTGTAATATTTATTATTTTCATTTAAAAATGTTTTTTTATGCATTTGGCTCTCTTAGGTTAGAAGAAATTTATCATTTTCATCCAAAAATGTTAGTTTTATCATTTTAAAATGCTAAATATTTATTGTTAAAAGTGTACTTATGTAAATTTTCATATAAATATAAAATCCTAATTTATGTTTATGTGTTGCTAATAAAACTTTTTTCACAGAATTCATGTTTTTTAATTGAAAATAATAAAACTTTTTTCACTTTCAAAAAAAACCCTTTTTGGAAAAAATTGCTGATATAACCAAACCACAAGGAGAAAAATGACAATTCACTTTATTAATTTTTAAAAAGTCCAAACATGAATAACAAAGTTTGAATTTAATTGAACGAATAGATATGATCACATGTCTCATTTCGTTCCTTTACGTTCACAAACCTTTATTTTTGTTTGTTTATGTTCGGTTAATTAGATCGGTTTATATTATATATATATATATATATATGTATATATATATATATATATGTAAGTTTGTTCACCTGTGTCCGCTTACATATTCAAATCTATTTATTATTTAGGGGTAACTTTGTAAAATAGTAATCAAGTTTCACTGTTCTAATCAAGGTCTATTAAAAGTTTCATAAAGTCACTTTTTTTGTCTCAATTAGGTCACTATAAAAGTTTTTGTCACAATCAGATCACTAAAGTTTCAAATTGTTTTAATTAGGTCATTTATAAGTTGCAAAGGTTTTAAAAATTTGAAATGTTTAAAAATATTAACAATATTTATTAAAAAAACTAAATTATTTTAAAGTTTTTGTGAATTATTTAAAAAATTATAAAAATATGAGTGACTTAATTGGAATATTTTTAAAACTATAGTGACCTGATTGAAACAAATAAAAATATTGGTGACTTAATTAAAACACTTTAAAACATTAATAATCTGATTAGAACAAATAAAAATATGAGTGATCTAATTAAAACACTATTAAAACTTGTATTCTATTCTATGAAGTTTTCCCTATTATTTATTTGCAATACTAACTGTCCCCTGCATCAATCCTATCACCCAAATCAAATTTTAGAATTAAACCTTAGATAATCAACTAACGAATTCATTTACATTTATCTTTGTTTATATCCGCTAATATTTGTTCAATTATGTGTGTTTATAATCTATTATAAATAGTTTGTGCTCATGTGTTTTGATTCATATTTTGTTACGTTAACCCTAAGAAATGATATCAAATCCTAGAGTTAGGTAAACACACTAGCCCATTTGATAGAGGAGGCTTTGCCTCTTAGAGAAGAGATCAAATCCTAGAGTTAGATTCAAACCCAAGTATGATGTAATTTGATGTAATGTAGTAGTAGAAGTAGAAAAATTTAGCGTTACAAAAAAAAAACATGGTTGCAAGAACGTTTGGAGATCACATGTTCAAGATGAAATCATCGATAAAAAAGAAAAAAAGAATTAAAATTAAGTACCATCATTGTTTTCATTTTTCTTTGCATGCGTGGCTATTAATTAAAGTCAAATAGAAGCCTTCATCAATATAATATTTGTTTGTGTGTAACTGTGTTTGGGATTATCATAAGCCAAGAAGAAGAAAACAAATAGCAGAACCTTTTTAATTATGTTTTTGTTTTTAGAAATTAACATAGAATAACAAGATGAAACTATGGTTGATTGTTGTTGACGATTGTGTCGGACAAAAAGAAAAAAGTAAAACAGATTTCCGGTTGTTTCTTGATTGCTCGATCGTTTGGCTCCCTCAAGTTTAATAGGCTATTAAACAATCCGTCAATCCCAACTTTCCTAAGTAGAAAAAACGAACATGTCGTTTTCATTCTTTTTGTTATATATCTACCATATGTTAAAGAAATATTTGTTTGTTAACAAAACTTCAAGAAAATAAAAAAGAAAGGACATGGCTCATCAAGAGGCGAGGCTTGAACTTTATATGACATGAGCTTGAGTTGAAATTTCAGTGTATTAAGAGTTTGCAAGTCAACCCAAGCTCGCTCGTTTAACTTTGAGCCCGAGGGAGGTCGAGGTGGCTCATTAAGAGTTAAGCAACCCTATTGCGAGCGTGTTATGTTTTATGAACCCTAAAGTCAATACTTAAACCCTCCAAATTAATCAAACTTCACCTCTTGGTCTTTTTGTAACATAAACTTTTATTTCATTATCATACTTGCAAAGATATATATATTACTAGGTTAGAACCAAGTGTAATACACGAGTTGCTAAAGGTTAAAGCTATATACTTCGCAATACAGATTTTCTTATTACATATTTATAAAATATTATACAATTTTTAAATATATTTATTTTAAAATATAAATACTTAACAAAAATAATTATAGAAATCATTTAATATAAGAGAGACAAAAATAAAATAAAAAACAATTAAATAAAATTTATATAATTAATAGGACGGTAAAAAATGTTGAGAAGACATGAGAGAGTGACACGTGCCACTTAATATTTTTATTTATTAGTATGGAAAAAGATGATTGCAACTTTTCTTTTTCAACTCCATTCTCTTGGTTTCTTTTTGCATGCTCATAAATCTTTCTAGCTTTGGTTTGTTGGCATAAAGATCAACGATTATGTTTTCATTTGTATATTCTCTATTATCAGGACTCAAATGAACATTATATTGTCTTCTTGATCTTGGTTCTCTTACTTTTACATTATTGAATATAGACTCTCAAAGGAACATCATATACAACTAGTTTTAGCTTCAACTCTTTATTTGTCTTAAAGATATTATCAAAGCATGCTTGATGTTGAGCTATTTTAATTTTATCTCTAAGATATGTTTATCTTGAACATCATTATGGGCTTTTAAATCAGTGATTTTTGTCATCAGTAGATTTCTATCATTACCTATACTTCGGGTTGCCATAGGTGTGAAATCTACATTGAATGAAGCAGGTATTGATGCTCTTTTTCTTAAGTTGAGTTTTATAAGATGTTACAGGTTCTCGTACCTTGCTTAATTAGCTTTTGCTTTTTTTATTAGGATTCATCTTTTTAGAGCATTTATAGTAGGTTTCTTATATTTATATGATTGCGTTTTTTAAATTTTAATCAATGGTTGTAAATGGTTGTTAGTGGAGGAGAGAAAAAAATTACTGTTCAATTTGTATATTTGAATAATCACTGTTCAACACTTATAAATTTTTTAATATTTTTGAAAGTGGTTGTGAGTAGAGTAGAGAGAAAAGCTTATGATAAAAGTATAAAAAATATTATTTAATTGAGAAATAGAGAGAAAAAATAATATTTTCTAATATAATTATAAAGATAAATATAGAGAACCTGATGTAAATGCTCTTATAGAGTTTAAGAAGATGGAGGAAGAGTTCTATCATGCTTTCATTTTGTCTGGATATAAACTATGATGGTATCTCTGATTGTCGTGATGATATAGACTATGATGGTATCTCCGATTGGTTGGCGATGATGATATTGGAGACAATAGGTAAAGCGAGAGTATGAATTCTTATCACGAGTTAGTGATAGTTTCCAACGATAATAGCGATACTGCATAGTGGTCAGCTAAACTATTGGTGACAGTGTGACACTGGTCAATTTGATGGTTTCACATGCTAACTTTCATGCAGATCCTGTAGCGACCGTCTTACATAAACTCATTAGCCAATGAATAGTTACTAACAATCAGATGAGTGCAAAATGCTCTTTTTTTATAAAGTTTAAGTTTTTAGGTTGATGTGCATATATACGGTTAAAATAATTATAAACGTAAAAGCCTTTCATGTAAAGATTATATTTTTACAAATGCATGTAAGCATGTTAGGGCTTATGAGAATTTATGTATGAAAATGAGTTTGTATGTGATGAAAGAGAAATTAATGACTTTTGACATGCAAATGTTCTGATTAAGTCTTAATACTAGGCAAGAAAGGGATTTAAGTTTATGATAGTGAATATATGTATAAATACGTACTATTTTGAATAGAAAAGGGTTGATGAATAAGTATTATATTTTAACAATAAAGGGCCGAGTAGTGTTTTTACATGAAGGGATACGTCATGTTTCGTACAAACACCATGTAAAAGAAGTTAAAAGGCTAATTATCGCCCAAATAGAAGTCGGTGTATACCCGACAATATCAAATTGGCTTTCCTTGTAGAGAAACAATGGATGAATATATGTTCAAAGTATGTCCAGTTATACAAGTATAATGTCTTCACAATCTAATTCTTCTCACAATCTCATTCATACCCCCCAACCTTATCAAAATAGTCTTTTATCTCTATTTGAGAAATATATCTTTGATCACTCTGTATCAGTTCACGTAAACCGTACCATGATATTATCTGTTTTGTTCCCGATAGGTTTCCATCCAGGAACTTACAGTTTGTCCGGGGAGAACGAAGCCTTTTGATTAACATCTAGATGTAAATCCCACATCGGTTGAAGAGATCGAAGCATTCCTTATGAGGGGGTGGAGGCCTCTTCTACCAAGATACGTTTTGCCTTGACGAGCAACTTGTTGGGTGAAAATAAAACCATGATTTCTTGGATGGGTAATCCATCGGGGACAAAACAAATAATATCTTGATACAATCGTGAGTTGTTACAGATGGTATCAAAGCTAGGGGCCGAACCAGTGTGCCATTGAGAACATTGGGCTTCATAAGAGGATGGAGATGTAAGTCCCACGTCGGGTAAGGGGAGAACAAAGCCTTTCTTATTATGGGGTGAAAACCTCCTCTATCAAGACACGTTATGCCTAGCCAAGAATTCGAGAAACTCGTCGGATAAAAATAAAACAGTGAGTTTCTGGATGAACAACCCATTAGAGATAAAACATACAATATTTTAATATGATTTACGTGGGTTGTTACATGCTTTTTCATGAAATTACATTACTTATCTGAGTACAACCCATAAATATTCACTGGAAATATATATTCCACCCGTGTATTTTGTCCCAAAAATAGCATTTCCATCCAAGATATATTTGGCTTGAAATAAAGTTTTGTTCGAATAATTTATTTTTCGCATTATTATATAAACATTTTTATGTCTACAAATTATTCAACATGGGATCACATATTCATGATATTCATAAATGCTTAAATACATAATGTAAATTGAGATCAAACTAAAACATATGCTCATTACATTATAAATGACTAGGAAATGTCAATAGATTTAAGTGTTTGTCTACTAATGTTGTTACATTTAAAATGAAATCATAATACACAAGTCTTTAAAAGGTATACATCAAAATATACAAATATGAATGTGAGGGCCCACTATGCAAAAAAACTAAACTTTTGTGTTAAAATAAAAGAGAATAAAAATTTCATGTAGCTAAGTTCCCTTTTTATATAGATATACTAGGTTACAATCACGTGTAATACACATGCTAAATAAATTTACTGTTACATGGTTAATAATATAAAAAGTTGGGGGCGGTTACTATACAAAGTGTTTATTTCATGCGAAGCGTATGAACTTTTGGGGTGGAATTATCACGCAAGAATAATAATAATCACGCAATAACAAAGTGATAATTACGTAAGACGAATTACACTCGCGTGTAATTATCACGTACAGATGGAATTATCACGCCAGAATACATTCTTGTATGATAATTCCATCTTTGCGTGATAATTACATCTCTGCGTGATTAATTTTTACACTTGCGTTATAATTCCACCCATAACCTTCATTATTGCGTGATACCTTCGTACGCTTCGCACGAAAAAAAAAACATTTTGTACCGTAACTTTTCTCATAAAAAGTTATATTTTAAATATTGTGTATTATACGGATTGAATAAATATATTACACATTTGAAAATTTAAAGTTAACATATTTGAAATTTTAATTATGGATAGTTATTAATTAATGAATAGCTATTTAGCATTTATAATTATGAGAAGAGAGAAACGGAAAATTAATTATTAGATTGCCTAAAATATTGACAAGTTCTCGGATTTATTTTTATTTATTAGTATAGAGATAATTGTAAAGGAACAAATCAATATAAACGTCTACTTAAAGTCATGTATGATCATCCAGATCACTAACATGCATGTGATTTGCTATCATGTTATCAGTTATTTTATGAGCATATGGACCCATATACTAGACGAACCGTAAAACCCTCACCCAGTATCGAAATTTACAAAGAATTCACAAATAACCTATTATGACCATTCACCTATAACTATGGATCTCATATTGCATAATGTCTTTAATGAAACATGAAGTTCATTTGTCAAAGAATAAAAAAGGAAATGAATATAAAACTACAAATCACCATTTTCTTCAGTTCAGTTCTGTTCAGTGTGGACGGTTTATAAATACCCCTAGGTGGAAGCATTGAAGAAGCTAATGAAAGCGTCATTGTTAGAAGCCAGTTTGAGATGGCAGGTCTTTCAAACAAATAGCTTGAAGAATGAGAGAGTAACTTGAGACAACTTTTATGCTAAAACAGTTACATATAGATGAAAGATATAGATGAAAAAACTGATATAAACATGGGATCCTAGTTTAATGCAAGTGATGGAAACATGTAGAATAAAATGAAACAGTTGAATAAAACAAACCGCCTAAACACATGCATGCATTACGAGAGACTTGAACTACTATTTTGAAAAGGGTTTCACCTTAGAGGCGAGCGGGTATCCGTTTGGTGCTGGTGGTTCGATTATGATCTATGGTGCTAGTAGTCTGACTGTATCATGGCGTGTATCAAACACGTACACATGAATTATATAAAGATTTTAGAAAGAAGTTATTGTTCTTGTGTAACGATGAACATCCCAGGGCCCTACACTCTCATGTACTGTGTTGGTGAGATCGAATATCTGCTTGAAACTCTTGTCCAATATACTATAACGAATGATCTTTTTGGAAACTTTGATCACCATAAATGTATCCTCTTCCTCGTCTTCGCCTCTAACAACATCCAAGATTTCAAATTTGTAGTAATAAGATCTTGTTGACTCTTCACTTGGATGGATATTGGCTTGAAGATCATCAAGCCCAACTTGATACTTGACAAACCACCCAGAATGATCACTTAACATCTCATACACATTTAGTTGCACATGGTTATCAAGATTGTCAATATCCACTAAATGTAGATGACCTCGAGATTCACCAAAGTAAAGAGGCCTCACTCTGTCGTTATAGCCTCCGAAAGACTCCACTCTCGCTGGCAATGGCGACGGTAATGGCATCTTTTGTAGTTGTTCTACGTCTAGCCTAAAGTACAATGGACTTAAACAAGAAGGAGCCCAATGAAACTCTCCGTTCCAATAAACTCCACCGTTGAAAGAGGTATAATAAGGCACCAAGAAAGATGCATTTGAAGTTTTCTTCCATTTCCCCGTCTCCGATGAATAGATTTGGACCTTGAAGGACTCCTCCAGTTGCCTTTCTTGTAGAATACAAATAACTTTGTAATGAACACAATTGGTTTCATGAAATGCTAGACCTATAAAACGGACACCTTCTACTATTGGTGGGATGATCTCACATTGCTTGGTTGTTGGATTAAACACATAGTAGTCACGAACACGTTCGTGCCCTTGATCACTACAACAAAGCAGTAATCCATTACAAGATTGCACAATCTTGATAAGACGATCATGTAGATTGAAATCAAGACGACTATAAGGAGCACTTGGGTTTTCAACATCATATGGGATATATAAATCGCGAACAAAAAGACCAAGGGAGACCGGACCATATCTATACTGGAGACAAAAATAACGGTCACTTAAAAGAGATCGCCAATGTTTGGATACAGATTTGAATCTAAGGATGGAGATAACAGGGAGCCAACAAAGGATTTCAGTTAAAAGGTCGTCACTGGTGCCAATCATCGCTCCAGAATGAGTCGATTGATAATCGTAATCTGCCATTGAAGGCTATGGTAGAATTTGGTTTTAGGATGTTTACCGGCCTTTTTATGGTGTTCTTGATTGACATAGAAGGCACGATGAACTTAGATGCAAGTTTATATTAAAGCATTCACTAAGACTTCTTGGTACTATTGACTTGAAATAGTCATGGCTCCTCGTGGTTGCATTATGTATCGAGATTGTTAGAGCAAATAAAATGATATTATAATGTAAATTATATAGTATAGTAACTAATAACACTTATTTTTTATTTTTTAATACTAAGAACATGGTTGTTAAGTTATTGACCATCATACACTAATTTTTATAGTGGATGTTTTTAAGAATTTTAATATTGAAGAGTATACTGACGTATCTTTTAGTAATTAAAAATTTCTTTTAACAGCAATTATTAATTTTTTTTGGATAAATGCACGTATTTTAATATTTTGATCGTAAGATGTATCATATATCATAGATGTCCCATAGATGTCCCTTGGAGAGTTTAGTAATCAGATAACCAAAAAAGTATGTGTTATCTACATACAAGTGGTTAGAGACCTTATATTTTTGCATGATGCAATTACTCAAGAAAATAAAAGCAACTTTATCTATATATGATTATTAATAATAATAGACCCTTAAAATAACATTCAGGCCGGCTCAACATATTTGAGGGCCTAAAATGAAACAAAATTTTGGGGCCCTCGTCTATATATCATTCATAAAGACCTTTGACTCGAATTAGCGATATATATACAAAACTGTTTATAGTTTCACAGAAAACAAATTAAGGCAAAATACAACTTAATTAACTAGGACAAATTAATTGCAAAAGAAAAAATTAAATGATAATAAACAACAATCGATTAAAGTAAAAAAGAAAAGTTACTTGTAAATGTAAATTAAAATTAAAACAGACAACAATATATTAAATTGGTAAAAGAACAATAGTAGATTGAAACGATTGAACATAAATCAAGATCAGACAATAATAGTTAGTATATTAGGTGATTAATTACAAAAGAGAATTTAGAACTAATGAACCTAAAATAATTGTCAATAGTAAATAGTCGATTAACTTTTGATGAACAAAGTTTCGTAAATTCTCCTCGATGAACCAAGTTTTGTAAGTGTACATCGATAAACCTTCAATAATTTTGTTATCCTTTTTATTTATCTTTAAAAACTCAAATACTAATTAGATTATTACATATATTTCAGCTTATAATATAGATAAAAGTATGTATATGTTTTTAAATTCCGGGGCGTAAAATATGAGGGACTAAAACGGTTGTTTTAGTTGTTTGTATTGTAGAGACGCCCCTGATAACACTAAATTTTAAATTGTAATAATAATTAACGAGTAGATTTCTTAAGAAACTAAAACCTTTAAATATGTAGAAAACTAGTGGATTCATAAATCAATACAGCAGAAATTCATGCATGAATGTATATAAAAATGAACTTAATAATAAAATACATATGGGTTGATAGGTCAAAAAAGAAATAACGATCTTATGTTGACAGTTTTTTTAGGGTTAAAATTAATTCCATAAGCCGTTCAACAAAGATTCTAATCCCATCAAGTTTTTTAAAATCTAATAACATTCATATGTTTTATTATTTTTGAAAAGATCTATAACATAAAATAGAAATTTTGTTATCTTTAATTTGAGAGTAATATTGCCATAATTTAAAAAAAAAGTTAGATGACATGTAACTAATTACGTAACAATACATGATTTTTAGCAAATAATGGCGTTGAATTATATGTACCATGGTATGTAGTTATGTATACTTTGTATGTAATTACCTATGGACGATTATGTCACTTGCTTACCCTATTGATGTCACATTATAATGTCTTCCTATGTTTCACATGGTTTTTTTTTTTTGTTTTTTTTTTTAATTACAAATATACGACTCTATTTCGTATAATAATTGTTATCTTAATTAGGCTCATCTATCTGTTTTTCGATTGAGATCACACCCCCGACTCACTAATGAAAACACACAACTAAAAGATCCCTTTGGCTCAACTAAAAATATTTTTGTTTTAAGTAAGAATCGAACCCAAAACTTTCTCATTAACTACATATATACATGAACAACCTAATTTTCTTCTTCTAATAAATAAAATAATATAGGACATATGTCAGCTTTATTATAAGACACCTAAAAGTTGATTTTCCCCCATCTCTACTATTATATATAGGATGCAAAGCGTTGACGTGAATTTTAGATTTTGATTTTTCATCTTTTTCTCATATTAAATAACTAGCTTGAAGACTCGTATGTTACATGATTTAAAAAATTAGATATAAAACATATTAATTAATAATAAAAATATGATATATAAGAATATGAAATTAAATAAATATGTTTTTAAAGATATATGTATAAATGTAAATTACGAAACATTGATTTACATAAATGTACGTTAAAGCCGGTGACCATTTAATCAAAATCATTATTTTTTTTTTGTTAGAGTAACATCGTTACACATATACAAAAATATGTTTTTGTATGTATGTATAAATTAATAAGCGTAAAATAGTTATAATACCTTAATTTACACGTATATTTGTAAATATTTACAAAACGTTAGTGTAAACATTTATGTTTACGAATGTGCACATATACATAAAAAAACATATTTAATTTTGTATACGTGTAATGATATTATTTTAATAAAAAATAAATTTAAACCTTAAACTATACATATATGGTATCGTTCAAATACAAACCACTAGAAATTGAGAAAATCTTTACACTAGTTCCTAGCCATTGATTTGGTTATTATCAATGGTTCTAGATTTTAAATTTAAATAAAAAAATTTAAATGTATACTTTTGTAAGACCACTTTAACATTTAAAGAAGAAAAAAAGTATATTGGTCTTTTACTAATACCATATTTATTATTTTCTCCTAAACAACTTCCCCCTATTTATTTAAATATCCATAAAAACAATGTTGTTTTTGTCTAAGTTTAGAGTATAGTCTTGCAAATCAAAATATTATAATTTTATTTTTACTACGCATTTGTTTACAACGGTGTTTTACACATGTATAAACCAGATATTTTATAAACCAACTTTCCTATCTTTTTTTTATTTTTTATATTCACTCTAATTCTGGCATCGTATACATTAATAGTCAATTGATTTGATATAGTTTACCATTCTGATCGAACGCATCTAAATCAAAAGTTTACTCTATTATTACACCTATATTAATTGATGTGTTGTTGAACAGTAATAATATTTATTAAATAATAATAATAATTGTTTATTAATAATATTTAAATAATAATAATATATTGTTTATTAAATTATATTTGTTTATTTGTTTATTAAATACATCTATATTGTTGATTTGTTATTAATATGATTAAATAATAATAATATTTGTTTAAATTATATTTGTTTATTAAATGTTTATTAAATTTAATTATAACTGATCAACTTTGAAACGTCATATTGACCACTTAAGTTTTTAAAGTTTCGTTTTTATCTCAATATAATTTTTGCTTAGAAAAACTAATTTCTTATGTTCATATATTTATGTACGTGTCGGTAAGAGCTGGATCTAATATAAAATGTTTTCGTGCATTTCATTTGACTGTATATATTTGAGTTTCTTTACGTTTCAGTGTAAATTTAGTTTGAAAACAAATAGGGACAAATGTAATCTATGTGATATTTTTTCGTACGTTTTAAGTTGGCATACTTTCGACATAATTTTGTTTGGAAAAGAAGCGGTTCAAGTATAATAATTCTCATTCAACAGTATAAATTTAAGTTTGTTTACGGTTCGATTTAAATTTAGTCCAAACATAAGTCAGGTCAATTGTTAGTCTATACTTTATTATGACGCGTACAATGCCGTGCAACGCACGTCGGTTAAAAAACTAGTAGGATTTTTAAAAGGAAACGATCCCCCAAATCGTCTGCAACGGTCACAAGAAAATCCCCAAATCACTATGATATACCATCTGAGCCCTAAATTGAGCCACACCAAAACCCTATCAGTATGATTATACTTCATCTTGATTCAACAATAAAAAATGTCACAATATTATTATGCTTCATCGTTTTCCAATTGTCTCACAGACCCATCAGTCGATTGTGCTAACAATGGAGTTCACGGCGCTTTCGTACGACTTTAATGACTCTAAACGTCGATCCCACGAATTTGTAAAAGATCTTCTTCTTCGTCAAGAGATCGCATCACGGTGTTTGATCCGAAGGTTGGTGCGTTTACGTTTCACTACAAATTTGATGAAATGGGAGATTTTTTATAAACAAATGTTTTATGATTTTTTTCACAACACAAGATTGGGGAATACTACAATGTTTCACATTCAGGTACTTGACACTATTTTAGATAAACTTTTGAAATCACGTTTCTTTTTTTCCTTCTGGTAATTGTTGTTTGGATCAGTAACAACTAACAAGTCGACATACTTGCTTGGTTTATCATTCTCTATAAGCTTTCCTTCGTTTTGCTTGTTGGTTCTACACAAATACTTTCATCTTGATATCATAACAAAATTTTAAATGTATTTTATAATAGGAATATTTATTTATATTTCGAACGTGTAATAATATTTTCTTGTGTAATAATATCTATTGATTATTTATATATGTACATTCCATCTTTTATTATAAATAAATTTTACAAAACTTGTTAATATGTGTAATAAAGTTTAAATATACAAATCATCTGAAATATAAAATGACTTTACATATGTGTAAAATTAAATTTTACACATTGTGTAAAATTGACTATTAGACATGTGAAAAAAGAAATATACACAAACATAAAATCGACTTACACATGTGTTAAGCGACCAATAAATAAGTAATAATTTTATTTTTATATTTAAATAGAAAGTTTTACATATGTGTAAATGATAACTTTATAAATTTATAAAAGTGGCGTACACATGTACTAAATAACTAAACATTAAGTGTTGTTTTCTCACATGTTAACAACTATTTAATTGTTAATTCTAGTTTTTTATGATATATTTGAATACTCTTTTTTTATATATTTTTTTAATTAAATTTCAGGTAACAATTTTTTTGCGCCTATAATGAGCTAGTTTTTGTAATACAGGCATTTGATTATATGTTCATACGTGTATAGTTTTTTCATGTGTAATAATATGTTTGATTCAGGTAAGAATTGTTTACGTCTACATTGAGCTAGTTTTTCAAATCGAGCACACACTACAAAATCCCAAAGCCCATGATCAATGGTACGCTTTGAGCGTGCTTGACTATACCTCGTTTGGATGATTTTTTAAATTTTAAAATCTAACGGTCAATCAAACCAAGTCATGCACAACTACAATTTTTTCATGGTTATATGGATAAGGAATAAAATATAAGTTCTCATGAATATACTTTTTAATGCCATAATCAAACTTTTCCATAACAACAACGATTAATAGCTCTTAAAACCAAGATCGTACAAACACGAGCTTTTTATTTAACAACTATTTAGATTTAGGTTGGTACGTCTCGAATAAAACCTTGTACATCAATCCGTTACTATCAATCTCAAACATGAGACCGCCATCAAAAACAAACACATTTTATTTGAAATAGTTGTCATAAATTTTTAAAGAACCTATTCAGTTCACCAAAGTATATTCTCAATCTTCTGCATGTCCTTTTTTTGGGTATTAGATCAAGAAATTTGACATAAACGCAACCTAAAATTTTGTAACTGACAAACTCGATTCTCTACTTGAGGCTAATGGATAATATTCATAATCTACGGTTGGTATTAATCTAATAAGTATAACAACATTTCAAAAAAAGTTAATTACACGATTGGTCCCTGTGCTTTGCTCATATTACAGTATTGGTCCCAACTTTTAAGAAATTACAGGTTTGATTTTTACTGTTTATCAAACCGTAACATGATTTGTACCTAATGCTAACTTCTGTTAACTTTTTTAGTTAAGTGGAGGTGAAAATTCTAAAGTACCCTAATTAAAAGACAAAATAAGGTGCCACCTTTACTTATAATAAGGTGTGTCCCACTTCTTCTACCCCACCCCACTCTTTCCCTCCTGTCATACTCCCCACCACCGCACCATTACCACCGGCCGCCACCATTATCACCGGCTAGCCACCGCCGAGATCTACCATCACCATAATTACCGGCAACATCCGCCTCCAAGCACAACCACCTTCCCAAACCCCCACCCCCATCGTTGATCACCATCACCATCACCATCACCGGCCCCCTACCTCCGTCATACTCCACCACCATCACAACCACCATCGTTACACTCTACATATGCATAACAATGGAGCTGGTGAACATTTTGAATCAATGCTTTTGCAGTTATCAATCATCTACCAACACAAATTCCCAATTTAATCTTATACAAATCCGGAATGCACCATAATATTCTAGTGTTGGGTTGCCATTAAGATCCAGCAAAATTCAAGTCACAAGATTAACAGAGCCTAATTGAAGCATAAAGGTATACGTCCTTCACAAATTGTTGTAATTAATCCATGAAGATTGAAGGCACATGTGCATTGGTTGCTGGCTCCGAGAAAAACATCGAGTCACCGTCTTCGAAAATTCGGGCCAAATCGGGGTGGGTGGGTGAGGTCCTGAAGTTTCTCAGGATGTTCCCCGGGCATCACTTCACCACCGCCCTCCTCCAGTTCGCCACCACAGAGCCACCGTTACGCGACCCACCATCCACGTCCCGCCACCGCCTCTGCCACCACCACCACCACCACCACCGATGAGCACAACCTCTGAAACATGGCGCAGTGATGATTGTGACGATGGTGCAGTGGTGGTTCCGGAACGGTGGACATGGTGGTGGTGGTGGTAGCTTTGCCACGATGAACGATGAGCACCTCTGAAATGTATGTATGCGATATGTGTGTGTATATGTATATATATATTAAGTTTTTTATTATTAATTAAAGTGGGGTCCACATATTTATTAATATATATTTTTTATTTTATTTTTTAAGTTAGGGGTATTTTAAACTTTTCATCCCCACTTAACTGAAAAACTTAACAGAAGTTAGTGTTAGGGACCAATCGTGTTACGGTTTGGTAAACAGTAAAAACCAAACCTTAATTTCTCAAAAGTTGATACCAATATTATAATATGAGCAAAGCATAGGAGCCAATCATGTAATTAACTCTTTTGAAAATGTCATACCATGAAATATAGCATTTCATAATAAAAAGTGTAGCATTTAGTGGTAAATATTTAATCAATTGACAATGTTTCGGCTTATGTAGATGTCCTACCCATCATTGACCCTACTCCCGTTGACTTGAAATAAGTTCTTGAATTACTCTTTTTTTTTAATCATTCGATGTTTTCAGAACCGTACCGGTCCACTATTCGGACCGGTCAAGCCGGTATCTGAGACAGATGTCGAGAGCCATCACATAAGAAATATATTGATAAATAAGCTTCGAGGGCACTCCGGCCAAAATTCCTTCCTTCTTCAAGTCGGGTATCCGTACCGGTCGGACCGGATATAAGAAACGGATAAAATTATAATTATTTTTATAAATAATGTAAAAATTATTGAAAAATAAAAAATTATATTGAAAAACCGGTTCAACCCCTTGTTCAACCAGTCCGGTTTCCGGTCCGACCACTGGTTAAATATCAAAACGGTTTTAAGCATCGAACCGGACCGGATTGAAGTTCGGTTCTCGGTCCAACCAGTCTGACCGGCTGGTCCTGTTTTCAAAAGAATAATTCATTACAACTTAACAAACTTTGGTACACATGGAAAATAGTCTCACTAGCAGAAAAATACAATTTATGAACGGAAGAACATGTGAAACGTCTTTCTTAGGTATGTGTAAAATATGTATCTAATGAACTTGATCGATAACACAGCTCAGTTTAAAATTCATACCACAAGTCAGTTTAAATTATAGTCATACAAAAACGTAGAGTAAAACACCTTACTTTCATATTAAATCATCTAAACTTCTAAATCTATATATAATATTAAAACAGTAATTTGAAGAAACACTTGACACATTCATAGGTCCCCTAAGTTTGTTTTTTTTACTGTCTATCTCTCCTATTAAATAATTACCTAAATTAAATAAATTTAATTATTTTAGATTACAATTTTTTTTAATAAATGAAGAAAGATGTCTTTTTATTAATGTTATTTCTAGAAAACAAATTTTCATAAAATAAGAATTTTCTTAAAACATTAAACCTTTTTAAAATATGAAATATTTTAAATTGGTGTATTTAAAAAGGAAATTTTTTATAAACTAAAATTAATTAAAAATAGGAGTTATAATAAGAACTTTTTAAAATGACATTTTTAATACGGTTTGATTTGAAAAAAATATTTAATTTTTTTTTTTGGAAAAAAAGGTTAAAAACAAAAGTTTATCATTACTATATTACTTATAATAATTTCTTATACATAATTTTAATCATATCTTATTTAAAATATTAAATTCATAAATAGTTTATGTAAGTGTTAACTAACATGTATAGATGTATTGTAGTTGATTGCTTAAAGCATCGTTTTAATTTTTGAGTTGGGTGATGGATTGATGCAAGGGACAATTAATACTGCAAAAAAATAAAAATAAAAAATAGATTTAAATACATATGTAAATGAACATAAGAGAACAAACGTAAAAGAAAAATAAAAACTAACATAAGTAGACAAACATAAATGAACAAACGTATAATGCCGAACCAATGTGCTCATGTCATTCCGTTTAATTAAATTCAAAATTTGTATGTTCTTTCTTTTATTAAAAGAAACAAAGATAAATGAAGTTCCGTTGAAGTATGCACCATTCAATAATACGGCTGGTGCTTTTAATTAGTATTAATTAAATAGTTAAAAAAAGTCTATTGTTATTTTAACTTTAACTAGAATAAATAACCCCTGCCTAGCGGAAGGGGAGTAAATGTGAGAAAAAGCTAACATTGAAATTTTGTTACGAACCCGCAAGTTAAAAGGTAGGGAAATGAAACCTGTGAAATTTTATGTAAAACACGTCACGGATATAACTTACATAAAAAAACACGTCGCATCGGTATATTTGTGATGAGCATAGAATGTTTTAAAATCAAATGATTTAAAAATTGTTGTGAATAACTAGTTCGTAAAATGACATTACGTAATCACACCGAACATAGACAAAAATACAAACCGCGTTGCGCAAAATTCAAATTTTTATAAAAGAAAGTCTTTTAAAAGTTGTAAGGGAAAAAGCTATAAAAGAACAGAAATCTTGAAACAGCTTTGACCTCCAGTACGTTTGTGTTTTGATTACTTGTATATTATCGTGCGCAACTCTTTTTTTAATAAAATTTACATCAAAACATAGATAAATATAAGCACGACCCAACAATGTATTCGAAATTATATAAAAAAATTATGTTATAAAAGTTATATGAAAAACAAAATCGTTTCACAATTAATTATAACAAAATAAAATATTATCACATTATCACAAAAAGATGAAATAAAAAATAACCAATAAGAAAAACACATAAAAGACAGAAAAAAAAAAAAAGGATACGTGTGATACATACTTGTACAGTAAACTTGAAGGATGCTTTATATGATAAACTGGTATTAAATCCGTCGCGCGATGCGGCGGGCATCGGACACGGCGTGATATAATATAGATTACAATCAATCTGTCTTGTTTTCATACTAAATTTACGTCAAAATATATAGTTTTTTGAATTTATACCGTTGAATGAAAATGTATTTTATTTGACCCAACTTTTTTCAAAATAAAATTTATGTCAAAACGTAAATCAACTCAAAACGTACATAAAAAAACATGTCTAGCGACACCGTATGCGGTGTGATAAAGTAAAGGTTACAATCACATTGACTCGTTTTCGAACTAAATTTACGTCGAAACATAGAACAACTCGGGTTTATATCGTCCAATAAAAACATATTATATTTGGCATGACTTATTTTCAAACAAAAATTATACCAAAACTTATAGCAAGTAAACAAAACCATTTTGGGTTATAGATACGTTGAAGCACTTAACAAATCCATTTTAGGAAAAAATGAATTAATGTTTATAAGTTATTGATACGTTGAAGAATTTTTCTTTTACAAATGGTATATAACTCTAAAAATAAATATTACAGTAAAATAATAATATTGGGTTATAATCAATGTAAAGAAGAATAAAATATTTCACGGACGTTGCAAAATTGAGATAAAGTATAATATAATGATATAGACCATATCATATAGTAAATTAATTATTAAATTAACACAAATCAAAGTCAAAATGAAGAACTACCTGCAAAGCTTACATCTGAATCTTGTTTCATACATTACCTTCCATGGCAATCTTCCCCCATTAAAACCCACCTTAAAAAGCCCCCATTCAACAATCTCAAACACACCCAAAAATGGTAAATACCAGAGCCAAAATTAAGAAAATCCAAAACACCCTTCAAACCTGCTTCTCGCAGGTTTCCACAGCGGATTCCGATCATCAATCAACTCCATCTGGAGCTTTGATCGCTTACAATGATGACCTTTTAACCGAAATCCTTCTCCGCCTCCCCGTTACATCCATTCTTCGGTTCAAATCCGTATCCAAACACTGGCGACGGCTTTTAAGTCACCAACATTTCACCCTCTTGTATAACAACCTTATGATCACTCCTGGTCTTTTTGTCCGCAACATTTATATCCCATTTGATGCTAAAGCCCAAAGCGCTCCTCCTTTTCACACTCTCGATTTCTACCCTGATCTTAGCGGTATCAGAATCGTACAATCGTGTAACGGATTACTACTTTGCTGTAGCGATAAAGGAAATGAACGCTCTCGTAAGTACTACGTGTTTAACCCCACCACCAAGCAATATGCTGTCATCCCGTCAGTGCCTGGGGGACAGGATGTTCGTAAAACGATATGTTTTATGGGTCTGGCGTTTCATCAAACAACCTGTGAGCAATACAAAATCATTTGTATTCGTCGTACTCGTATAAATCATATTAATGATGGTTTATTTCATATTCAAATCTACTCATCTAGTACCGGAAAATGGAAGATTTCAAATAATCATTTCTATGCGCCTTACCATACTCCTTTCGCAAATGGAGTTTATTGGAATGGAGCTATTCACTGGGCTCCATCTTGTCTTAATCCATCGTACTTCAATCTCAACGACGAATGGTTGGAAAAGTTGTCGTTACCATCGCCAATGCCGGTGAGAGTAGCATCTTTGGGAGGTTATTGTGACGGAAATCTACCGATTTACTTTGGGGAATCTCGGGGTCGTCTTCATTTAGTGGATGCTGCAGATCATGAAAATCGTTTACTCCTGAATGTGTATGAGATGTTAGAGGATCATTCAGGGTGGTTCGTCAAGTACAAAGTGGAGCTTGATGATCTTCCGGGGGTTCATCTTGAGATGATCCGGAGCTACCAACATCCATCAAGCCGCCATTATACTGAATTTGAAGTCATTGATGTTGTTAGAGGTGAAGAAGATGAAGATACGTTCATGGTGTTGAAAATTTCACAGAAGATCATTAGGTATAATTTTCTGGATAAGAGTTCTGAGAGGTTATTTGATCTGACCGATGTTTACTATGGAAGAATATCATACTCAAAAGTTCATCGTTATATCCAATCTTTAACTTTGTTTTAAATGACGATCCAATTCATTATTTAAAGATTATAATTGAATTTGCTAGCAAAATTTGAAGCTTCCAAGGGCAAAATTGTATATGATGTTCTAATATGCACACAAAGTGTTTTATGAAATTACTTGAGTTGTATTATAGTCTATGTATTTAGAATTTTAGTTGTTTGAATATGAAAGTAGTAAGATAAAGCTCAGCTCGTGGATCTTTGATTCTTTTAGACAAGTCGTTGGTCTTTTCGATATTCCTTTGACCTAGTAAGGTGTTTTACTCTACGTTTTAGTTACCCGGGTATTACACGAAAGGAGGAAAGTTAGTTATTAAATAACACAAAAACATAAATAAAACCAAGTGTGTTACATACTAAATAAGCAATAACAACTTCCGGTTATAAGGTCACAAATAAGGAAAAATTTTCTTGTAAATTATATTTGAAGTAACATTAATAGGTTTGTCATCATTATCGAGTTAATAGTTTCAATCCATCTATACTGTTGACTTGTGACAAGGAGACACAAAGCTGACTATATGTAAAAACATGCTTTTTTAAGTACAAAACGACTCTTGACAGAGATTGACCTTGACTTTTGTTTATTATCATAGCGAAACATACAGCCAAAGAAAACTATCTTTTTTTAAATTTGAAATGAATCCTTTTGTTAGAAGGTTTTTTATGAGTGTATGTACCTTGCACTTTTGCCAAATATACAAAGTACTTAATAATACGCTTATAATACCTTGTCTATTACCATTCACAATCATCAGTGAACTTAATTTTCATCACTGAAAAGACTTATGAGAGAGAGAATCAATGCTTAAATTTCTGAGAATTTGATGAAAATACTCAAATTTTGTTCAGTTATCAAGAATCACAAACACCGAATAAAAACAATGAAATTTACAAAAATTAACCAAAATCAAGGCAATTGAGAATGAAAACTATATACATTAAAGGTCGAAGGGAGATCACAACATATACAGATCATAAAAGTGATACAAAATTGTAAGAAGATTGAAAATCGACACTTTTGAAAAAGTGATCGAGTATGAGATAATTTAAGCAAGTCATTGATAGGTCAAATCGTTAGCTAGATGTTGGGTGGGTGTGAGAATATAGTATGAAGAAATTGAGATTTGAATAATATACACCAAAAAGTTATGTGCAATAATGAGATCAATTAAGATTGTTTTGAACCTTTAATCGAATATAAGGATACAGTATTGAATCAGGTCGGATCAGACTATGAATGCTCTATTTATGTTCGTTCCTTTATGAACTATCGTCTATGCTTGTTTAGAATATAAACAAACAAACATATACAAACATGTTCATTTTGTTAACGACCGAACTTGACAAGAACATCCCTTAGGGTTCACTTACAAACATGAACAACTTCGTTCATGTTCATTCGATTTGTTTGCATGACTAAAAATCACCCATGTTGTTATCACAGCCATTACTATCAGCGCCACTAATAGGTAACACCAATAAGCCAACCCTAAATCAAAACTATAGTCAAGGTCAAACCCAAATATGTTGACCAATTTCAACCCGACCAATTCTAACACAACTTGTTTCGACCCAACCTGTTATCAGCGCCACAAAAAAATGAATGTACCAGTCTTTATAGTTTATATAAATATAATGATTGACTTGACAAATATGTGATCTTGAAAATGCTCTCTAAAAAGACATTATTATTAAATAATAACCAGAGACGTGTGAGTACACTGTCGTACAAAAACCTATAAAAATTTCAAAACTATACGAGATGACTTCTCATCCCACAAGTTGGCTTGAGCTTTATCCGACCCAAGAGAGCTCAAACTACAACTTGTAAAAGTATTCGACCTGATGTGATGATGTAAGCTGGCTCGTTTAACTTTGAAGTCAAGCTCAAGCTAGCTTGAGTCGATCATTTAAGAAGCCCTATTATAAGCATGTTTTGTTTTATCAACCCTAAAAACAATCCCTCCAAATCAAAGTTTGCAAATACAAAATACATTTGTCTAAGAAACAATTTTGTTCCCACATAATTATATTTTTTCGGGCCCATTCATGGATATTTTTCACTCTCTATGATCACATCTGTAACACTACTAAAATCTGGAAACAAGGCATATGCGAGACAGCGGGGCTTTGGGGGCGGTAGCCTCTGAAAGCGGGGTTCAAAGGGCAGCAGCCCCTAGTGGGGTCCAAAGGGCAAAGCCCTAGGCTGGGGTTAAAAAATAATGAAAAAAATTAAAATTTGGGAAATTAGGGCAGATGTGGCCCGCATCAGGGAATGGATGAGGGGCGCATGGAGTTCGCTAAGGAACCCATATGGAAATGATACGTGGATGCTGACTAATGGGCAGGTGTTAGGCACGTGGAAACCGATGCGGGCTGCATTGGCTTTGGACACGGGCCGCATCACCAAAAAGGGTTCGAGGCAATGAAAGCATGACACGTGTCGCATATGTAGGGGTGATACCTGATGCGAGGCGGATCGCCGATGCAGGGCGCATCGACTAGCCGACCTCACCTATATAAAGGTGAGCATTCTTCTCGTTTTATTCACAACCCACACTCATAAACACACACATAACCTTAGTATTTGTGCCCAAGATCCATTCTGACTCGTTTTGTGGCCCAACGCTCAATTCTCGTAGATTCAAAGCTACCTGACGTTTCTAGCAGACATTTCTAGCTAAGAGAATAGATAAAGTGCTGCTTAAGTCATCGAGTACTAACCTAAGTTTATAAGACCATGCTCAACTTGATTTTAAGGTGAATACGTTTGTCTTTTGAAAAAAAAAACTCGTGAATCCTTGAGATTCACCTTTATCTTGAAAACTAGCATGAGTTATAGTTAATTTATTAACGTATGTTGATGAAATGCAAGACAAATATCAGACTAAGATTATACGTGTGGTTTGATCAGAAATAATGTATATGTGATGGGTAGGACCCTAAAAGGGATACTATGTCTAAGCATGGCTGATAATGGGTTGGTGCCCAAATGACTATGACTCCTTAGGTATTGACGGTCCCATGGGTGACCCGATAATAAACTATTACTAGTGTACAACGAAAGATCTTGATGTGTATTTCATCCTATGAAACTAGCATGGTTAATCTTAAATTAAAATGCTCATGCTTGATTACAAAAACAATTTGAGTCTAAGCATATCTCTAACAGTGAATTTTAAACCTTTTGCAGGTAAAGAATGATTGAAAGTACTTAGATCATGCCACAATATAAACTATGTAGTTGTATCTAACGTCAATATCCGACTAACAAGCGGGAAGAATTACATCTCTAGTTTTGAGAAATCTTGTGGCTTGTAAATATAACAAAATTATGTAAAACAATCATATGAATCAATAGATGATTTAGTTTTAAGATTTGACATAATTCCTTTGTTATTAAAATGAAATTCCACTTCTAAAAACATCATTGAAATTGATTTCAGAATAAAATAATCAAACGATCCCGATCGGTTCACACGGCCCGGGGTGACCCAAACCCAGAGGTGTGGCAACATCTCCTTAAGATCCATACCTTCTAGTAACATTAGAAAAATACGAAAAAAATGTCACACAAGGAGAAAACGATAAGAGTCTACCCAGCAAATGAAGTAGTATATCATACCTAACGGGGCTCGTGTTTGGATGTTTCTAATGTTTTTCCATCTTACCCTCTGAGGCATGTCAAGGTGTAACCTTTCAAGCTTTAATCTATTTCCTTCTTGATTAAAATATATACAGAACGATTTTGACATAAACGCAACCTAAAATTTGTAAATGACATAAACTTAATTCTCTTATGGAGACCGATGGACAATATTCATAATCTATGGTTGATATAAATCCAAGTATATCAACATTTTATAAATGTCATACCGAAACGTAGAGTAAAACACCTTCCTTACATATTAAAACATCTTAAATCCTCAAATATATAGACTATATATATTATGAATCGAGTATACTTGACCTCCAAGCACTGACGGGATGTTCGCAAATTGGTTGGTGGTGGGGTTACACTCGTAGCGTTCATTTCCTCGATCGCTACAGCAAAGCAGTAATCCATTACAAGATTGTACGATTTGATACGGTTATGATCAGGGTGGAAATTGAGACAACGAAAAGGTGTGCCGCGGGTTTTAACATCAAAACGAGAGATATATGTTGCGAACAAAAAAACTAGGGGAAAGATTGTCATGAAAGCCGATTAAAACAAGATTTTGATGTAAGCTTTGCTATGAATTTTCTTTTTGACTTCATAGTATTAAACTACTACTTAATGTTAATTACAAATTAAACAATGCTAAAATAACAATAGATTTTTCAATTAAATATTCTTTAATTAAAAATCAACCTGCATATAATTGAACCATTCGTTTATATTTGTTTCATTTAATAGATGATAAACATAAACAACAAAAATTAGAATTGAATTAAACGAATAGACATGGACACATGCCATGTTTATTCCTTTACGTTCGTGAACTTTTGTTTATGTTTATTCATTTACATTCCTTCTTCAGTTTATATTATCCATTTATGTTTGTTTACTTGTGTTTGTTTAAGTATTTACTTAAATCCATTTGATATTTATATGCAACACTAATTTAGCCCTGTATCAATTCATTACCCAAATCAAATTTTAGAGAATTCATTACCCAAATCAAATTTTAGAATCAAGCCTTAGGTAATCAACTAACAAAATCATTTATGTTTGTTTAGGTTTCGTTAGCTTTTGCTTAGACACATTGGTTTTGTTAGTTCATTTATATTCGTCTATGTTTGTAACTTGATGACTACTATTTATGATTCGTTTAGAATACAAACGAATAAACATAAACAAACTTGAATACATTTGTTTTTTAACAAATAAACATGAACAAGAAAATCCATTTGCTTATATGTTTGTCATTTAATTTGTTTGGTTGAAGTTAAAAAAACAAATATGAACAAGCCTATTTGTAATTTAAACCCATCCCATTTTCGACATAATATGTTTTGACCCGACCCATTTCAGCCCCACTAAAAAGTTAACGAATCTATCATTGTAAGGCCACACGAGGTGGACATGAGGAAAAGCCATGGAGTGCCCGGGGAAAACCAGGGCCGGTCTGGAACACCACGGCCCCGGTTCAATTATTCACCAACCCGGTGAATTTTCACCGGATTCACCGGTTTACTCAACCCGCAATGCAACTTTTACCGTACCACCCTTAATCCGTGTTGGGGCAATGTGGGGAAAACTAGGAAAATAGAAAAAACTTATGTACGCTGATGTGTCACACGCGAAAAACAGAAAGGTTGTCAGTGGCCTTATTTTGTGAATTCTTTCTAGAAGAACATTGGCAGTAACTAATACCCAGACACGCATGAGTATGCTGTCGTAGAGCGTCTGATGCATTAAAACACCAACAGAAACTGTATCTACCACTACACCTTACAAATATAGGATATGAATACATGGGTGCAGGGTGATACTATCATTTACGGTACGATGAAACTATGTTTCAGGCCCAGAAGCAAACACATTAACAAGACCGCGAAAGACTTGTGCAGAAAGCTTGTGAGCCCGAAGAACCTCACCATCGACATTCCACACGCTCTCCTCCCCAAATGAAGTGAACATGAAAGTTGTAGTCTGGAAAAAAATTAAAAGTAAAACAAACCCGACAATATTACATTAACAAAAAAGACGGTTAATATTGAATAACAAAAGTAATGAAAATCCTTACTTTATAATGTTCAACGAAATCAAAGTTCAGGGGGCTTCCGCCTTTCCTTGCTAGTTGCGTGAGGTGCCTAGAAGTCATATCAGTCATGCGTTAGAGAATGCACATGTTGCGTTCATGTGTGCATGGTAGAGGTGACCAAACATGCGGGTTGGGTTGGGTTGACCCGATACAATAATGATGAAATTATTTATTTTTAGTAGAATTAGTGTGAAGTCATGCACAAAGCTATCCAACAATTAAAACAACATTTCGGAGCACAGACAGCGAATGCATACAGTTGGTTCTCTTATGCCAATTCTCACTTTAACAAAACAACTAATATGATATAAACAATATTATACTCTTTAAAAACCCAAAAAAAACAAACAAACAACCAACTTTATAGATCGAACCTAAACCGACAAATTTTGTTTCAAAGTGAACTTTTGTCGGAAATTTCATCACTCCAGAAGTTTTTGGAGGTCGGAACTGGCATAAACGACACCACACTAATACTTGGCTGGCTCGTAGCTATGTATTGGTATTTTGGTGGCCTTAATGAAACCTTATAAATACTCAGGTGACATATTCATATATATTATCCCATAAAGTTTTACAATAATGTCTATAATCTAAATAATTTGAATAAAACGAATTCAGAAGGTTATATGCATTAAAAATACACTTTGGACGACACCTTGTTTACCCAAGTTATTTTTTTAATTTATACCTTTGCCAGTTAGAGATAAGAAACGTACCATAAATAGAAAGCACGAGGGCAGTCTTTGATCAAAATAAGATGCAAGAACCCGTCTGAAAGATGTGCATCAGCAACCAAGCCATCAGGCGCCTTTTCATTTCTGCACGAGATGACAGCAGCACCAATGCTAAGAAATCGTCCTTTAACTCTAACTAAGTTTGATTCTTGTTGGGGGTCGGATATTTGGCTAGAGTTACAAATGTGACATTTGGCGCGACATGTGACCCTTTTGAGATCCTTTGATAGGCCCCAAATTGTCTTTAATCTTTTCCCATTGGCCTGCATATGCGTATCTGTTTTCTCTGGTTCGAATTTTATAAAAGCTACCTCTGCCTCGTATGACCTTAAAAACAAACAAAAGCAAGTTATAAGTGAAGGTTGTTCAGATAACCCAGGGCTTGAATGCTTGCTCAAAACAAACTCATACACAAACGAGCGGAACTGAGCTGGCTTGTTTTAGTTTCAAGCCAAGTCGAGCTAGCTTGTTTAGTTTTTGAGCCGAGGTGAGCTCGCTCGTTTGACTCTAGCAAGTTAAGTAGGCGATTTAACAAACAGTTAATCCCAACGTTTATAGACAAAAACCAACTTGCTTTTTTCTTTTTTATTTTTGTTATATCTATCCATACGTGCAAGAAATATTTATTTTTGTTGTTATACGCATTCAAATGTGCAATAAACTTCAAAAAGTTTAAAAATACACGAGATGGCTCGTCGGGCCGCGAGCTGGCTTAAGCTTCATCCGACCCGAGGTTGAGATCAAACTTCAGTTCGTTAAGAGTTTTCAAGCCGGCTCGTCTAACTTCGAGCCAGAGCTCGATCTAACTCGGTTCGCTAGTTAAGCTATTGTAAGTATTTTTGTCTTATCAGCCCTAGAAAAACAATATATAAACCATCCAAATCAAAGTTTACAAATACAAAATACCTGTGCCTAAGAAACACTTTTGTTCCTGCATAATCATATCTTTTCGGCCCCATCCATCGATATTTTTCACTCTCTGCGATCACATCTCCATAAAATCCACACCTAGTAACATTAAATAAATTAAGAAACATACCCAAAAATAATAAACAAATAAATAAAATCAAGAAAAATACGAAAAAAAAAATTTGCATCACAAGAGGAGAAAACGATAAGAGTCTACCCAGCAAATGAAGCGGTATATCGTACATGGGCCTCATGTTTGGATGTTTGTGATGCTTTCCATCTTACAATCTGAGCTATATCAAGGCGTAATCTTTCACCAGTAATAATTTGCAGCGCTGATGTCACTGGATCCCGAGCTCCGGTCGTACTGCAAGACTTGACAAATCAAGATTTTGACATTTTAAGTTAAAAAGAAACAAAATTACGGGGAAATAGATCACTTGGCTTGGAAAATACCATATGACAATAGCATCGGTGGAACCAGAAGGAATAAGTCCAAAGCGAAATCGCTCATTCGGGAAAGAAATTTCAGGGTCGTCGTCTGCATACAAGATTATGTAATGTTGAAAGATCAGAATCAGATAACACAAAGTGCTGCAAGATATGGAATTATAAGACCCTTTTATGAACAGATAAACAGACTCAAAAGCACTTCAAAAAGCTTACTATTATTTGGAACTTGTGATTCATCTAGTGATGAATTCAGGAGAGGTGACGCATCCTCACCAGAAGGCAACGGTTCAGCCATAGTTACAGTTGGACCATGGTCCACTGTATCATTACAGGTATCAATGGTTGGATCATGATCGGGTGGGACCGGTGGGTATGGCGCTTTATGTCTCGACAGGAGAACACCGTTTAGGATCTCATTAAAAAGGCCATCACCTCCCTGAATAACATACAAAAGTTGAAATAGAAAAATAAAAATATACTCGATCAGAAGTTCAAAACTATTAGAGATGGCAAGATGAACGTGTCAAGAAGGTTGGGTAACATGTCAATTTCATTACGATCGAAACAATCAATTTTAGACTTTTAGCAAGGGGCGTGTCGTGCTGGGATGACCCGCGTAAGCCTTTCTCCAATTTTCCATTTTTTTAATAATATATTGATGCATTAATTATGATTCCAAAAACAATATTAACGTTATATGACCTAAATATTTGAGTAGAAACGTGTGACCTGTTCGACTTGTTTCATCTTTTAGCTATTTCATTTGGCCTGTTTAATATAAAACATAACCCAAATCGACACGTTTATAGGTAAACGTGTCAAACTTCATACCTCTAGAAATTAATAAAAGATGCTATAATTAGAAATACAGAACTTACAACAGCAACAACCCCATCATATGAAGCAAGCTCCCTGTTTGTAATAGAAGTCATTGCATCAAAAGCGTGACCAGCCCGCTCGGTCACAATAACCTATAAGTAAAATATTGATCGAAAGTCAGCGAACACAAAGTAGTTAAAACTTAAAAGTATGTTATGTTTGCACAAATGGTACCTTCGTTTTTACTTTGGCTTGAGAAAAGAGAGGAGCGACATTTTCCCAAATTTGACACCCGTTTCTTTTTCCACTTCTCGGATTAACAAAAACCTAATCAAGATTAATAAAAAATCTAGAAAAACACCTTGCACTTCGATTTTCATAATGAGAAATAAACTTTCATAAGTGACCAATTGCAAATAATAGCTAATCAAACATACCAGAAGACTCTTGGGCCTATCGGTTTCCATGTCAAGAAACGTTTTTATTCGATCCACCCACATACTACATGTTTGCTTATTGTCATGACCAAAAGTGTAAACAACTGGAGCCCAAAGAGAAGGTTGACCCTTTGACCTCTGGACACAATGCACTCTGAACCGGTACATCTAGAAGAAACATGTGCAAGAAACTAATCAAATTTAGGTTAGTCCCTTAAAAGGTGTCAACTTTAATGGATTTTAACAAAAAACGATATTTTTAATCCATTTATTTATGAATGAGTCGATTCAAGCTACGTGTTTATCCAAACGGTCATTTAAAATAATATATAGTTCAAAAGGGAACAGGATGAGATGGCTTGAATATCACCCAAAGTGTATTGTCAAAGCGTTAGTTTTTTAAAAATGGGCACGGAGATGTTTGCGGGTCAACCCAACCACAACCATTTTGACTTATATTAAACATAATCCGTTATCAGATTTTGGCCCGTTACCCAGACAACATGACCCGCTCATCTTGCCACTTCTAGTTTACTTTCTGTAAAAAGCCAGGCCGTTTTGACTAGTACTGATGACCATATTAAGCATATCCTGTTTTGACCCGTTACCCAAATCCATTGATATGACAAACAAACCTCTGATAAGTGACCCGACAAGCATCCTGGGTTTGCATGGCGGTTTTCATGTACCAAGCCCCAATCAATGAACTCAACAGCATAAACCTCAGAAATTTTGATAAATGTATCACCTTTGGAAGCAGATAGTAGTCCTAAACAACTTGAGCTATTCTCCTGTTTTTCCAAGATAAATTAGAACAACATAATAAGTTACAACTTTGCAACCCCTGTAAGATCCATTCAACCCATTTATTACAACGCGTCAAGTCATTTACAACTAGATTACAACTCATTCACAATCCGACAATCCGTTAACATGTTTGACACATATAGATAAATGGGTCACGGGTGGTTATGTTACTGTGCTAACATCAATTAATAAACATATGGGTCGTGTTTGAGTTCATCAATTAAACTACTATAAGTCAACTTAATATAATAATATGACATGGGAAGGGGTTTAATTAAGGCATAATTTGAAGTGAACTCAAACATGATCTCAATGTGCTCAGCTACAATCATCTTATTCTATTAATATATGAACAATAATTAACATGAACAATCAATCATAACAAATGATTAACAACTATAAGCACAATCAACATGACAAATAAACAAATTCAAGTTCTAAATCAACAAAATAATCTTAAAAGAACCAGAAGAAACTAACATTTGAATCGGATTCCATCGATTTCCATGATAACACATCTGATTTAAGGGTAAGAACAACCTCCCCAACTTGACTCATGAAGAAATTTGAAGTCAAAATCGACGGTTGTTCAACATCATCATTTTGGGTATTCGACGGAGAATCATCACACCCTTTTGAAAAATCTGTGTTTCTTTCCATATCTGATAAACCCCACAAAGTTTCGATCGATTAGGAAGACATGAAACTTTGTGAGAATGATCAAGATTTGTTGAAGACTTGAATCTGTGAGTTAAAAGGTAAAAAGAATACAAATCAGATATTATTAATTCAATATAATGGAGTTGTTCTTGATTTGATTGTTGGAATGGGGGTTCCGGATTTACAGGAAGTTTGATCGAGATCGTCGGAATCTTTTGGATGATGAGGTTTCTTCTGTGTGAATTGAGTGGGATCTAGAAGATTTTGTCCAAAGGACAAAAGTGTTGTCATTAATCGAGTTTTTTTTTTTTTTTTTTTTTTTCGTAAAATGATGTAATTAAAGAACTTATTCATCAAAACTGTGTTTAGTTTGGAAAATATTTAATTAAATAACGTTGTTTTTAACTTTTTTTTTTTTTTTTTTTTTTTGTTTTCCTGATCATACTCTCATCAAATGCTTTTCAAAGATTTTTAAATTATTTAACATATGATTTTTTAAAATTTTTAAAAATGATATATAATCATAATTTTTTATTTTTCTAAAAATACTAAATTTCTTATGACACGTTTCGTAAAAATATTTTTCTAAATATGTAATCATGGTGTTAAAAAAGAAACATTTTTTATTTTTGTAAATTTATTTCTTTAAAAGCTTTTAAATAACATGTTATACACACACGACCGGTCTGATAAAAAATAATGCGTAGCTTTTTTATTGTTGGATTGTGACAAACAAATGTTTTTTTACTATATTAAATTCTTTAGGGTAGATTTTTTTACTTTATTAAAGATATTAGGTTGGCATCATTGACCGCGGCGATGATGGTGGTAATGACGGCGGCGATAATAGCAGGGATAACGACGGTGATGGTTCTAAAAAGATAGGGTTATACGACACGAGTCAAGTTATTACATAAGTTATTTTTACTTGTTCTCACATTTATTGATAACTAATTATACTATTTGAAACTATCAAGTTTTTTCATCTCGTGACAAATTGGTTGATTGGACAACTAATATAGGTCGAGAAAATGGTTATGTTATTGTCACTAAACGATCCAAAAGAAACACAAGTGTTTAGTTGTGAAAATATGGTTTAAATGTGATCACAATGAAGTATATAAAGGATCACTCACTCTTAGAAGGATTGGCACAAAAAGAATATTTCAGTTTGAATTACAAGGGAAGTACGAATTAAAAAAAAAAAAGTAATTGTCTAATAGTTGTTGTAGATGATGCACACAACCACAAACCTAATGAACACCTTGAGGGGCATGGCTATGTAATGAGACTCAACAAAAAAGAGCTTGATGGGGTAAAGAAACTAACAAAACAAAATACTAAGCCTCGTAACATTCTAGGCACATTGAGATAACAGAATCCAAACAACGTGTCCGACCTAAGAACTATATATGATGCCAGCACGAAAATCAAAAAGAAGCAGTATCGGTGAAACCCTAATGCAGGTTTTTTTCTCTATACTACAACAACATAAATATTGTCACATCTTCAATTTCGGCTGACGGAATTTTACCATCAAGCGTGTGACAAACCAGGATCGAAGTCATTAGGCAAACCAAACGACTAATTTTGAACAAAGTCATTTACATAAAATTTCCCCATTAATAGAACCATTGTTGAATCAAGTATCATAGTTTGTAAATGCGAAAGCAAAATTGTAAAGTAATTCCAAAATAGATCCGCAAGAACACGCGCCCCATAATAAGAGTTTAGGTAAATAAAACCAAATTTATTGTTTCAAGGAACATTAAATGTATGCAACCCAATGATATGCTCCTAGTCCTTGCAAATACCTATATTGACATGAGAAAACATGTTAAAATGTCAATACAGGGTTAGTGAATTCAAAGGTTTGTGAAAACAGACAAAACTATTTATTAAACAAATAAGGTAAACAAAATATATGAGTGCATATAGCTAATCTATATATCATGCCACTAAGTGTATGAAGTTCACGACTGAAGCTAACGATGTATATTTATGAATGCCTCGGTCGTGTTTACCAAACCACTACAACAGTAATTAGGTCAATTTAACACTCGTTTGGCCTCCATTCGTGTTAGCGCGACTAGCCAGGTGGGTTTTGTCAAACCTAGGAGCACTACTAAAAAATTACCTTGCTATTAAACACTAAATTAATGGTCCAAAAGTGAGCATTTTATTGGTAACTACACTAGTTCACATGTAATCATATGGTTTCATTAAATCTAAGAAAAGTACGTTTCAAGTATCTTCTCTTCTCAAAAAAAGTATATTAAAAAGTGAGGCTGTAAAACTTACCTTAAGTGCACAACTACAAAAACGACAACTAATAAAACTCTAAGTCGACCAACAACTTGTATATATTTGGTTATATCCAATCTTGGAGTATAGCTTGTACGGTTTCACGTTCACGACTTCCACCATGCATACAACACAACTCTTGACGCGTATTTATGCACATACATAAGTATATACTTTTATATAGTAACCACACACATATATATATACACACACACATATATATAATAGAACTCACACACTAACACATACGTACATACGCTAGCTTGTACATATACCCACAATACACATTTAACCTCCACACTCATGAGCACACATGAACTTACATAACTAATAAAACACACACCTAACTCACACATGAGCTAACCACCATACATGCATACAATCTCCACAGCGATACAAACATAGGTCCTCTTTTGAAATACATACATAACTACATTCATTATATTATATACTAGGTTAGAGCCCATGTATTACATGAGTAAAAAAAATAAAATATGTTAAAACCATTAGTTTTATAAATATTTTATTTTCTAGATGTTATTAATTATAAGTGAAATAAAAATAAAATAAATATCTAAAAATTATAACAAATAATGAAATTATAAATTATTACGCTACATTTAAAGATAAAATATATATGTCTGAAATCATATAATTTAGTATGCATTCATAAGTTATTAAAATAAGAATATTTATATTTTAGATGTTTGATAGTTTAATTTACTTATTTAAAATAATTATCATTTAATATGAGAGAGATTAAAAAAACACAAATATAAATATGTTTGTTTTAACATATTTTAGTAAAAAATAAAAGTCAAATTGATTGTTGCTATAATTTTCATATTTATTATGAGAGAGATGCGGAAAATAATTTTTTTTTGATAAGCTAGAATGATGACACGTGTTTTAAAAAAACTTTCGTTTATTATATATATACTAGATGGATTCCCACCGCGCGTTGCTGCAGGAATCGTGAGTTCTACTAATTATATAAACAAAAAGTTTCATATGTAAATATTCAAGCCTCGACATTCGGTTGATGTCTGATCAATTAATAGGAGCACCTATACATCGAGTCAAACACAAAAAACAATACCATTCCTAATTGTTTCTTACTCATGAATACATAAAAAACTCAAGCAGCTCTCAATGAGAAGAGTCTAATTTCAATGCCTTGTTAAGAAGTTCATAAGCAATCTTTGTTTGAATGCATCACCTTGCTTTATATCAAGTTTTCACATTGTAGAAGTTCATCAAGGGGTTGACTTCTAGTAGTGACATGACGATCAATGTCGATGATCTTTCTCTGTTTAACGAATAGTTACAGAATATGACTTCATTAAAGGTAAACTAAGAAAACACAAATCATTTGAAGCATTTTGAAACTGGAAGTTAAAGAAATTTAATAAGAGTTATAGAAGATTAATGTAGACAAGTATAGAAAAAACCTATATGAAACCTGATACGCATGTTGATTAGCAAGAGTGGAGAACGCAATGGAAATTCTAATGTTTAAATAACATCAAAGGTAACTATAATCTATGTTTGAGTGAACATAGAATAAATCATGTAGTAAATATATAATTGTTGGATAAAACAACCCAAATTGACCGATTATTTGCATCCTCTAGTTTTTTTGTAAACAGAATGAAAAATGAACCCACTTGTGTCAAAAAGCCAACTACATGCAAAACCAACCTAATAGCAAAACCTATGAAATGTTGATTTGTTTTTAGCAGTAGGATTTAGCAACTCAAATTCATATAAGAAAGAACCATATCCATACATACACATGCATATATGAGCTATGCAATAATATACACTACATTAAGTTCATATCAAACTTGAATTTGAGAATCATGAGAAACGATTTAATATAAAAATAAATTCAATAGTTCACAAATTAATCCTACCTAAAAGTAATTGAAATTCGTAAACTACATAAATGGATCTAAAGAACAGTAATAAAATCAGCATGTTGTACCATCATCAAAAAGTCTAGGTTAATGTCTTTCTGAAAAGAGAAGATTAATTATAAAATTAAATGTAATAATACATGA
The DNA here is from genome assembly GCA_025506415.1 of Flaveria robusta. Taxonomy (NCBI): domain Eukaryota; kingdom Viridiplantae; phylum Streptophyta; class Magnoliopsida; order Asterales; family Asteraceae; genus Flaveria; species Flaveria robusta. Next base: position 43,467,661 of record CM046469.1, read on the forward strand.
ATGACCCTGGTAGCTTTTGTATTTTAAAATCAAACTTTTAGCTTTTGAAGGTTAGGATATAGAAAGGAGTGAATAGTAGCAATATTTAGCAAAATATAGAAAAACTCAACTTAACTAAGCAATATGACTATTATAGAGCAGCACTTTTTAATTCAATCACCGAACCACAAAATAGCATTAAGCAAAACTTATACGAAATTGACACAGAAATACACATACTGAAGAAAGTTTCTTATAAAGAATCAGGCTTTAGCTCTTCCAATCATGTCAGTTTCTTGAAAACAATCAAGTTTTACTTTTTTCAAATATGTCTTAAGGACATATGATTCAATATTTCTCTCTCTCTCTACCTCTACATGTTAATACATCTTAACAAAAGCATGAAAATATATGAAAGAATGAAAATTTTCATAATCTTAATCAAACACACATAGAATTTAAAAAATCTAGAACTTTAGAAATGTACTCACTTGTGAGAAATAATAGTGGAGATGAGCTTGTGAATCATAATTCCTTCTCTCGCCATTACTTTACATTTGTTTGGAATCTGAATATTTATGGACATTTGCATTTGACATAAAAATTACAAACTTTAGAACAGAGATCACATAATAACTTCTATGGCGCTATCAAACAATCAAGTACCACTTTTGGATTTAGAAATTGCTTTTCATTATCACATTATTCAAGAGAAAATAAAATAAAAATAGTAGTATGATTACAGCAAGTAATTGAATGGAGAAACTCTAATACATTTTCATTTAGGCCCGTGATCGTATTATGCATGTTCTTGTTTCGTTTTGACCGTATAATCTATTTTAAAAGATGAATGCAAAAATCAAAACATGAAGGAAGATGAAAGTTTCTTGTGTAGAAGGTCACTTTCAGATGAAGCAGCTCTCCTGCTAAACAAAGAATAGATTTTAGTGACTCTTGACTTATCAAGTAGGTCTTTAGTGAAAGGTATAGACAATTTGTTAAATTGATACACTACTTTAGTTACTAAAAGATTTAGTCATGCGAGAAAACAACAAAACCCATTTTTTTCTTGCAAGTAAAAAAACCAAATCAAATGGTAGTTTTCAATCAGCAAATCCCCAAATAATTTTTGTTTATTCATCATTGCAGCTTCTTTCATTTACACTTGTGGTTGATTTCATGGATACATGTAGTTTAAATAGGTTCAAAGATTTTCATGGTTTTCATGTTATAGCAGAACTTCAGCAAACGCCAACAATATAAATCATCCATTAACATAAAATTGAGGCATTAAACTGAACCGATGTTCAAGAACTCACAGAAGCATAAATTGCAAGGAACAGCAACACAAATGTGGGAGAAGCAAGCTAAAAATCATACCTGTGAGTGAGCCGCTAAAGCTTGACCGATCATCAATTCCCCCGTCCGATTACCCACCTCGTTCTTCTTTGGCAAAAAATAAAAAAGAACAAAACCTGATTAATATACAATTGCAAAAGCCTAAGCCAGAGTCAAAACCCTAGAAACCAAATTCGCCAACATAAACAACAAATTGAAAACATACCCTGTAACCAAAGAGGAAGATCAGAGGACATTGAGAGAATCGAAAGTAGGCGGTGATACCGTGATAGCTTTAGAGAGAGAAGGAAAGTGCAGAAGAAGATGTCTAGGAAAAAGCTTAAGGGCTCAACACGTGTCCTTAGAGAGGTCAATCATGATATTTGCATCACATAAGGCGAACACGTAGCATACAAATTCCAAAACTGCCGTTGATTACTATTCATTTGATGCGTCCTTTAATAATAGAGTAATTATAGATTTTAGATATGTATACCACACACCCTTGATCAAGGAACCTACCTTCTTACTTCATATAGCCATCAAAACCCTCACACGTATTATACATGATAATACATACACAATACACATTTATATATAGGGTTGGGTTCAAAATGAAAATCAAAAGAATTATATAGAACAATAAACCAAATCTTTAACTTTAATTCATGAAGATCAATAACTCATATTTGTTTGATTTTTTATACACATAATTCAATAAATAATCACAACCTGCATCATCCTACAAAACTTGAACCTTTTGTGTGACATATCATTAACCACCAGAATATACCTTTACAGACAAATATATATACTTCTAATCTAATTTAGGTAATTGGTGTATGGATTTGTCACCAAAGACAATTCTTTTATCAAATATGTTGATCATAAGAATACAAGTGTGGTAATCAAATTAGCATATATATAACATTGCCGGCATTTTGGCTTTAAGGAGAACGACACTTTAATTTTAGCTGTTACTTTCATGTGTTTTTGTTTTGTTGTACTAACTATCACATTAAAAAAACATATATAATATATGTTGTAACGTTTTACACAGTTTTATATATATACAATAATGCAACTACAAATAAAATAATGCGGCAAGGTTATTAATAATGTGAGGTTAAGGTGATGACGAAGGGATATCATCTTCTTATAACAAAAGAAGATTATTAGCGAAATATAAATATTAATTGCAATTTGCTTTCAATACAAGATATATAATGAAAATCATAATATCTATTGTTTAATGATATTGATATAATAAATGCAAAGAATACATACATAGAGTAAAAGTGGTAAGTCTAACCCTAATAAGCAACACGCCCTCTTATACAAGATTCGGCAAAGATAAATGTTCAAGTATAAAGTCTTGAAAAACTAAAAAGTGTAAAAATAATTACGGCGATGGCATGTGTCTTTTTGATCAAGACTAGGTTGATAGCAAAATAGTAATGTTCCAACTTCTCAAGTTTCACGTTTTTTTTAAAACGCTCGTAACTTTTACGTACGATATTGTTTCTTTGAAAATATTACACCATAAAAACGAGTATTTTTTTTATATTTAAAACACGTATAGTGTTGATCTCAAAAACAAAGTTTTTTCACTTTTTTTAACTCATTGTGTAATTTCGTCAGTTAATTGTGTGTAATATTCTGAATTAACGATGATTATACGGTTATCTGCTAATGATTACACAATAAACTAGGAACATAAAAAGTTAATTTTAGTATTGTGTAATTCTGAAATCATCATTTTTAAAAAACATAATGCATAACACAATGGCCAACATTAGACATAAGAGATAACACAATTAGCAGCACTAGACTCGATGATTAACAATAAACACAATGAGCTGTTTGACGAGTATTACACAATGAACTGATCAAAATTACAAAATAAACTGAGAAACGTAATAAAATTACATTTTTAACATTGTGTTATTGAACAATTATTATTTTAAATAAACACAATAAAAAAACACAATGATCAGAATAACTTGAGAATATTACACAATGACCTATATTACATAATGTTGTGACAGATATTTCACGATGAGCTTAAATAACATGAAAACAAACTTTGTTCTTTATGTATCAACATTATAAGCGCTTAAAGACTAAAAAACACTTATTTTTATGGTGTGTTTTTTAAATAGTATTGGATGTAAAAATTATAAGTGTTTAAAAAAATGATAAAACTTGAAAATAAAGACTAAAATACCCCTGGTCTATTATTTAAAGTTTTAATTATTTACTATTATGGCACCGAATTTTCTTAGCTCTTAGATTTAAGATCTAATTGATAATAATTCTACTCACACTTTTTAGTTTTTTTCACTTTTTTAGAATAACTCCACCCTTGGACAACTCGATATTAGCTACGTCCTTGAACTCGGATTTCATACAAAAATGTGAGATTGTCATATGCCTTCAAGACTTAAATTGGATAGAATTATATGATATTCATTTCTATACAAAGAATGAGCTATATATTGAAAGATATTAAGAGCTAAACTAGCTAGGAGATTAGGATGTTGGTCAAGACGTAACCGATAGTCTTTTGGTCAAGCAATAACCATTGTCAAATCTAGGGGTGTAAACAAGTGAATCCCGCTTGCAACTTACTCGAAATCGGCTCAAAAAAAGATCGAATCGAGCCGATCATAAATGAACTCGAGCCCATGCGAGCCTAAACAAATAATATTATTATATACAAAAATATTAAAATTAATTAAATAAAAGTATGATTATAAATAAATGTAAAAGTAATTATAAAAGAAATTAATAGTTTAATAAACGAGCCGAGCTCGAGATTGAAAATTTACCGCCGAGCCGAGCTCAACTCAAGTATTCTAAAATCAAAATGAGTGGAGTTCGACCCTAAGCGAGCATAACCAATGACATAACAATCAACGGGACAACCAATGGGAATATTCTGTCATGTCCACTCAGATGAAGCGTTTGGTTTGTAGATGTTGAGACTATAGCGAAATTCTTCAACCAATTTAGTCGGTACACCTTAGTGAATATATCAACATACAATTGTTAAATAGGAAACAAAAAGTGACAAAATTAGAGTTTCGAAACAAAATTAGACTATCCTAGTTAAGAACTATGCAAATGTAAAAGAGAGGATTGGATACACGAGATGTTTTTTCTTAGCGTTTAATAGTATTCATTAATTTTAAGTTTAAAATGGTTTAGTTTACATTTAAAAATAAGGTTTAAAGATGTTTTTTAAATAGCCAATGAGAATAGGAGTGAGAAACAATAAAATTTTAAAACTACGGGGCTGTTTGACAATCTATTAATCAACCTCTTAATAGTTTAGATGTCTGAATGGTTCAGCACTTAATGGTTCAGACTGTTTTTTTCGCGAGCAAATGTTTGAATTGTTCAGACATTTGCCTCTGAATGGTTAAACATTATACTAATGCTGAATGGTTAATAGGTCTAATGTTGAATGGTTAAGCATTATACTAATGCTGAATGGTTAATAGGTCTAATGTTAAATGGTTAAGACCTCTTATCTGAATTGGTTAGACATTTGCATTTGAATAGTTAAATGATATACTAGCTCTTAATGGTTCAGAACTCTTAATGGTTCAGCACTTAATGATTCAGACATCTTATTAGTTGTGCACTTAATAATTCAGATATTGCCAAATAGCCCTACATCATTTTTGTAAATATTTTTAAACTACATCATTTTCGTGAATAAATTTCGTGTATACACCATTTTGAAAAAAAAAAACTCTGTTAAAAGGGGTATTTTATATTCCCATAATTATATTCATTATAAAAACTAAAAAGTAGGTGACATGTACATGGCAAAATGCCATAAAGATGCTCCAAGAATAGACACCATGTAGTTCTAGCAACAACTTTCACTTGTATAAAACGAATCTTCACCATTTCAATTTCAGAAATAATATTCAGTTCAAGTAACATTCACCATGGTTAAAGCAATCAGACTACATGAACATGGAGGCCCTGAGGTTACAATTCTTCATCTTCATCTTCATCTTCATCTTCATCTTCATCTTCATCTTGTTTGATTATATATACATAGAGATCAATTAATCAAGTTATTATATATTTACTCTAAGGATTGTACGTTATCGATATTGATTTGCTGGTATAGATGATGAAACTAGAGGATGTTGAATTAGGGGAACCGAAAAGTGGAGAGATCAAGATGAAGAACATTGCGATTGGAATCAACTATCTGGATGTTTATATGCGTAAAGGTCTATTGATTGGTTACTCTCCACCACTGCCTTACACTCCAGGTGTTTGTTTTAGTTCTTTCACATTTCTTACTCTATTGCAATCTTCTGTGATCTTCATTCCTTTTGCTGATAAATATATGATAATTGATCTTTAAGTATTATAATAAACATAGCAAAATCATCTATTTTTTGGGTTGTTCAATTAACAATAAATAATTAAACAAGTAATAATGGATCATAACTCATTAGATTTAAATATTTTGTTTTCTAAAAAAAGGGCTTTTAATTGAGTAATTAGGTAAATAAATTGGGTTAGATTTTTGATTGGATTATAGTTTATAACTATATTTTTTATAAAAATATGTATATAATATAAAAAACAATTAAAAAAATTGTGACCCCTGAGCTAGTGAGCCCTGAATGAAAGTCAACCACACCCCTCTTCAGCGCTGGCTTTGAATGTAAGGTATAAATAACAAAAAATTCTTTTATCTTTTGACATAAGCTAGTTAACAATATTATAACAAAATATGAAGAGTGTAACTGAAAAATGAATAAAATTTAGAAAGAAAAATTACTTTTATATTGTGTTTATTTGATTTAAGCTAATTAAGTAAATTTACTATCAAAATGAAGGAATGGAGGCAGCTGGAGTTGTGACAGCAGTAGGTCCAGAAGTCACCAACTGCAAAGTTGGAGATATTGTGGCATATGCTGGCTTCCCGGTGTGCGCTTACGCTGAAGAACAGATACTTCCTGCAGAGCGAGTTGTGCAAGTTCCGCCTTCTATTGATCCTATCGTAGCGGCTGCAGCCATCTTTAAGGGATTGACTGCTCAGGTTTTGGTCCGCAGTTGCTTTAAGGTGATTCAAATTCACTTTTGGATTCAAATCGGGGTGTTAATTTATAACAAGACAGGATCCTGACATGAAATTCGCTAGTTTGAGATTAGTCTAAACGGGTTTGTGTTAGTTTTGGGTCAACAAGCAAACGTTTTTAGCTAAATGAGTTGGTTTGGGTCGACTTGATTAATTGGCCGGGTTTGTGGGTTGACCTGACTAACTATTTTATTTTTAATTACTTTTAAAAAATGTCATTATTTAAAATGATTAGGTACTTTAGGCCAAAGTTTAAGAATCAAAAAGAAAAAGTGACATAAATTTTTATAATTAAAAATTAACTGTTTTATAAACATTTGTATTTTTTTTTTGAATTTGTAGTTTTAGAGTACTACTATGAAAAATAAAAACTAAAGAACTTTTACATTTTTATAACTTTTATCTGAATTTGTAGTTTTGAGTACCACTATGGAAAAATAAAAACCAAAGAATGTTCGTATTAACTCATAAATATTCATGAAGTGTCGGTTCACGTATCTGACACGATTTTTAGGTTTTTGTTGTATTCCGCTACGCGTCAAATTTTCAGGTTTTTGTTGGGTTTAACTCGTCAACCAGTGAGCTAATTCAAATACGTGGATGAGAACTAGACATTGTAATCTCATGAACAATGAATAATTTGAGTAGAAAAATACTTAGGGGAATATGTCATAAACTCATAATCAGATGGTTTATTATAATATATTTTTCTTATATTGTTTTATTTCTAAACCTAATTTGACCCGTTACCCAATATGTTCATTTTGTCATCTCTAGTGACAACAACGGCATTACGTATGGCATAGTGCTTAACTTTGAAAACTGCAGGTTGGACCTGGGCATACGATCCTTTACCATGCCGCGGCAGGAGGTGTTGGATCATTGGCATGCCAATGGGCAAGCGCGCTTGGGGCTACAGTCATCGGGACCGTTTCAACAAAAGAGAAAGTTGCTCAAGCAAAGGAAGATGGATGCCACCATGTGATCATCTACAAAGAAGAAAACTTTGTCGATCGTGTTATGGAGATCACATCAGGAAAAGGAGTAGATGTAGCCTATGACTCTATCGGGAAAGAAACATTTAAGGTAAGGACTCGCGAATAACATGGTTCCATTGACTCCACTTAATGAAAACAATGTAATTAGATTAACAAAATGTTTTGTTTTTGAAGGGATCGTTGGCGTGTGTAAAGACTTGTGGCTACATGGTCGCGTTTGGGATGGCGTCTGGAGAACCCGAGCTAACCTATAGGGACCTTACATACAAATCGGTGTTTTTCACTATTCCACAATTCATGCTTTACACTGAAGCGTGTAGCGATCTCCTTGCAGCTTCAGAGGAGGTGTTCTCTAATATTGAGAAGGGAGTACTGAGAGTTCGGGTCAATCGATACCCTCTGTCACAAGCGGTCCAAGCCCACTCCGACCTCGAGAATCGGAAAACAATGGGTTCCATTGTGTTAATACCAGATGACTAATTTTTACCGGCCAACGCCTTAGCGGTTTTTCATAAGTTGTGTGTTATTGTGCAATTTCGTTTTGGTAGGTTGTTACATGTTATTTTGGAAGGGTTTCGAAAAAATGAAAGTAATTGTGTGTTTTTTAAGGTGAAAAAGTTGAATATATGTTAAAAAAGCTGAAAAAACGACTAGATTATGAAGTGTTACGTCACGCGAACATACTTAACTAGTGAAATAGATAAGCATTAAATCTTGTAGATTTAAATGAAACCATGATCTCGATCAAAGTGCCGAAAGACTATTTTCTTACCGCTTAAAACCATGATCTCAAAATTACAAAACAATAAACTTATTAATAACACATTCACTCGTTAAAAGTATTACATGTGTTGAACCATCAAGGTTTTTCCTAGTGGGGTTCTGAATGAGAAACACAAAATCACATATTAATACTGGCAATATATAGACCCAAATAATTCAATCATTGACCTCAAAGTATAATTTTCCAACTTGATTTTAAAAAAGTATTAGGCTTGCACTTTTTAAAAATAAATAAAACTATAATAATCTATGTACTGTATTTGAAAGTGATACATATTTATTTGGTTAGTATGAATTTGAGAAAATTATAACTACAATTAGACTGTAAATGAGTCAAGTCATACGCAATTAAACGAGATGGTATTAAACAAGCTCAAGCCAGAGCTTATCGGAGCTCAATTAAAATAGAAGTCAAGCCTGGACTTCACCTGTCGAGCTTAACAAGATGCAAGAACAGAATTTCTATTTAATATACTTATATATAATAAATATGATTATATATAAGCATGACATAAATGTGTGTATATTAATAATATTTAAATAATAATAAATAAAAGAAAAGTCATGCGTTAGCCAAGCTCGAGTGAAAACTTACTCACGAGTTGAGCTTGAGTCTTAGAAATAGAGGTCAAAACAATCTTTTTAAGTTAACCGAGCCGAGCCCAAAGTAGGTCCACTCATTAGAAAAGACCAAACAAGAGAGTTAATTACATGTAATACTTTTGTAGCTTTGGTAGGTTTTTAAATTCTAGTGCAAAAATCACTTAAGTGAAGAGACACATAATAATACTAGTGCAACATAGAGGGACATGAAAGATCCTTAAATATGAAGTAGAAACAAAGGGTTATGAAATGATATACCTCTCGTTTTAAGGAAGCAAAAGTTGGAAGTGTAAGGCTTATGAACAACAGAAACCAAGAGTTGAGGTTACTTATAGATAAGAAATTTACACATTGACCCCCTCTATGTTGGGTTATCATCAATTACTGCCAGTCTGCCCACCCTACCAAAGCCTTCACAACCTAACACAAGGTTGGTCTGAAATTTGGATACCATGAAAGATCCCTTACGTGTATACCATTTCATTATTGAACTAAGGGCTTCTGGCCATAGAAATGAATCATTTATAGTCCTCATTCAAGAAGACCACAAAATCGCTGATAAAATTTAAAAAAAAAAAAAACACATCCAGTCCTAGGGCCTTATAGCAACCACAACCCTAGACGAGTTTGTAATTCTAACATTATAAAACGAGACTATGAAAGAGACCGAATTGCTGTTAGGCGGACCATCTTTATAGAAAAGGGGTCGAGAGCTAACCTTATTACCACAAAAACCATGGAGTGCACTCTCATGATAGAACCCGTTAGTAAACTAATAGCCATCAATATAAGATTGTTTATTCTATTACAAGAAGAGTTAGTCTTGAATACACCATGAAAAAAACTTAGTGTTCTCGTCAACATTCATAAACCATTAGAGCGTGCATGTCTTTTTTATTCAATTATAGAGACTTGATATAATCAAGCTCTATTAATGCTTTATAAGCTCCGACCTCTTTTGTTTTCTGACATCCGAGAGAGAAAGAGCGAGAGAGATCTATTAGATGCCACATTCTCCATATCATCAACCCTATGACGGACCAAAGAATACAAAAAGTTATCACAATCGTTTTCATTCTTTATCCAAGATTTGAGGCACTACTAGAAAACTGTAGTTTTTGCTACTATTTTTTGAGACAAAAGCCCCTAATTAGCAACTAGTTTGTGATAGAGTTGTGACAAACTTAAAAAGTTATCACACATTAGTCACAAAGATTAAGTAAGAAATTATATTCTTGTCCCAAATTATGACAAACAAAATGACGGGAAGGCACAAACGTTAAGCGGGAACATTAATGTTGTCACAAACTTGTCTCAAGTTGTAACAAATTTGTGACAAAAATTAAAATCCAAATGGTCAAGTTAAACATCACAAAAATTTAAACATCATATATTTCAAAATATTTTTTATATATGCATAATTACTTTACTTTATATTAAAAGACAACGCAAATGAACAGTAGCGTACTACTATTTTTGCTTTGCTTACAAGTGTGAAGAGCGTGAATTGTGTGCCTTTTTTAAGCCATCATATCTTTCTTCCTCCGGATCAGAACCAAAATCATACCTTCGTGTACACATGGTGGCGGCGGGCCGGCGATGGTGTTTAGGGTGAACAACCAGTTTTGTTTTATGATGGCGACGAGGAGACCCGCCGCTGCCATGGCTCCGGGACCGGCATCAACATGGATTATGGCGGATCCACGGTGGCTACAAGGGCGGGTTCGAAACTGATGAGGCTATGGTGGCTACATAGGTTCCGGCGGATCCACGATGGTTCCGTACTCGACCATATCTGCGATGATTTGAGGCGGATACGATCTCGATGGGTTGATATTGAAGAAACTAAGGTCGAATAATAAGCAAGTATACGACTAAACAAAAGTTTATTTTTTATTATTCCTTTAACTTTCTTTATAGCCATTTACTAACAAGATCAAGAAACTGCTGGTTTTGGAGCTTTTCCGGTGCCCGAAATCTCCGTCACATCTTTCTCCGACTCTCTTGTCGCCGTTAACTGAAATGTTCTACACTTGATGTTAGGGTATCACTATATGTTCCACTGCTATCTTTTCCTATTTTTTTTTCTTTTACTGATTGGGGTTTCTTTGATTTCAATTAATAGAAATTATTAAGGTGATCCAAGCTTCACTCATTCTTTTTGGTTTTAAACTGGAGTTTTATTTTGTTTGGTATTTTGCTCAATGATGTCAATAAAATAGCGATGATGAATAGCAAGCGCGTGGTAGCAGCAAGCCTTTTCAATTCTTCCAAGGTTATAAATAGCATTTGAAATATAAAAATAAAATTAATTGACTATTCTATGATACATTCTAAGATAATTGTATCATTTTAAATAATTATTTGGGTTTGAGGACATGGATTTTCTTATGTAGTTGTCACTGTTCTTGAGGGTAAGTTTTTATAAACCTTGAATCCAAAGTGAGAAACATATTTAATGATTTTGTGTTATTCCACCATAAATTTTGGTGACCTTGCTTTTGAAAAGTGCAATCTATTTTGGTGCATCAGCTTCAACATGAATCTATAGATCTGTACAACTACATAATTGTGGTATAGTAATAATTAATGGCATTTCTTTGTTCCAATAGCTTTTTGTTGTTTGATTCTTATTCCCATTGTATGTATACACATTTGCAAAGATCGGTGAGTTTTTAATTTTTTTATTCTATATAAATTGTTGTTATATAGAATACTTTCCAACTTTAGGCATAAGTTGCCTCTGGGTTTAGTGGTTTGTTCTTTCAACTTTTAAACAAGTAGCTTTGGTTCGAACCACGGGGTGAGCTAAAAGCTTTTTTTTTCCCTTTTTTCTTTCCTTTTTTCATACTTTTTTTTTATTTTTGTTAAATACAATTCTTTACAAATTTAAAACATAACTTGACCCTTATGTTTTCACTTCTTTTACATTTCGACGTAAATTTAGTTTGAAACGAGTAGAAACGACTGTAAGTCTATGTTTCGACATAATTTTTGTTTGAAAAAAAATCGGGTTAAATATAATACGTTCTCATTCAATGGTATAAATTCGAGTCGCTCTACGTAATGCAGTAAATTTAGTTTGGAAACGACTTGGATCGATTGTAGTCTATACTTTATCACGCCGCGTACGTACGTACGATGCCGCGGCAATGCGCGGCGGGTAAAAAATCTAGTTTTAACTATTTCAAAATTTTGGTATGGTAAAAATTGATTGTTTTGATATGTGATCATTCCCATCCAAATGCCCTAAAATGGATCTATGTTGTCTAGCTTCTTGATTATGACACTCATTACAATGTCCATCTTGCTACAAATTGGAGCTTGACTGTTCCATCAAGGTATTGATAGGTAAGCAATCTATTTCTAACCTAAATGTTTTTATAGTATTTGAAGATCTTCATCATGTTGTATCAAAGGTATGCATAGGTATGTGTACTTGTGAGGCATTTGGCCTATTCTGAATAAAAAAACACATTTCATTTTGTATTGTGTTTATGTTCTTCAGCAATGTTTTCAAAACCGGATCGGACGTCAAACCGGACAGTTTGGTGGTCGGATCGTATTTAAGAACCGGATGACGTCATAATTATATATATAGTTATATATATAATTAAATATAAGTATTTTATATATGTATTTTATAGTTATATATAAAACTTAACTATATTTTTCCAACACACTAATTTATGGTTCAACACCACGTTTTTACCCATTAAAATTAAAAAAAAAACCCGAATGCGGTTCGAACCGGTCCGGTTTCCCGGTCCGACCACCGATTCGGGACGAACCGGCCGGTCGAACCAGCCCAAAACGATCCAATGCGAACCGGACCGGCTAGGTGGCCGATCCCCGGTCGGACCGGTTGGACCGGCCGGTCGTATCCGGTCCTAACAACCATGGTCTTCAGCAACATTGTTCTTTAGTATTTTCTTATTTTAGTTATCATGCCTTTATGTATTTTCAAATGCATTGTCCTTGGTTTGATTATATCTCTAAAAAAAAGTCATATGGTTTTGATACAAATTCAGTTATATTTGGATGCACTATAAATAACAAGTTAAGTCAATTGTAGTCTATATTTAATCACGTTGCACATAGCGTCGCCGCAACGCGGCGGAAGGTAAAACCTAGTAACAAACTCAAATGATTATTTTGTTTTGATAATATATATAACAATGATGTAAAATTTAAAATTTTAAAAAGAGTTTGTTTTTATGATAGCAATTGGCATTAATAAAATTAACTATTATTTTTTCATTTAATTTTTGTTTTATTATTTATATTATTTTAATGCATGTGTATGTAACTGAATGTGTATATGTATATATACCGTGGAACAATAATTTTAATGTTTGTCAATGAGATCAAATAAGGTTAATTAGGGTAAACGTGTATTAATAATTAGCAAATAAAAGAAATAAAAACCAATATTACTTAATAATCATTAATTAGGATCAACTAGGGGTGTTAGTTATAATATTAGTTAAAGATTGTAAACATTGGTATATTAGAGGTAACTAAAGTCATGTAGCTATTGTTATCAAGCATAAGGTTAATACTGGTCAGTTAGGGTCTATTAGATTTTATCTATGTATGTGTGTGTGCTTGTAACTGAATGCAGAGGTGTGTGTGTGTGTGGAGATTTATGTATATATGCATGCAGGCATACATGTATCTATAATATGTGGATTTATGCATGTCACAAAAAACTTGTCACAAATTTGTTACAACTGGTAGTTAGAAAGCAGTGAAAAAATATATCAGAAAATAGTTGGTATCCTGTCGCAAAGTGCTTGTCGCAAACCAATCGCGATATCTTTTAAAAAGTTGTCATAAAATATTTGCAACAAGGGTTCTGTGTGGCTTGGTTATATTTATTATTTTCTTCCAAAAAGATTTTTTTTATATATTTGGCTTCTCAAGTTTTGAAGAAGTTGTTATTTTCATCCAAAAACATGAATTCCATGAAATAAAATTTATCAGCAACACGTAAACATAAATTAATTTTTTGTTTTTATATGAAGGATTGTACCCTTTAACGAAGAAGATTTAACATTTTAAAAAAAATAGAGATAACATTTATGAATGAAAATGATAAGTTTTTAAAACTTTAGAGGAGCCAAATGCAAAAAAAAATATTTTTGGATGAAAATAACATATGTTATTAAAGCAACGGGATAAAAATGACAATTCACTCAAAGAAAATTTAATGTTATATACACGCTCAAATTCTGTTTGCCTCTCATAAAATTTTGCAAGCCCCCAAACCCTAATTTTTTAAAGCATATTTAATCAAACAAAGGGTTTCAAAAACATTTATTATATTGTATTTTTTATGTTTTTGTTATGCAAATATTTCAAAATTTGAAACCTCGTAAAGAATAATTTTAGATACATTGTATTTTTATTATGTTTTTGTAATGATATATTGGCATGCTTTTGTTCATTTTATGAAATTTAGTTTAATTGTTTTTCTTTTTTTCATATGACTCAACCCAATCTGAACCAAAAGGGCCCAAAAAATTTAGTATAACATTAGTCAAATGTCATTTAAAAAGTTTTCACTCCTATGAAAAATTTTAGGTCCGTCACTACTTCCACCCATATGATATTCTAGTAGACTTGCATCATAAATAAAGTCATTTTAAAAAATCAATAGCTAACAACGATAAATTCAAAGTTAAATCGCTCATCGACAAATCAATCAATCAATCTATCTTTATTGAAACCACCCAAGAATACCCAACCCCCCAAGTTAGAATCCATCTGCACCAAAATCTCATCTCCAAAAGTTTTTTTGGGTAGCGGTCTCCTGAGAGGCATAAACATTCGCGACATTTATAATCAAACCAGAATAAAGTTTCTAACTTTTCTTAAGAGACCATCGAAAATACCCTAGGGTTGTACATGTTTTTTTAACAAGTTTATCAAAAATCTTAACTTTTACGAGATTATTTTTCTATTAAACTCTAGTTTGGGTAGGAATTAATAAAAATATTAATTAGACTTTTAAGAACATTTAAATTATCATAAGATTAATTAGAATTTTAATTATAGAAGTTTCAATTTTATGGCTCAACCTACATGTGTGAACTTTAGTGTTTGGAATTATTTGTTAAATATTAGTTAAGAGTTTTATCTAACATTAAATTACTATAATATTAATTAGAGTTTTTAACTAAAGAATTTGCTATAATATACAGGCTACTTTTTTGGCTTAACCTAATATGTGTGAACCATAGTGTTTGGGTTGTATTTATTCTGTATGTGTGATATAACTAGATGAATGAAAATAGTTTTCATTCTTCCTACCTTCTCTCTTATTTATTTCATAGTTATCGGCACATGCTCTCTCCAAAACTCTAAACCTCTCTTCCGGTTATTCCTTTGTTTCATCTTAGGTTTTCTAAAGGCTGTGTGATTCCCCACCCGATACTACGTAGAGGCTGTAAATTTCCAGACCATTCTTTACCATGCATATTGAAGCGAATCACGTGTATGGTTGATCGATGTCTAAGTTCAATCAAATAATATGTTAAAATATGTGTCCTATTGTTAAACTAGTTACAGTAAAAATGGTTGTCGATACTCGTGGAATTAGTGATCGGTGTGTTGTACTTTGATTTATAAGAAAATGATTAACTAAATTATCGTGACTTCAACTATTGTCTCTTGCATGTGGAAATTGGATTTTGAAATAATTAGAAAGTCAGCTTTGAAACAAATTGTAAATAATGAAAATTGATTAACGGATTGAGATTAGCTATTCGATCCATTCTCAGAGATCAATCCTTAACCCCGCAAATCATTCACACCCAAAAAGAAGGGAGCTATGTCTGAGTTAAACTTGGATATGGAAGTCTTCTTTCGTTTCTCGACAGTGAAGTAAGACCAAGCTCATGAGCTTATTATCTCAGGCCGAAACAAGTTGATACGATCCCTCTTTTTACGTCCCAATGCCGCCTTTGGAATCCAGGTTTGGTTTTCGGTAATTGTTTAGTTTAACTTGATGAAAAATCCTTAACGAGCATTTTATGTGTGCAATGATTAAGTGATATAGATAACCAAGACTAAACGGGTCTTAGTACACAATACCAATTCAATTAGCAATCAAAACTTTACAACCATACAATTCTCGTAAGATTATATGACATTCAAATAAAGGTTACCCAAAATCAATTGTTAAAATAACCAAAACACAAGTTAAGCTTATAAAAAAACTTATCGGGTTCTAAAGTTTAATCCCAACACAAGCTAAATACAAACAAAAACCTAACCACACAAAACATATTATCCGAAATAGATCATGAGAAGATTAACCTCTCATTGTTTTTGAATGATCTTGAAAACTATTGATGATTTGCATAATGGATGATTTTATGTTGTTGTAGAGAGGTGGAATGGTAAATCAATAGCCTAGGAACTTCTAAAATTCGTAAAAAATCGCCATAGGTTGAATAGGGTGCAATTGGTGGCTGAGAATTAACAAATTCAAATTTTTATAGATGTCCCATGCTGCTACAATAGGTGCCAGACCCTTTTCTATTGTATTTTATATTTTTGTTTCTCGACCCGTCAAACGCCTTTCTTCATCATGTAAGCTTCCAACTTGATCATTTTACCTACAAAAATCATTTCAACTCGTAGTTATTTTATTCAAAAAAATCAAATGCATAAAAACGAGTGATCACATCTAAGATTTAACAATTACACACTAAAAATGATATTCCAACACACTCACATCAATGGTGATATCATTCTGCTCTTCAAGATCCGGAGGAACGATGATTATGTCAGCCGAATTGTAGAACTGAGACACCTCAGATTTTAGATATACTCGCCATGTGATCAACTAGCCTTGTCGGGGTTTTTCGACCTGATTTCTTTCGCACTAGGGTATGTAATGTAATCGATTTTCTATTTTGTTAATACAACTACACATCACGTACACACATTTGTATTTTGTTTTGTACTTCATTACTCATAGTTTGTTACCCGGATGCCTTCTACATTAATCATTCTACTATCAACAATAATAATTTAATATTAATACAAAAATCATTCTTATTCTCACTGAAGGAATTAAAATAAAAAATATCCCATTCAAGAAACAAACAACTAATATGAGAGAAATTGATCGTGAAAAAAATAATTCAAGAATCTTATAGTTATAGTGTACCTATACAAGAACATAATCAACAAATTGACAATTGATCTCTGCAAAACGTCAAACAAGGGAATCATTGTAGACTGGGGTGACAATCATAACGGTTGTTACGCTAGAAGAAAATGAAATTAAATAACAGTTGGATTTAAAAATTCTTTGATTCTTGTGTTATTGGAAATCTTTAGTGATTTATGACGTGGAAACAAGATTATTGTGTATTATGGAGAGTTTCCAATTTAGAGTTACGCACCTCTTCTTGCACGGAGTTGCAGTTATAGAAACTGAACTTGAACTTTTGAATTTTTATGGACGAAAGCATTAAAGACAATTGTTAAAATACTATATAGTTTTTTTCTAAGTCCATCCTTATTTTTTATTATTATTATTTTTCTTTTGAGATTTGGTCATAAAGAAAAACTAATTTAGAGTATATAAAAGTATGGGGATGTTCAATCAAAGCTGAAAAATAAAAATTAAAAAAAAATTTGACACATCATTAGGCCGGTTCTTAAATCCGGTTCGACCACCAAACCAGTAAGGCCGGCCTCCAGTTCGACGTCCGATCCGGTTCTGAAAACATTGCTTTATAGGATATATATCCTTCAAATTCAAAGAGATAGATTCTATTGCTCTTCTTGTACTACCCGCATAGTGGAAGCTAATCATTCGAAGTTTCTAGAGGATTTTTAGGTTAGTGGGAGCAGTGAACATCAAGATATTGACTTACAAAAAGTACAAGTGGAGAGGGCATTGGGTCTCTATTTTTATCTCCTATTACACATCTTCTACATAACACTACATTACATGACATGCATGCTACATCACTATCTATTGTTTTCTCGTAACATGATCTTACTCCAAGTATCCCTCTGAATGAAGGCATATCTACATAGGTGAGCGAGTCTCTAAAACGTCAAATGATGCTCAAATTTGTACTCGTTCGGGTATAGCATATCAGCCAAGACTCAGAGCTGTACTCTTCCAAGTATAACATATAGTAGCAAATCCCTAAAAGAAGAAATTGATATCTTATGCTTCATTGGTGGGAAAATTAATGTATTTTTAAGTCTGTACTTGTCTTGATATAGCATAATGTATTGCATAATGTTTTGCCAGAATACTAGGCCGATATATTGACCTAAATCACTAAAAAGCAGCAAAGAAAGTATTGTGATATCCACAAGGAATGAACGAGTGCAAATTAACATACAGAAGAACTTATTACTTGGAAGTAGTGGGCTCTTTTGATTTCGGCTTCGCTAACTGCAAAGATAACAAGAAATTAACTTTGGCGTACATCTTTATTCCAAGAACTTGTAAAAATTATGGGTTTTGGCATGGCAAATCAATTATATATTAACATTTAATGTAATTTCTTCAAACATTAATTTTGTCTACAATCTATAGAACCTAATAAAAAAACCCATTTATCATATACTTAAACTATCTTTTTGACATTTGTCATTCTTTTAAACATCCTGATTTTATTTTCCCTCCAAAAGGGTATTGTAGTAATTTATTTAATCATTTAAACTAATTTCTCTCTCTTACTAAAAATTAATTTAATTAATTGATACATTTCTCTCTCATCTATTTTTTTCTTTAAATCAAGCTATGTTTTTAAAAATAAACTTTATTAAGGAAATTAAAAATCATATCTTTTATTAATATAGGAATAATAAAAAAACAAAACTTTTATATAATATAAAATTTTCTAAAACACTAAACCTTTTTGAAATAAAATATTTTAAATTGTTCCTTTTTTAAAAAAATTATAAAAATATAAAATTTTCTAAAAGCATTTTTATTAAAACAACCAGAATAACTAAAAATCTGAGTTTTTAATAAACAAGATTTTTATAAACAATATATTTTTTATAAATAAAATCTTAAAACAAATGTATAAAAATAAATATATTTAGATAAGAGAGTTAAAAAATAGTATAATTGTTTTATTTCTTGAACTATTATGTATATATATAATTTTAATCATATCTTATATTAAAATATTATACTGTAACTCTTCGTGTTTATTACTAACTATAATCTGTTTAATAAATGACTTTCTAGCCTATCTATTTATCTACATATCTATCTATTTATAGCAAAAAGAAAATCTAAAATAAGATTTAATACAATTGTAAGTTTTATCATATTAACTTTATTATTTCTCTTTATTATTATTAATAACATTGAATACTAATAATATTGATCATATACCATATTCATATTAGGGTTATTGGATTATAATAATCCCAACTTTAATTTATTGGCCAGGATTAATCCCAACTCAAGAAATGTTTACAGACACTCTTAACTTTGAGCTTATTTTCTTTCAATGATCCCTAACTAACTGAGAGTTAACACCGCTAGTTTTTCGATAACATTGACTGTTTCTATGGCCAAAACACTAAGCAGAAAATTGAAATCAACCATCTGGTTCGTAAATCTGAAACTTCCGCACGCTAAAACCCGTCAATCTTCACCTTCTGATCTGAACCACTTAACTCATTTGATCTAGATTTTAGGTGACGTTGGAGGCTAGACACCAAAAAACGAACTTGATGGAGGCTGGGTGGCGGCGTAGTTGAAAAAGCTCAATGTTGGCCCCATTTTATCAAAAAAACTAACGGCGGTTAACTTTCAGTTAGTAAGGGATCGTTGGAGGAAAATAAATTCAAAGTTGGGAGTGTCTGCAAACATTTACTGAGTTGGGATTAATCCCGGCCAATAAATAAAACTTGTGATTATTAAAATCCAATAACCCTTCATATTAAAAATTATATAATTTAATAAATTAAAACCTATTTTTTATTAAAAACACACTTTTTAAAAACCAAAGCATTATAAAATACAGAATACAACAAAATTTTTTTGAAATAAATTTATTTTCCTTACAACAAAATATTTAAAACCCATATTTTTATAAAAATAAAAGTTTAAGAAAAATATATTATTGTTTATTTACTTAAAATAGCTACTCATATGGAATTATAATCATATTTTATCTTCAAACATAGTTTTATAATTTGTAAATTTTGATTACTAATTATTTAGTATTTTATTTATTCAACCCGTGTAATACACGGGATAATAACCTAGTAACATATATGTGCACGTAATGATATATATACAAATTTATGCAAAATAATATTATGCATTATAGATTTATATTAGTCACTACCTTTAGTAACCTGTGTATTATACAGATTAAATAAATAAAATAATAAATAGAATAAAATTTTAATAATTATAAAACCATTTTTAAGATAAAATATAATTGAAATTACGTATTAGTAAGGATATAAATAATAAAACAATGATATTAACTTTTTAAACTTTTTTGTTAAAAAAATAAACATTTTGTTTTAAAAACAAACCGTTTTAAAAAAAGTTCATTATTATAACTCTCAATTTTATTTATTTTTATTTATAAATATTTTACTTCTTAAAAACATCAATTTTAAAATATTTTAATATTTAAAAAAATTTTCTTATTTTATAAAAAAAAATTTTATAAGTAACATTTATAAAACCACATCATCACCAACTTTTTATTTTTAACCACTCATTTTTTCTCTCTTTTTAATATATTCATATATATAGTACATGGGGCCCACATCTATTTATTTTTTGGTGTTCTTGGGGAAAAACAATTGCATTTAAATCATCACCACCCAATAGTACTTGATGTAAAAAACAGATGAGCGTCCTATTGGAATGTGAAACATGATGATTGTTTAACTTGACCTAACTTAATTAATGAATGCTCATCATAAAAATCGCTCGTTCAGGTGGAAGTATGTTAGAAATATACCTACATAAATGTGGCCATTGGGAGCGTTTACTAATAATGGTCAAATGGCATGAAAAGTCCATATTAGTGCTGTAGTTCCATGATGAATATAATTGCATGATATTAAAGCGCTTTTGCCCTTTAATATCTATAAAAGTGCGAATTATCAATAGAAGAACACAACCTAAATCTTCTCTATTACATAGTTATCCACCAAACTCTAGACATATTAACAGATAGAAATAACATCAAGATTATGGCCTCATCAACATCCAAGATTTTCATGATTACAAATAAATTTTAATTTTTTTTATGTCAACGTATATTAATGATAAAATCATCATGATTAGGGTATTATGATTTTGACCCACGTTTAAAGGATATAATCAACAACTTTCCACTTAATTAGTGTTGACTTCAAGTGATTGTTTTTATTCAGCAGAAAAAACTGGAATGACTTTACTAACTATTCTTGAGTTTAATTGACATTCTATTCTATATTATTAATAAACCAACTTCATGAATAGTACCAGCTACAACTTCATATGCATATTGTCCAAATTGGTCTGCAACCATAAATTCCATAAAGTGGGGGTTTTATCTTCATTGTGTTGTTTAGAGAGAGAGAGAGAGAGAGAGAGAGTGTGTGTGTGTGTGTGCTGGTTTCGAGGTGCTGATGGTGATGATCTTCAGATGGGTTTTTAGCTGGTGTTACTGTTGTCCTCCACCTTTGTCTCTTTCACAGAGAGAAGGTGTTTCATCGGCTCCCTCCTGGCGAAGGTTGCCCTTTCGGTGATTGTCGCACTTTTGTAAAGTGTGGCGGTGGTCCATTCGCCTCCCATGGAGACTGTGTGCCGCCGCTAAAACATTAAAAAAATGATGTTGGTACTACTGGGTATTGCACTCATACCATCTGCCTCTTTAAGTTTTCTTTTTTGTCGTTATACACATTTCTACTTTATAGAGAGAGAGAGAGTGATGGGGTTGCGGTGGCTTTCCATCTTCTCTTGGTTGTTTGTGGTCATCGGATGGCGGTGGCTTAACCCACAGGGCTTATGGTCGTGATTGCCATGGCGGTGACGCTGATATGCTCGATTACAGCGCCACCACCCTTCCTCGGTTGAGATCTGTTTGGTTTTGTGACGGTGGCGGTTGTTTAGCAACCGGTAGCGGCTTTGGTTATTCCATTAATGGACTGCCCTCTGATGTGTTACTTGGGTCACTATCGGCCTAGACTTGGGCATTGTGAACGGTGGCCGGTTCGCCTCCCGTTTCCGGCTGGGGCCCTCTTTGTTGTAGTCATCGAACACCGTTGATGTAGCCGTGGTCTACTCAAAAACAATTTATATATAAGACTTAGCTCACCTATACTAGTACGAGTAACTAAGATCGTCTTCACGAGGATTATGTGGAAACTGTATTTGTAGTTCACTAATGTTAATTTAAATTATAAAAAAAACTTAGAATTTATGATTGATTTAGAAAACAAAATTTCAAAGTAATAAACTTGATTGGTTTTGAAAACAATAATAAGAAGAATGATCCACTCCGGGTTTCAGGTTTGTAAAATAAAGTTGTAACCTAATTATTCTTAGCAAACAATTACATAGACATAATTGTATTGGTTTGATTGATTTCAGTGATAGAGATGGAACGGGTTGTAAACAGACCTATTCACAAATTACCAATTTCAATATTCTAATCAAAACCTAAGACTCACAATACTCATGATGTAGAGAAACCAAAAACTAATGAGTATTAGATTAAGATTCAAAACAAAAAAAAGTTGTTTAAAGTAATCAACCAATAAATTAAATCATATGGCTTAACATGCCAATCAAAACATCAACCCAATCTAAGAACAAATAAAGTTAAACAAACGTCATAAACACAAACCCTACACCAGGAGAAGATCACGGGTGATTTAGCCGCTAATGATTGTCATGGAATCAAAATCGGTTGTGGTAGGAGTTGATTGCATGAAAGGATGGATCCGTAGGTACGTGTTCTTTGCTCTCAAAATTACTCCTTGAATACCCAAAAATGACTTGGAGAAGAGACCCTTCATAGCCCCCTTTTTTCCCCTTCAAATAGGTCACAAAATCCTAAATCGCGTATCTGACAGCACACGGACGTAATTTACTTACTCAGGGACGTAGTTTACGTCCATAGGGACATAATTTACTTCCACAGGGACGTAATTTACTCCCCCCCCCCAAATCAGCACTTTTTCTATTTCTCAAGTGTTTCCTTCTTCGTGAGCTTTCGGCTTCCATTGTAACTCCCGAAAACACCCGAAATGTGTCTGTTTTAGCTCTGCACGCATGAAAATCAATTATTGTAACTCCCGAAAACACCCGAAATGTGTCTGTTTTAGCTCTGCACGCCTGAAAATCAATTAACTCTCAAAGTATTTGTTTTCCACAATATTAAACACATAAACACACAATCAAACATTTAAATATAGTGAAAACCCCATACACATCAGCCGCCGGTGGCTGTTATCGGTCGCCTTTGGTGGTGTTTGCGCTGCACATCGCCCGAGGTGCTGGTTCTGGGTATGCTGTTTGGTTGGCTATTTTGATGGTGTCATTGGATTTCATATACTTGATTTTAGCTTGGTTTTGTTCTTTGGTTGTTTTATGTTGCCCAGATCGGTCATCTAGTTCTTAGCTTTGAATATTAGTTATGCATGCTGTAGAGTTGGAGATTTTGAAGTTTTTTGGTGTGTGAATTGTTGTTGTCGATGATGATGAGGCTGGGCTCATCTAAGACCCTAAAAAAAGTTGTTGATCTGGACTTTCTGGAACTTATTCTTAGTTCTAATATTTCCATGTAGTTGTCGATGATGATGAGCCTAACCTCATCCAAGACCTTATGCATGTTGTTGGCTATTCATTATGTGTTTAGAGATTAATCTTGATTGGTTTAGAGGTGATGATGATGAAAAGAAGGTTATGTTCGTTGTTACGGCGAGATAAACCTGATGTTTGCAGCTGCGACAAACAACCGCTTCTGAGCCTTCTAACATTTGTGACCTTATATTCTTTGTAACACCTTGTGACTCTTGACTTTTGAATGAAACAAAAACTGGAATGTTTTAGTTGCTTAATGCACGGATGAATCTACTTGATAGACGATGATGTAGCAGGCAGGTTGTGTTTAATGTTCCGGAGCAGTAAACATTTTGTTTGCAGCTGTTACGAACGACCTCTTCTAAGCCTTAATTTTAAAGAATATGTTCCTTTGTATTTGCCCAAAAAATATTCAAGGTTTATGTTTAATTGTCATGCTTTTAAGAAACATCATAAACTCGTTTTGATGTTGGTTGAAACCCGCAGCGAAGCGCCGGCGTTAAACCACTAGTTTAGTTCATTCACTAAAACCATAAATCTTATCCTAATATTTTCTCTCAGATATTAATTCACATGTCTATGGTTTTTTAGATGTTGGTTGTAATCACCTTAAATTTTATACTATGAACATTTTTATGATATAAATGTTGTTTATAACAACTAAATGTACTTATAATATGTTCATTATCCATATATAAAAAAGAAAGACATCTACATGATAAATATCAACATATCATGTAAGGTTATTTATGAAATGAAAATAATATGATATATAAGTAGGCGCTAATAGAAATTTGTAGCAAGCATTCCTCTTCAAGGTTCACATGGAGATCTTGGTCCATCAAGCTCCACCCAAGAAATCAATAGTGATGTTCCTCATTGATGGCCTAGATTGAGGGCTCTTATGCACACAAGAGGATGCAACCTCAATAAGTAATTTCACTTGTTTGGCAATTTGTTCAACAGGTGGAGGAAGGCGTTGGTCTAGAATTTCAATGAAAGATATGCTTTTCATGTCTTGTAATGATCTAAGGAGATCTCCTGGATGCTTGCCCATTATAACTTCTAGAGTTAGTACCCCAAAGCTGTAAACATCACACTTCTCATTCACTTCCATTGTGTATGCAAGTTCTGTAAAAATTAGAAAAATCAAATCAACATGTTGTAAATGCACTTTATTGCAAGAGTAACTTATACCTGGAGCAATGTAACCAAAGGTTCCAGCAAAAGAAGTCCAGTTGGATGAGTCTGGCTTTAATAGTCTAGCAGTACCGAAATCAGACACATGAGCAACCCAATCGGAATCGAATAAAATATTGTTGCTTGATAAGTCCCTATGAATAATTGGTTGTGAACAATCATGGTGCATATATGATAAGGCCTTTGCAATTCCTATAACAGCCATTACTCTTTTTTTCCAATCAAATTCAATAGCTTGTTTCATGTGATTCAATACCATCCTTAAGCTCCCTCCTGACAAGTACTCGTATACCAAAAAGGAGTGACGTGAGTGGGAACAAAATCCGTAGAGTTTGACAATGTTTTGATGACGTATTTCTGTTAATGCACGAATCTCATTCTCAAAACTCTTGAGATTTTGCATCTCACCATCTTCTGTTGCATGAATCTTTTTCACTGCAAAAACTTCTGTCGACAATTCTGCTTTATAAACAGTTCCATATCCGCCAACCCCAACAATATACTTTGAGTCAAAGTCCTCCAAGGCTTCAATGATTCTCTCATACACCATTTTCCCATCATAGCTCCAAATGGTAAAAGGTTTTGCTTCTGTCTCTTGTTGCCTCAAGGTTACACTAGGCTTTCTTTTACATAGATAATAGAATATGACAACAATAAAAAGCACGAGTAACATGGATCCCAATATGGGAAGTACAATCAACAAAATGAGCGAAACCTTCTTTTTATTACCTTGATTTCTTAGTTGGATGGGACAATCTAACCCTGTGTTATTTCCACATAACCCTTTGTTATGCTCAAATGCCTCCTTTGGAGCATCTTCAAATGCTCGCATCTTTGGAAGTGGGCCCTCTAGGTGATTGAAAGATACATCAACTATGGTTAAACTTAACATTTCTGAGAAACTTGAAGGAATAGAGCCGGTAAGGTTATTATGAGAGAGGTTTAACGTTTGTACAACCGTTAAAGCACCAAGCTGTGGTGGTATGCTCCCCGTCAAATTATTGTAGGAGAGGTCAAGGGATTCTAACTTTACCAACTTAGATATAGGTACAGGAATAGTTCCATCGAATTTATTATTGCTTAAGTTTAAGAGCCTTAACTTTATGCACTCTCCTAAATTTTCATTGATTGAGCCGGTAAGAGAATTTTGTGCTAAGTTAAGCTCTTCTAAGTTGCGTAGATTTCGCAGTGATGATGGAATTTTACCTGATATCATATTGTTGTCCAGGTACAAGTTTACTAGTGAGCTTAAACTTTCCAAACTTGCTGGTATCTCACCAACCAAGTGATTTGATGAAAGATTTAGCTTGACTAAGTTTGTTGCTCCCCCTAGCTCTAAAGATATTTTTCCAGACAAATTATTGTTGGATATCTTTAAGCTAGTTAATTTAGGACATGAACCCCAGTTACTAGACACCTCACCATAGAACTTATTGTCACTTAAATCCATATAATCCAACTCCGGATATATCCCAAAATCTTCAGAGATGTTTCCGGTCAATTGATTATTTTCAATTCGAACTCTAACTAAGCTACTACAGTTCTTTAAGCTCTTTGGTACGTTGCCTGAGAAGAGATTGTGACTCACAGTGAAATGTGTAAGAATGCCGGAGTCACAAATTTTGTTTGGTAAATAACCAGAGAGCATGTTGTCATCCACTTCAAACCATTGTATCTTTGTCAAGTTCATATCTTGAGGAATGAAACCTATAAGATAATTCCCAAACAAGTACAATTCATCAAGGGTTGTTCTCCTTCCTAACTCAGGTGGTATGAAGCCACTAAAGTTGTTATCACCTAAGTGCAACACTCGAAGTTAGTGTAGTTCACTATGTAATTTGGAGTTGACCCAGATATGAAGTTATCATTAACTAACATCGTTCCCAACCTACTGAAATTTTGGAAGGTAATTGGTAGGGTACCTCTAATATGGTTGCTTCCGATCTGAAGATCTATGAGATCCCGAGCCTTAGCAAGTTCAGATGGAATGGACCCAGAAAGTTGATTACGAAACAAATAAAGAAAATAGAGATAGGTTAAATTTCCTATAGAAGGAGGAATGACTCCTGTAAGATAATTATTGGAGAAGTCAATGTTTTGTATCAAACTTAGTGTCCCAATTTCTGGAGGGATAGTTCCCTTAAGTTCATTGTCATGTAAATCAAGGAAAACTACCTTTATAAGGTTGCATATGCTATTTGGGATATGACCATTAAGAAGATTTTCATACAGCTCAAGGGACCTTAAATTTGTGAGGTTGCCTATGCTATTTGGGATAGGACCATTTAGACGGTTACCATACAAAAAAATGGAACTTAAGTTAGCCAGGCTACATATGCTATATGGGATACGACCAGTAAGACTGTTGGCAGCCAAAGAAAAATCAGTTAAAGATGTTAGCATTCCTATCTCTGTTGGAATCACCCCTGAGAAGTTATTATAACCAAGGTACAACTGTCTAAGATTAGACATGTTCCCAATGCTTGAAGGAACATGACCATAGAGCGAGTTAAATGAAAGATCAAAAGTTTCAAGATTTCGTAATGGCCATGTATCAAGCTCATCAAAATGAAAGATCAAAAGTTTCAAGATTTCGTAATGGCCATGTATCAAGCTCATCAAGTGTACCTGTGAAGTTACGCACGTCTTTAATGGTGATGTTTGTTACAACACTTTCTGCACCTACAGTACTGCAACCGATTCCAAACCAGTTATCATGACATGGGTTGCTTCCAACCCATGATGAAAGAACCATTTGGCTTTGTTTATCAAGGCTACCTTTCCATTTCAAAAGAGCAGATGCTACAGTTGCTGGTGTAGCAGTTGCAACTGAAGGGGCACATGAAAGATTATAACAAGAAGATAATAATATTATGAGTACTAGGAAGAGGGACGAGGTGAATGATCCTTTGATCTGAGGTAGAAAGATCATTTTGTAAAGCTATAAAGACACCAAGAATTGTAGTTTGTAAAACTCAAGACTTGCTTAATGTTACTTATAGGGAAGAAAACTACACACTGACCCCCTAATTGTTGGTTCAGGCCCCTTTAGAAACACACACAACACACACAATTGAACGACTATTCTGTGTATTCAACTGAAACAAATAAATATATATAAAAAAAAACTCCATGCAACGTGGACAAAGTGAAAGCAAGAAATACGAACTACTAAGTACCCACATCTTGACTTCATAAACAAACTGACAAACCTAAGACTTTGACTCCACTAAAATAACAAAAAACATGAGACTAATTAAATAGAATTCTGCAACCCGTTTGACCCGCGAAGCTCCCGAACCATGACCCGTGAACATCGCGATGTGACAGAACACCATTCGCAAAAACCACAGTGCATAAACTCCTTTTCTGACTGCGAATTATTTTGCTCCCGAATTTAGTGACCATTTTTACGATCAGCCATATAAACTAAACTTTTTGCAACCGAAAAAAACGGTGAGAAACTTGCGACCGACATTTAAGTTTTTAAATTTAGTTATTTTTTTTAAAATTTTTGGTGACCGATATGAAACCGTCACATAAAATAACATATACATTTTAAACAAATCTCATTTTTTTTTTTTTGTGATTGTTTTACGACCTATATTAAACAATGGTAAACTTTGCAAGGGATATTTATATTTTGCTTTTAAGTTATCTATTTCTCATTTTCTGCTATCACATTTAAATAGTTGCAAATTTCACGATCAATGAGATCAAAAATTTCACGATCAATGAAACAACCTTACGACTGACATAATTAACACGATCTTAAATTTTGCACTTGAAATGAAACTTTTCGACTTGTTTGACACTGAATTTAAGTGTTAGCAAAATTTGCGACTATTTTGCAAGTTACTCAGTGATAGTCGCTTATTTTACGACCCATGTGATTTCATATGCATATGAATCACTAAATTTGCGACTATTTTTACGATGATTGTGTTGAAGTGAGAAAGAATGTAAGGGGTCAAAGAGACATTTTCAGAGATAGAATGAAACAAGGAAAAGATAAGCGTATTATCTATATCTATAATCTTTCTACACTAATAAAAATATATCTATGGGGGACACGTGTCAGCACTACATTAATTCTAATCAAAATTTTTCCACTTCTCTCTTCTATTAAATATTTACATTAATTACTAATAATATTATTTAATTATTTTCAAATCTAAAATAGTTTTATAAGTAAATTAAGAAAGAAATCTGTTTATTAGTGTTATTTCTAAATAAAAAAATTTTATAATATAAGAAATATTTTTAACAAAATTTAAAATATAATTTTTTATAACGATTTGTTTTGAAACAAAATGTCTAACTTATTATAGCGAAAAAAAAAGAAAATTTTATAATAAAAATTTAAAGAGTTAATATAATTTTCTATTACTTATAGTCCTCAATCATATATTATATTAGAATATAATTTTATAATTATTAAATTTTTATTCTATTAATATGTTATTTGATCAAAACCGTGTAATACACGAGTTTACTAAATATAATCTTAATCTTAATCTTTATATATAATAAAAGAAAAAGGCTTTGTCATTTGTCATTATATTAACCACCATTTGCCACATGTCAAATTTTTAAACAATTATTGCCACTTGTCATCATATTAAGCACTCTTTGTAAACTCTTAAATTTTCTCTTAATTTGTTTCCTAAAATAAAAAGTTTCTAAAATTTGAATTAATTTCATTTATATTTTAAATTCAAATAAATGTCAAATGAAAACAATTATTTGTATACTCCTACACTACCTTATAATTTATTGTTGAAAAATAAAAAGTCATTTTGTAATATATGCATAATGATCTTAAATGGAAGTTATAATAAATAGAATATAAATTTTCAAACATAATGTTAAGTAATTAGTTTTTCACAATTTGATTGTATATACAATCACTATACAATCTAAGTTAATATGTTTCTTCACGTTTACAACTAAATTTGTTATAATATTATATCAATTTTATTCTTTAACAATTTATTGGCTTTGACCTTTATATATTCATAACATAGATATATGTACATAAGATTGAAAATATTACATTTCAATCAAGACGTATTGAACATTTAAAAGTAGCACAAAAAATAACCCTTAGTTTTTGCATTTTCGCTTTTACAAATTATTCGTTCATTTGTGTTTAAATCAATATGTTTCAAGATTTATTATTTCATATATTTTTCATTCATTTTTTTATCATAATATTTAAAAATTTTATATAACTAATTAATAAAAAAATATAAATTTTTTATGATATTTTCGACTAATATAAGTCAATTAAGTAACATGAAAAAATTTAAATGGCCAATTTATGTATTATTTTCATTTATATGTTAAATCAGAAATCAATGTAAACATGAAAATATTAATTTATAAAATCCTATATTTTATTTTTAATTGTTTTTCTAAATTTAAAACTAAAATCTTATATATATACTTTGAAATTTAAAAGAAATTATGATAAGCATAATCTTAATTTTTAAAAATGATCCAATATTTTGGTAATTAGTTTTCCACAACGGTTAGTGTTTTTTTCAATTTTTATCTTATATGTAACTTAATTCATAACATATTTTTTTAATTTTCACATTCTTCTATATTATTTATTTTTAAATAATATATTTTATATTTATTTTTTTAACCCATGTAACACACGAGATTTAGGCTAGTATATAATAAAAGAAAATAGGTTTTTGCCACATGGCAAGATTTTAGCTAATGCATTGACACATGGCATCTTTACAACATACAAATGCCATGTGTCATTTTATTAGCCATATGATTTAAAAGGAAATGCTTAAATAATATTTAATGTCTAATTAAACAACATTCCAAAATTAGATTTTAAAATTTAATAATTAAAACAAGAAATTTAAAAACTTTAAATTTTTAAATTTCAAATTCAATCTGCAATTAAATCTATGATTTTATTTAAAAATAACTAAGTAAATTTGTTAAAATTTTAAAATTTAACACTAACAATTTGAGTATTTAAATGGAGCATATGTATCTCATAAATTTTAAATTATATTGGTAACAATACATCTGAGTATTTTGAATTATTAATTTCAAATTTTGAAATCTTTTATATTTTAACAATATCGTATATAAATGGTTTAAGAATATAAGGATGCTTTAAAATATAAATGGTTTAAGAAAAACTTTAAAATACCAAATAGTTTTATAAAAATATTTGAAAATATCAAACGGTATTAAGAACAACATTTCAAAATAGACGCCTTAAACACGTTATAAAGCAAACATTTATAAAAAAAATTTAAAAAATTTATTCTTGTATTTAAAATGTATTTTATTATATAATAAATATATTAATAATGAAATAATAGAAATATTAAACATTAATAAACTTTTGAAAAACAAGAATATAAAGCTTTTCTTAGTAAAAATAATACTATAATTTTAAAGGTAATTTAAATTGATGGTCCGACACGGGTAAAATGTCAATTTCATAAATTTTAACATTATTAATTGTTAACTAATAAAACTTGGGACCACAGATGAAAAAAAAAATTAGGAATTATATTCAGAACTTTTAAACTTTAAATACCATATCTAAAATTTTTACATAACATAAGGACCATGCATGTAAATACTTTATCTTAAATTTAACTTTTTCAACCCGTGTAACACACGGGTGTTTAGGCAAGTACAATATATAACAAAACCTTGAATGGTAAGGGATCAAAGATATATTTTTAGAGATAGAATGAAACAAGGAAAATATAGTCATATTATCTATTCTATTATATAAAACAAAACTTTGGGACACAAATATAATTTTATAAAAAATAAAGGTACGTAATATATTTTTTAAGCATAATGTACAAGTGTTTTATGCAACTATTTCTATTTTACCCCTCATTCAATAAACTTTTTTTAATTAATAAATTATTTAATAATGTGAGATTATTAATTCACTACATTAAATATTATATAATTTATTTTATATGAAAGTAACATTTAAATTTATAAATAAGTATCATCTTATTTAAATACTTAACTAAATACTTTTATTATAATAATAATAATAATAATAATAATAATAATAATAGTGATAATACTAATAATAATTGCAAATTCTAATTGCAATTTACATATATTGTACGACAATTTTGCTATGAAAAATTATAAAAATAACACACCTATTACCTTTCTATCCAGGTAAAAGTCGTTAGAAAATAGGTCTTTTGATACAAAAACGATAATTATCTTTTTATATATAGGCATGTACACATCGTTCTTTCTCACACATTGCTACCTTACATTTTTTTTGTTATATACTCGATAAGTATTCATTCAACAAGGCGACACACTTCAGTCATTTACAAGCTATTACGACACATTGAATTAAATATGATAATCATGCCTTATGGCTTCATAAGACTAGCAAGAGATTATCAAGTATGCTGGATTGGTATGTGCACAAACATCATGTCAAGAACTTATTGAAGAACTCATTTAAGACCTATGTAACGAATGACATGTTCCAAATATAAGCAAAGTGTCTTATGGCATGATTACATGTTGTGTTTATGGCATATATTGTAACGTTGATATGTTTTGATCAATTTACTAGATTACAGTTAAATAATGTTTATAAGAAACAATTTGCTTATACATGAAAAAATAAGAAGCTTCTGATATCTTTTAGTACATCAATTAGGCAAAAAACATAGCATATTTACAAGTATTCAATCATCTTAATTGTTTGTTCATAGCAGTTTATTTTTTTATGTATTATAATGCTCTTGTTATGGTATTGTATCATGCTGTAACATAAACTATTGCATGTTACTTTCGGGTATTCCACCGCAACACGCAGGCTAAAATTCTAGTTTTTTTTATAATACATATATTATTTAGATAAAATATAGAGTTAATTTTAATTTTGCTCCCTAAGGTTTAACAAAAGTAACCATTTTCCTCTAAAAGTTTCAAAAATCAATTTCAGTCCAAACGTTTCATCATTTATATCAATTTCAGTTCAGAAGTTTTATTTTTTGTATTCAAGTTGAAACAACTTATGAAACTTTTGGATTGAACTGAAACAATTTATAAAACCTTTGGAGGTAAATTGATATTTTTATCAAACCTCAGGGAGCGAAATTGAATTTAACTCTAAAAAATATCAGTAATTATAAGCTTACATTCTCAAATTTTGTTTTCAATAGCGTGTCATTACAAGAAATTGACCCTACGGCGACAACAAAAGTCGTCACCATAGATACCATTTGTCGTCGCCATAGCCTTAGTAGCCACAGGTCCGTCGCCATAGGTCTGTTTCATGTCATCGTCACAATCTTTGTCGCGACAGGGGTCTATGCCGACAACAAGTCATGGCCATAGAGTAGTCGTCATATATTTTTATATTTAATTTTTTAAATAAATTTTTTTTTGAAAAGGTCTATAGCGACGACATGTCGTCACCATAGGTCTAGCAGAAAATATTATTATTATATATAAAAATAAAATAAATTTAAAAAAAAATTAAGGCAACCCTATGGCGACGACATGTCGTCGACATAGACCCTTCTATTTTAAATTTTAAATTTTAAATTTTTTATATTTTCATATTATCCTCCTAATATTACAGGTTTTAATACAGATTTGTATAGTCAAACGGATGTTATTATATATTACGAATACCTAAACGAAAATCAATATGATTCAAGTTACATACCAAAAGAACAAAACTATTAATGTAAATATATTTTAAAATGTTTACAAACCAAACAAATTAACTATCTAATTGTCGTCATCTTCATCATCTTCATCATTATCGTTATTTGATTTTCTTCTTTTAAATTTATCCATTCTTTCTTGCATTTCACGCATTTGTTGCATTAGAGCTTCCATTTCTTCATCCTGATTTGATGACGACCTGCTTGATGATTCATAACGAGAGACATTTTTTACTTTTCGCGCAATACCTCTCGTATGACCACGCCTTTGTCCTAAAGCAAGCTCCAAACATTCTATCTCGTTTACAGGCGAATCGCCCGCCTCCATTTGCATTTGGGCATATTCATTTTCAATTTTTACCAGCATTTTTAAAAAACAAAATAAAAAAATTATTAATATTTTTACGAAATTTCGGCAGCATAGCTGCTGTAAATTGGAAAAAACCAACGTGTGTAATTATAAGTATATATAAGATAATAATTCCTAAATTTCAACATCTAAACTAACAATGCAACTAATAATATTCATTTTAAATTAATTGACATGTGTTCGGGTGATTTTGATCCATTTAACTAAACGCACAAACTAATATAATAACAACATATTAAAATAAAAAATCTAGTGACATGTGTTTGGGTGATTTTGACCCATTTAACATAAACAACATACTAAATAAACAATATACTAACAACATATTAAATCCAATTAAACTACTAACAACATACAAAAACATGATAATAACATATTTAACAAATCATAGAAATAAAAGTTTTAAACTTACCCAATCTTCTTCTGCTATTGAGTTGACCCATCCAAACCCTTCCATGTAATGTGCCCTCCTCCATGTCTCAATGTGGCTCGGGGTCCCAATTTGTTGCTCCTTTAAACATTAAAAATAATATTTATGATATTTTAAAAAACTAATAATACGTATTTGGATAATACATGTTTTCTTACTTGAAGATATCGCCTTTGGGCATAGGAATGACTCCCATGCAAACTTGGATAGAGCTGTTTAGCTCTATTGTCTGAGCCTTTTTGTGAAAGGCTTTTATGTTCTTCACTTGTGAAACTATCTTCTCCCATGCTTCTTGACTTTGGCCATTCGGGGGATGATTCATAGCCCACTCTATATCATCATAACCTCCTTGATCCAAAAAATGTTTCTTCATGTCATATCTTCTATCTCTAAAAGCTCGCTGGCAGTCCATGTGGATTCCAAGCTGAATTCCCTGCCAGTGATGTAAAGCGTGATGAGCCTCTAGGTCAAAATATTACTGTAAAAGAAAGCAATTAAATAAATATATAAAGGATATGATAATCAAAATACAAATAAAACACTACATAAAATACTCGCCTTAAGAAAATTGAATAGTGATATCTTAAAAGCATCTGGAACTTTATCCCATGTGGGATAATGATAAAGCTCTAACAAATAGTTGACTGTTTTCTTCGACGGCTTTATATTGTTTACCCGTGTGATCAAATTGAATGGGCAATGGCTGGTTGTTGTTTGCTATCCATTTCTCAAACAGGTTTAAGTTTCTTCCTTTTGAACTCTTTTTCTTACTTGACGCTAAATTGATGTATGAAATTAAAAAGTTAGCAATATTTAAAATATATATTCGATGAAAAGACGCATATTGAAATTTAACATTTACTTACACGATTGGCAACTCGAAAGGAGTGTATATCCATGTCCATGCGGGTCCCGACCTCCGCCGTCACCACCGTGCGCTCCTGCTACAATTGATTACATAATCTGCAAACAAAATCAAAAAACTTTTATATTTTTATTCTAACAACACAAACAAATAATCAAATCGAACAACTTATATTATCATTCTAACTACACAAACAAATAATCAAATCAAACAACTTATATTATTATTCGAACAAAACAAACTAATAATCAAATCAACAAAATAATATTATCTTTCTAACAACACAAACTAATAAACAAATCAAACAACTTATATTATCATTCTAACAATACAAACTAATAAACAAATCAAACAATTTATATTATCATTCTAACAAAACAAACTAATAATCAAATCAAAAAAATAATATTATCTTTATAACAACACAAACTAATAAACAATTCAAACAACTTATATTATTATTCTAACAACACAAACTAATAAACAAAGCAAACAATTTATATTATCATTCTAATAAAACAAACTAATAAACAATTCAAAAAAATAATATTATCTTTCTAACAACACAAACTAATAAACAAATCAAACAAGTTATATTATCATTTTAACAACACAAACTAATAAACAAATCAAACAATTTATATTATCATTCTAAAAAAACAAACTAATAAAGAATTCAAGTTAAAATTTTAACAAACTAACAAAAATGTTAAACATACACATCTTAAAATTTTAAAGGAATGGTGTTGGTGGTGGTGGTTAGGGGGTGATGGGAATGGTGGTTAGAAGTTAGAACAGTGTTGGTGGTGGGGTTTGGGTAGTGGTGTAGGGCAAGACTTGTGGTGTTGGCATGAAATCCCGGTGGTGGAAGGTATTTCGTGGTGGTGATAGAATTACGGTGGTGGGGGTGACGGGAGTGGAGATGGGGTTGAAGGGAGTAAGATGGAGGGTGACGAGAGTGGTTGTGGTGAGTTTTAGATGTTGGTTTTCTGGTAGGGAGGAGTTGAGATCGCAGGTGTGGTGGTGGTGGGTTTTGGGAAAGTGAAGAAGAGATAAGGGTCGGTGTAGATTTAGGAAACCTGAACCCTATGGTGACGAATAAGGTATTTAATTTTTAAATTTGTTTTATTAATGAAAGGCGGGGTACACGCGCGCCAAACTGAAAAGGTCTATGTCGTCGATTGTCGCCATAGGTCTTTTCCAATTTTTTTATTTAATAATAATAATTATAATTATTATAATTATTAATAATACTGTCAAGATTAATAACAGTAATTGTTGTAATAATAATAATAATAATAATAATAATAATAATAATAATAATATTATTATTATTATTATTATTATTATTATTATTACTATTATTATTATTATTATTAATTATTATTATTATTATTATTATTATTATTATTATTATTATTATTATTATTAGTATTATTATTATTATTATTATTATTTTTTATTATTATTATTATTATTATTATTATTATTATTATTATTACTATTATTATTATATTATTATTATTATTATTATTATTATTATTATTATTATTATTATTATTATTATAGTTGTTATTAATTTTGATGATTAATATTCTATTATTACGATATTATCATAAACGTGTATAATTCACAACATTGATCATGATTGAATCATAATGTACCATTGATGTAGGTAATCGACCTTAATTATCATAACCGCACATATTTAACATTGTTTCACACTCATTGATGATATTTAAGCATAAACAGTTTTAATTTACTGTTAATAAGTATAGTTTCTCTTAAATTACCATCAACGTATATAATTCAACACCAATGATAATAATTCGAACATGGATAACCTTAGAGGTATGTGATCGACTTTAATCATCATAACTAAACATATTTAACAATTGTTGACACTCATTGATGATAATTAAGCATATATCTACGTAAATTACCATCAAAGCGTGAAATTCAACACCAATGATGGTAATTCAATTAGAACTAATCTTTGACATATGTAATCAACCCTAACTATCATAATTAAACATATTTGATAATGTTTGACACTTATCGATGATAATTAAGCATAAACAAGCTTAATTTACCGGTAATAAGTATAATTTCCCACACATTACCATCAAAGTGCGAAATTCAATACCAATGATCGTAATTCAATCATAGCTAACATTTGACGTATGTAACCGTCCTGACTATCATAACCAAAATTTTTAACATTGTTTGACACTCATTGATGATAATTAAACATAATCAAACTTAATTTATCGTTAATAACCATAAATTCCCATAAATTACCATCAAAGTGTGAAATTCAACACCAATGATCGTAATTCAATCATAC
This sequence comes from Flaveria robusta, assembly GCA_025506415.1. Classification (NCBI taxonomy): domain Eukaryota; kingdom Viridiplantae; phylum Streptophyta; class Magnoliopsida; order Asterales; family Asteraceae; genus Flaveria; species Flaveria robusta. Next base: position 43,505,225 of record CM046469.1, read on the forward strand.
TTAACTTTTGACACATGTAACACACTCTAAATATCATAACCGAACATCTTTGGCCCAAGTTGAGATTAATTGTTTATAATTATTATATATAATAATAACATTTAATATAATAATATTCAATATATTATTATTATTATTATTTATTTTACTTTTAATTAATAATAGTACATATAATGATAATAACAACAATAACTTGTACATTAATTAATAATAATAATAATAATAATAATAATAATAATAATAATAATAATGATAATAATAATAATAATAATAATAATAATAATAATAATAATAATAATAATAATCATACTAATAGTAATTAATTTTAATAATATTAAATTAAAAAGTTATTCAATCTTTGGCGACGACATGTCTCGTGATAGGCTTTCATGATGGCGGGATTATTTCCCTCCAACTTTTTTTTGGGGAAAAAAATAGATTTTAACCTATCGTCGCCATAGGGTGTCAGTTAATTTTTAATTTTTCTTCATTTATTTAAATAAATCAAAAGTTAATTTAAAAGGGGCTACGGCGACGACAAACAGAACTCTATGGCGAGGACGGAATTTTGTCGCTATAGGTCTACCTAAGGCGACGACTTGTTGTCACAATAGGGTTAGGTTAGTCAAAAATCAAGATTTTCCTATCGCGACGACTTGTCGTCACCTTAAGTAGACCTATGGCAACTAGGGTATGTCGTCGCCATAGGGTTTGTCGCCATAGATGAAAATTCTTGTAGTGTGTAACAAGTGAAACATTGTGAATTATCTGAAGTTCTTTACTTGATGGAACTTCGTTGTCTTTCTTTATATCTTAAACTAGGTTATTAAGTCATGAATTTTATACATGTAAGAACAAATGCAACATGTTGTACCATCAGTTCTTATAAAGATTTGTATGCTGAATGATATAAGTCAATGGTGAAATAAGAAATAATAAAAAATTTAGAATAATAAATGACAATTAATAAAGATTTAAGAATTACAAAATAAAATATAAATGAAATTTTCTTATAATTTGTTACGTTTTAATAAAATATTAAAATAAGAATATATATTTTTTAGATATTTAGATATTTTATTTAATTAGCTAAAATCATATTATTTAATAGAAGAAATAGACGGTAAAATAAATCCAAACTTCACTGGAAGTCGACATGTAACAATCCAAGTTACTTATAATAATACAAAGATACAAGAACATAATAAAAAAAATATCATTTAATTATAGGATAACACGAATGAACATGAACACATGTCACAGTTCTTTCATTTACATTCATTTACATTCGTAGATATTCATTTGCGCAAGATCATTTTATTTGTTAGTGTTTGTATACTTTGTTCATTAACGTTCTCTTATTTATAAATTCCTTTAGGTCCGTTTATGTATGTTCTTTCAATTTATTTAAACTTTCCATTTTTTATGAACTATCATTTTGTTCATTTTTCATAATTGTCTTTACAACATTAATATTTGAAAAGGATTGACGTACTACTTACTCTTATATCTTGACTTCGATAAAAGTGCAATGAAGACTTCGAAAATTCCATCTCCTTAAATAAGAACTAATAACTAGTAATTGATGGCCACACCTTTTTCTTTGATGATATATTGATATGTCTATGAAAACCACATATTTGAAGAATTACGAGAACTACAACGGCAAGTGGCCAAGTGAGGTCTTACTGATTATACGTTTAATAAGAGCATTCAATAATAGAGTTTTTATCTTCATCGATATCTCTATTATTTAGAAATTTTTTAGTATAATCAGATGAAAAAGAAGATGTTAGTATGAATCATATCAGTTAATTTCATACCATTAGGCTCAATTATGGGGCCCAAGGTTGAAGTTGATAAAAGCAAGTGATTTACGAACATATTTGTGACCTACATTTATATTAGGTATTGTTATATACATCTAAGAAAAATAATGTTTTATTTAAACCACGATATCTAGCATGATACCTATGTCTCACTCTTTTTTAAAATAATTGTCATAACAAATTGCCTGAAAAGTTATAACACCCTAACAAATCGCACATTTACCATAGATGGTAGGACATAAGGAATCTAAAATTATATGCCATTAACTCGACCTTTATTATGCCCAGTTTGTGGATTGCATGAAGAAAGTTGCGACCCATACAAACTTGTGGATGATATTAAGATTTGTTAGATATTTTATTATAATTAGATTGACTAATAACCAATATGATCATAATATCAATTAAACAAGTCAAAAGGTATAGCGTGCACATCTGTGTTGAGTTTAATGTGATATATGATATTAGGATCTCATAGTTCTTTAGAGGCTTTATCTTGATTTTCTTGAAATTTCGCATGTGAAATTCAGAGAAAAAAATAGAATATTTATAAGATGATAACTGTCTCTGAAAGTTTTCACCTCATCCCTGCAACTATAGATCTGAAATTATTCTTCACAACTCTTAGATTACCTAGGTTTTTATTTCAAAATCCCTATAGAACTTACTTTGAATTACTAGTTGTGTTAAACTTCAAGGATTGGTTGGAACAATTAGTGTGCTTAGCGTGGAGGGGGCGTACGTGCCATGAGGCTATAGAGAGCCTCGACGCCGCCAGGCACCATCGCCACTACCTTCCTTCACGCCGTAAAATTCCACTTTCACAATATGTACTCTCCGTGACAATGTGACCGGTGCTTGTGTCTGTGGTGTAGTGATGTAGTGTGGCATCATATGGCAACACTGTCGTTGCCAAATTTGAGTGTATGGTGTAATGTAGTGTAGTGTGACATGATAAAATTTGATCGGTGACTTTATGGTATAGTGTGATAGGTGTGTTGAGAGTGACCCCTCCACCCTTATAATTTCATATTGGAACTGTTTTCTAATCATATTTGTGTTAGGAGACTATACGTTGTCTATCTACTTCTAGACTTTGGTGAATATAAAATCGTTGTCGTACAAAGAAATAGCACTAAATGGAGTAAGATTAGTGAAATTAATTAGACTTCTAAATTACATGTAAATCACTATAAGTTTAAACAAATACTTATCCATGTCTTTGACATGAAATAGTTGGTAATTACATTTTTTACTTCTTTTTAGAATATAAATTAGAGTTAATTACACAAATAGTTCTTATAGTTTGGTGAGATAACATTTTTGAGTATTAATTTTTCTGATTTACAAGTTCAGGGCTTGTGCTTTAAATTTTATAACGAGTATGGGATTAAGACTAATTTTCGTTTACTTTTCTGTTAAATCATGTTGAAATGACTAAACTACCCTTTAATAACTAGAGGGTCTGTTTTTGTAATTAACCATATTAAGTTCATAATATACCTTTTCACCCCACCACCGCTAGTGACCATACCATTGCCATTGTCCTCTAGTTAAAATCGCACCTCCGATCAATCCCACTTTCCCACAACCACCCTCCAATTAAAATTCACCTCCCCACAAACATCCTCCGATCAGTCTCTTTGCCACCCACGACGGTCACAAGAATCTCATCCCACAGGTAAATGTCGACCAACTTTGGACGCAAACTTAACCTTTGTTTCACCAATCTCAAACGCAACCAATCCCCACGACCACCACATCTTACCCATCACCGCCACCTTTGCTGCCACTCCAAAACCACCTTCTAAAATACTAAATCCAACCTCCTTAAAAAGTCCACACCCCGTATGACATCCACCTCTACCTCTAACCCTGACGACGACTCTCCCACCACCCTCACCCTGATCAATTCTCTCCTCCCAACCACTAAAATTCCATAAACCCCTTAAATATGAATCTTTATATAGATGTGATGACCCGTGATGGCCTTTGATTGGCAATGGCAAAGGCCACAAGAGATTAAGCGATAGGATGTACTAGTGAAGGGTGACGAGTGTTGGCATGTGTGTTGGATCTTGGGTTGTTGAAGGTCGTCACCGACCTAGGGGAAGAAAGTGGATGGGAGGATTGCCGGTGATGGATGGTAGTGTATAATTGATGTCTGAAAATATATATATTAATTAATTATGAAAAGGATTTCCACAAATTTGTTTTAAATGACGATTCACCAAATTAAACTTCACACAATCAGCAAGTGTATCGGTCGATGTAGTAAAGTATAGGTGATGTGTTGGTGTTAGGTACGAGTTTTAGATGTTTAAAATATTGTTTTTAACTTAATTTTGATATCCAATATAATCACTTTGTTACGTGTTTGAAATATAAGTTAAATGAAGCTTAACGAACATTATTTGAGAAGGATACAAAGGATAGCAAGACTACAGCTTGAAAGGTGCTAAAAATGAATAAAACTATGCAAAATACAGGGAGGCCGTAAGCTACGGCCTGAGGCTATCACACACCCGCTTATAGCGGAAACACAAGGATGTAACGGACGGGATCGTCATAACACATTGTTAATTAATAGAGAAGCATTAAATGATATAATAACGTATCATGACGTCACCCGACACAAATGGTGACTTGTGTTGTGGTTAGTCAATTCACGACAGCATAGTCACACAAGCATAATCCAGATGAATTCCCACAACTCGAGAACAAGTTTAAGTAAAAACCAAATCTAGAATGATAAACACAAATCAACAATCATTGTTTAGAATGTCAAGGCAATCCTAGCTCGAATTTCTTAAGTCATCACTAAGGCATCATAACTAGCTATCCTTGATGATTGTTAATAGAAAAGATATGCTCAAAAAGATCAATATATTGTTGGTGAGTTCATAGGTTTAAGTAATAAATAAACTTGATGATGTATAGTAGTTTGTAGGACATAATTATATACAGTTATAAGCAAGTAATATCACATGTAAACATGAGCATCACAACTAAAACTAAGACGTACACACAGATCTTGTCGAAACATATTCACCCTAGGGCCCGTTCGTGGCCAATGTCAGTGCCAACTAGTATACTAACAAACAAGGATGGGGTGTCAACCTAATAGTACTATCAATACCTGTCCGTCGGCTCGAAACATCAGAGTTAAATAGTTGTGAATAAAGAACCATACTAGAAAACCCATGCATGTACCAGATGTTAACTTACAAAATAGTAAGCACAGTAGTCCCAAAAATTAAATGAGTTCACAGCATAAAAGAGTGAGCATACTTTTCCCCCTAGGCTTATAAACAATTGTAATGAAAAAGGGGGCCACGAAACTCATCTTGAAATGAGACGAAATAAGGTGAACAAATAGCTTCAAAGGATGAGAGCAAGCGAACGATCAGACACCTATAATTAATGGTAACTTAACTCTTAAAACGCATTTAATGAGAATAGATACATTCGATCGGTTTCGGATCGGATTGGTTCGACGCGCGACACATACACAAAATATGTATACTTCAATTATTTATTTAATAAATAAGAACGTCTATGAATTTGTATATATATATATATATATATATATATATATATATATATAACCAATACATATTCACTCACTATTATTTGCCTTACATATATCTACAATTTTAATTACTATTCACATACGCCATGCTCACTTGTAACCCAACAATTATCCTTATATCATCGCACCTATTTTTATATATCAATTATACACCCTAACACACTATATCAGTAAAAATAATAATAATGATAATAACAATAATAGTAAGGATAATATTAATAGTAGCAATAATAATAATAATAATAATAATAATAATATAATAATAATAATAATAATAATAATAATAATAATAATAATAATAATAATATATATATAATAATAATGATAATGATAATGATAATAATAATTGTAATGATAATAATAATAATAATAATAATAATAATAATAATAATAATAATAATAATAATAATAATAATAATAATAATATAATAATAATAATATTAATTATTATTATTATTATTATTATTATTATTATATAATTATTATTATTATTATTATTATTATTATTATTATTATTATTATTATTATTATTATTATTATTATTTTTTAATTAAAATAATAAACAACCCACATCAAAGTCATACACTACACACACACACACATATATGTAGCGAAGGGTTCAAATAAAAAACTCACTTATTTTATGAAAACTCTAGAAACCAATGTTAGCCACATATTTTCAAGGGAAAAATAGTAAATAATGATAACATAATAAAGAAATTTATAAAACAAAAAATAATTTAAAAATTAAAAAAGAAAAATGACGAAAAGGTTTCTTTTGATCCCCTCTTTCATAAAAAAATAAAAAAAATTATAAAAAATAAAAAAAGCTCGTTTTTTTATAAACGTTATTTTACACGTATGTAATAACTGAAAATACACATGTGTAAAACAGGATTTACGGATGTGTAATGACTAATTTACACATGTGTAAATAACGGATGAACGATTTTTTTAAAATAAGTATATCAATATGATACGCGTTGGAAAGATAAAAAAATACTGAAATTAATGGCGTAATTTTTTTGAAAAAAATAATGTCGTGAAAAAAAAGTTATGAAAATTTTAAAAAAAGGTGGATTTGGCATGTGACTTGCATGTGACTTAATTGTGTGGCTGAGATTTGTTCCTATAATTCTCACAAAAAAGGGTGGTTCTCAAGATAACCCTATATATATATATATATATATATATATATATATATATATATATATATATATATATATATACATATATATATATATGAACACATACCCAACATATATATATATGCACGTACACTATATATATATATATATATATATATATATATATATGCACCTACACATACACATATACATACATATAATCGACTCACACATATACCTTAACTTGTACATATATATATCGACTCACACATATACCACATACATATGATCATGCACAAATATATACATTAGTATATGTTAGGTTTCAGAATCAGAGTAGGTTCCAGCGGAAGCAATCAAACACACACAAACACACACAATAAATAAAGTAGACACGAGAGAATTATAGTGGTTCGGTCTAGGTGACCTACGTCCACTCTACAACTAGGGTTTATATTATTATTGTGCTCAAGAATACAATTACATCATGGGTCTATTTATAATGCTAGATTAGCGTTGTAATTAAGGCAGTAACTTAGGCTCCAAGAATTAACTAAATAACTCTAATTAGGGCCGGCTGCCCTTGTTTCTCAAAACAGGCCCGAGCCCGGTCAGCTCGGCCCAAAAGCCTTCATAACCCAACAATCTCCCACTTGAAGGCTTTGTAAAAGTCCAGAAACGCCATCCAAGTAAACCAGATCTAGTAATTCCAGTATTCTTCATATCCAAGTCTTCCAAGCCTCAATTCCCATTAGCTAAGACTTTATTGTAACCCCTAGTTGCACCCCCTCTCATCAAGTACATGAGGGGACAGTTGAAGCTCCCCCGAGCTCCAACCCATTCTCTATCTCAACTGGTATGCACGATTCACCAGCTTTAGAGATAACCTGAGAATCACCAACACTCTCCTCATTCAACAAGACATCCATAGGAGAGAATTTAACATCAAAGTAGTGGTATTCAAAACCCAACGTTGTTTTGTGACTGTACCCGAAACACGCCCCGTGCTCCCATTGTCATCAAACGCCTGACCTGGTTTAGACCTCGGATCCCGCTCAGATTGAATCACCTTGGCATTAGGCTTAAGTCTTGCAAATTGAACCCTCTTTTGCCCCTTTGACTCAGCGAACCCAACTTTGTTTTGAGGAATGGTCATACTTTCCTCAATAGGTACTTCCACCATGTAAAATGATCCCCGCTTGTTTCCACGAGCAATAACCAGATTTCCTTTTGTTACTTTCCATTTACCTCCACCAAACTTTACTTCTTATCCCTGTTCATCCAGTTGACTAACAAAGATAAGATTTCTCTTCAAAACTGGAATCACTCTAACATTTTTCAAGTTCCAGTAGGTTCCCAATGGAGTGAACAGATTAGCATCACCTATGCCCGTAACGTCAAGGATATTACCATTTGCTGTTTGTACCTTCCCAAAGTTGCCAACTTTTAGATTCACCAACGTCTCCCCGCTGTGCATGGTGTGAAATGAAGAACCAGAATCCATAACCCAAGAGTCCACACTATTCTCAGCCTCGAGTAGTAACGTGTCATCATTACATTCATCCTCAGCAGCAGTGTTTACCTCACCAGATTTTCCCTGTTTACGCTTTAGACATTGACTCTTAACTTGCCCAATCTCATCACAACTCCAGCACTTCATAGTTTTCCAAGCTCTAGAACAACTCCTCCCTCGACTCCCACTGCTTCTGTTATTTTCTCTTCCCCTGTCAACATATAACAAACCAGAAGATGATCCACCTCTAGTGCTTTTCCGGTGAATTTCCTCACCTAGCACAATATTCCGGACCCCCTCAAATGTTAACCCATCAGTACCCACAAAACTAGTAATAGCCATTACAGTTCCAAGCCAACTATCAGGCAAAGAAGATAGCTATACTACAGCTTGAGTCTAATCATCAAACTTCATGCCCACAGAAGCTAACCGGACATGATCGAGTTAAGATCATTAATATGATCCAGAACTAAAGTTCCCTCGCTCATCCGAGTCAAGGATAACTCCCTTATCAAGAACACCTTATTGGCAGCAGACGACATTTCATACATATTTGAGAGAGCCAATATCATACCACGAGCCGTGGTTTCATGCATAACGTTAAATGCAACGCTTCTCGTCAAAGTCAAAGTAATAGCCCCTCTAGCCTTCTTGTCCTTTGAGTTCCAAACCGCTTCTTCAGTTTTGTTCATTGTATCCGGCTTTTCTTCCAATACTACTTCCAAATCTTTTTCACCAAGCAATGATTCTATTTGCATCTTCCACCAAGCAAAATCAGTTCCGTTAAACTTTTCAATTCGAACCCTCCCGTCTTCAGCCATTGCAAACGAGAAACGAATACAATCACGAAACAGAAACTGAAGTTGATGAACACCGTGAGAAAAGATTAATCTTTGAAGAAAAAACCAAATGACCAAAGCTAACCAAAAGCCAAGCACACCTCCAATAAAACCCTAAAACCCGAAAATACCCTAGACGACACTTCACTTGTAGAAAATCGAGTGTTCACAGCGATTTCAAGAAGTCTAAAACAAAAACCCTAATCGTGAATTGCCAAAGAAAAACAAACCAGGACGACCACTTTCTTCTACCCTTTCGCGACCACCTTAGGGTTTGCAAGGAAACCCTAAATCGTAAATTCCACAAAACTCTACAGCCCTAGATCTTGAACCAGCAACAATCGACAATACTGCAGCCCTCTCGAACAGCCTCTTGCAATTTCAGTGTGTAAACCCGGTGTGTTTCTGAACCTCGGCTCTAATACCACTTGTTAGGTATTAAAATCAGAGTAGGTTCCGGCGAAAGCAATCAAACACACACAATAAATAAAGTAGACACGAGAGAATTATAGTGGTTTGGTCTAGGTGACCTACGTCCACTCTACAACTAGGGTTTATATTATTATTGTGCTCAAGAATACAATTACATCATGGGTCTATTTATAATGCTAGATTAGGGTTGTAAATAAGGCAGTAACTTAGGATCCAAGAATTAACTAAATAACCCTAATTAGGGCTGGCTGCCCTTGTTTCTCAAAACAGGCCCGAGCCCAGTCCGGCTCGTCCCATAAGCCTTCATAACCCAACAGTATACTCACACATATATTATTACGCACATAAATATAGCCAACTCACATATATATCATTACACACACATATACATAGCATACCCACACATACTATCATAATACAAACACACCACACATACACAAACACAACATATAACACCTCACACACAACATTTCACACACACACACCGTAACACCAAAACACACACTCACACATCGTAACAAAAACACACACACAGAGCACACATTCACACACTCACGGTTTCTAACACACACACTCACGGTGTAACACACACACACTCATGGTTTCACACACACACGACACACACACGACACACACACGCACACCATATGTTTACACACACTCTGCAATGTATACATACACACACTAGAACACACGCATACACACATTATATACATATACACACACTGAAACACTCATTGCCGCACACATACACACACAGCAACAGCCGAAGGCTGCTGTGTGGTGTCTCTCGACCCGGCAAACACACACCAACACACACGGTACACACACACACCGCAACACCACCGCACACCGCCGTACGAGACCGAAAAAAGCCAAACCGGAAATACGAAACCGAACACCGCGAAAAGAAACGAAACGAGGTCTAAATGGATCGTGTACCTGCGGGGCGGCTAAACGGCGAGACGACGGCGACAGACGGCGGCAGAAAGGTTGGTTCGGCGGTGCAAGCGGCGGAGAATGGTCTTCGGCAATTACAGTGCGGGGAGGGCGATTAGGGTTTTCGGAAGAGGGGGCGACGGTTTGGGTTTGATTTTTTTGTAATTTTCATATTTACAATTTGCACCCCGAACTTTCAATTAATTAATCCCTGAGTTTAGCTTATTTACACTTTAAACCCTAGAAATAATAATAATAATAATAATAATAATAATAATAATAATAATAATAATAATAATAATAATAATAATAATAATAATATTAATAATAATAATAATATTAATACGTTTTGTTATTTTATTTTATTTTATTTTTCAAAATTTCGCGCGACTAGAATCTAATACCCGACACATTAAATAGGGCACGATAATATTATGAATGAAATTAAACACATAATTAAAAGATAACGAGCCTTAGATTAATTAAAGGACCTGAGGTGATGGATGTCATAGAGGCCGTAAGTTACGGCCTTATGCTGAGTTCGTCTGTGAACCCCGTAAGACAGGAGGTTTGGCCGTCTGGTTGAAGGTAGGCCGTAACTTACGGCCTATAAGCCGTAAGTTACCGTCTAACGTGATATTTTGAGGATTATTTCAAATTTTAAAACCAATTTAATTCCTAATATTAGGGTTTCGAAAAGAGACTTTCCTTGAGCCCCAAGAACGAATTTTTGGACAAAATTCAGCCCTTAAAACCACCTATAATCATTCCAAATAATCCACAAACAACATCCAATCAATAATTGAAGATTCAAGCATGCCGATTAGCGGCTAATTCGTTTGTAATCACTTTCGGGAGGAGAATTCTTGTAAGTGAAGCACTAGATTTAATTTGAATTGATGTTTTGGGTTATGTTCTTTTGACATAAGAATATAATTTTACATTTGGTTAAGTTAAAACACTTGTTTATGTTTAAGTATTTGTGTACTTTCATTCGTATTCAGTTTCCTTGCATCGTGAGTAGTTTGTCATGTATATGAATTCTTTACATAAATGATTTGATAATTGTGTGAACGAGCGAGTATTAAAAGTTTGTTTCATAACTATCACTTTAATCAAACGATTTTACAAAATCTTGTCTATGTAATTCACAATCAATTCTTATAAAACCAAGTGCTTTGAACTTAAATCTTGAAAATGGTTGACTCTTTCTCATAAGTTTCAAAACCCATTATCAAGTTCATTGCTTTCTTAATTATTTTATTCAATCTACCTTTTCGTTTAAAAAAACCCAAAAATATTTGTTTTTTTTAGTATTTGTGTTTCATGTTTCAAGCTCTTTGAAATAAAGCACTTTTCACCGATTCCATGTGGAGATAACCTTACTTGCCCATACTAGTTATAGGTAGTTAAGTATTTAATATTAACTTGTTTTTGATCCAACCACGACAACATGATCAATAGGTAAATCCGGATATCAAATACGTGGACACGTTTGGCAGCTTCTGATAATAAAGTTCTACCGACTTCTAACCGGTTTTAACAAAGTGAGAGTTAGACAAGCAAACTTAAAAATTACTAAAACACAATTTCTAATTATAAAAAATACTTACGTGAATTAACTAAAGGAAAAACTTCAAGATTAGGAAAGACAACTACCTAGACGAGGAATCCTATTGTTGATTCTAATATTCTTGGGCTACGGTTATCTTATTGGTGACTAGGTTTCAGAAATTACATCAATTCAAGAAGTATAAAGATATGCTAGGTCGTTTTTCAGTCTCACTATCAACAATTAATAAGTCTTAAATCAATGTGTGAAGCTTACTGGGATGTTGGTTAGTTCTCCTCTCGGTCTCACTAACCTAATTAAATATGCATGTGTTAGTTCTTCTCTTGGTCTCACTAACCTAATTAAATATGCATGCATGTGTTCTAGTAATTGATTATCTCTCGTGCAATCAAAGCCTAAAACCTAATAATCAAAACCAATCTATAATCCTTCACCTCTTGGTCTTAGAATTAGTCAAGATTCTGTTTTAAACCAATTATGCCTCTTATTCTTATGGTGCTCTACGTTTAGAAACAACTATAATCTATCAAAACACAAAGTAATGATTAATAACCTATGCTCTAACCAAAAAGCACAAAACTAATCAATCTAACATAAAAGGAATCAGATAAACACAATCAACCCAAAAACACAAAAACTATTTAACAACAATATCAATAATATCAAGCCTTTAACATGAATATTATCCAATCAAAACCAACTAAATCTTAAAACATATAAGATAATCTAATAATCATCACAAGTCTAGATAGTACCAAGATTTAGGTACTCATATCAAAGATGAACATGTATAATCTAGGTGGCGTTGCGGGTCGCATCTTGTTGTGGCGATGTAATCATTAATGCACTGGTAGGGCTGGTATTATGTGGGCGCATCATTGATGCGGCCCACATCCACTTGGTGATGCTGGGTGAGTCGTCTTCCAAACTCCTACTTTCTTGCTTTCTTTGATATTTCTGCTCGAGGATCACATGTTCATTTCACACACTTGTCGAGCATTATTTTTTACAATCTCATCATTCAAAGTACATGAATACCACCTTAAAATTTACTAGAAAATCTCTAAATTTGGGTATTTTCAATCTTAAAAACTTATGTATTTTAAAACACATCAATAATCTAGGGTTTCAAGAGATTTTATTGGTTTTTCTTATTTTAATTCGATAAGATTACACAAAATGGTCGTTCTATATATTTTAATTTATAATATATGGTTTAATATAATTTAAAAAATTGTATATGAAGGGGTATTTTAGTAATTATATATATATATATATTTAAAAAAAGTTAACAAAAGCTTGCCTTAACACCTAAACTCGTTACAAAATTGAAAGCACAAGCCCCAAACTTATTACTCGAAAAAGTTAGTAACTAAACATGTTTCTTTCGTCTAACCATAGGGATTTTCTATGTAATTAACTCTATAAAATATATTCAATAGTAGTGCCCCTGGCTTTCTCTAAAAAGTCTTGAAGTCTACATCAAATCACTATGCATCTTAAAGCACCATCCATAAATCTTCTCTAACTAAATTGTCATGGAATTCTTGCAAGTGAGTGAAAGACATAAATGAATTGAAATTTCGTACTTAAATACAAGTTAGATAGCTTCGAGTCTTTTGGTTGAGTGGAATTCCCATGACTTTCAAATGGAAGGTTATGAGTTGAAGTCTCGCTTGGGACAATTTGTTTCGGGTTAAATCAGGAGTTTTTTTAGTGGTGCGTTTTCTTTTGGATGAGAGAGCCAGGTCACCCCGTTATGGACGAGTGAGCCATGTCACCCCGTTATGTTCTTCGAGCAGAGTGGTGATCCATTTGCCAGGGTGATTCCACATGTTCGGGCCATTGCTGAAAAAGATACAAATTGATTTATATGCAAAACACAAATAATAATTGTCTTCAAAAATTAACATTTCAAAATGGATGGATGTACACCATTTATTCATGTTATCTTGACCCAACAAAAACCCTGGTTGGGGATTTTATAGGAACAAGCTACCCATGTTTGTAGAATATTACTTCTTGCCTTGTAGAAGCTATATGCATATACTTTTATAGAACCTTAGAGTCTGACATATGATAGATCAAAATAATTTTGATAAAAATGATATAAATCCTTAAGTGATAAATTAGCATTAAAATCATTTTAAGTTCTTTAAAAAGGAAGCAAATATGAGAAATATTTTTTGACTCTAGCCAAGCAATTATGGAGTTATCTAGGAGGCCTTGAAGAAAATGGAGATGACAATAAGGATCAAAAGAAAACATGTGCTTCATTGCCATGAAGGTAAATGATGTATATTTTCCAACGCTTCGCATTTTAGTAAAATCACTTTGCATGATGGTTAGGACAATTTGAAAATCAAATATGATAATTTATATGATTTAACTTTACATTAGAAATTCAAAAGGACACTTATGAGAAGATAGACTTTTAGAAAGAAAACTGAAACTAAGAAGTTTAAATTATTGTGATTCAACACTTGGAGTCAAAAACTGAGCCCAAGTCGAAGAACTAGTTGAGCCAAAAAACCAGCTGAGCCGCGGCCTGGTGGGTGAGTTTGTGTGTGAGCTGTGTCTGGGACCTACATGAGTCACAGCTTGAAGAGATGTGGGGGTGGGTTTTGATCTTGTCACGATTTGACACAAGGAAAGAAGTCTAAGTTGGTTTCAAAGATTCCAAAGAATCAAGAAGAGATAGAGGTTAAATATTTGTTTATTGTTTTAAGTACTATTCCAGTCGCTTTATAATTCCTTAGTTTTTGTATCTTATTAAGATTAGCTAATATTAATTCATGGTAGGGTTGGAAGTTTTGATTTGTGATTTCTTGAATTTCTTTTTAATAAAAAGAGTTGCACTAGTTCGTGCAACCATATTTGCCATGTTTGGTCTTCTGTGGCCGAAAGTCAGTTGCGCTTGCTTCAGCTCAAGTATTATTGCATCTTTGTTCGGGCCGGAAGTTAACTGCATCCTAGGTTTCCATTTGTAAGGTTTTAACATATATGAAATTTTATTTCTAGAAGTAGAAGATCATATTAAAATAAATGACAAGTCATAAGAGTTCTCAAGTTGTGATAAAGTATAAACAAAAAATTTCATGCTCAACAAAAAGTAATATCAGGTTTCTGACCAAATATAACGCAATTTCAAGGGCAAAGAAGAAATCTTAAAAATAAACAACCAAGGAAAAAGAAACATTTCTAGGAGGATGAACTTTTAAAAGTGCATGCTAGGAGAATATTAAACACCAAATTTTTTCTCGTCTTATGGTACGATGGTTTGAGCTTTAGATCTTATAGGTCTTAGGTTCAAACATGGTTGAAGTGAGTTTTTTTGCGGTTGTAGACTGGTAGATTTTTTTCTTGATGGTGTTTTTGTGAGTCAGACCTATAGTGTTAAAATCAGTATCGGCAGTTCACATCTCGGAAGACTCACGGGCGTATTGGGGTAGTTCCAAACATCGTTCAAAAAAACGTAATTGTATTTTAATAATCTCAACTTTTATTTATTGGCCATGATTAATCCCAATTCAGGAAATTTTTATACCATACTTTCAACTTCGAGCTTATTTTACTCCAACGATCACTTACTAATTAAGAGTTAACTTCATTCGCTTTTCGATGATGTGGACTGCTTATACGGTAAAAACACTAAGCAGAGAGTTAAAATCAAATATTAGGTCCGTCAATCTAAAACTTCTGTACCATAAACAATAGAGGTAGATTTCAGGTGACGACAGAGTCTGGACCTGAAAAACAGACTTGATGGAGGTTGGGTAGCAGTAGAGATGAAAAATGACTTGAAGTTAGCACCATTTCCTTAAAAAGAACTAACGGGTGTTAACTCTCAGTTAGTACACTACTAGAAAACTGCTTTTTTGTTAGGCAAATTTCCGACGCAAAATTTTGCGTTGAAATTAACGACACAATTGCCACACATATACTACAAAAACTGAAACCCTACATTTTCATCAAACTTTCGACAAGAAAGCGACAAAATTTTACAAACTAAAGATTTTGTCGCAGATGCGTAATAAATTTGCGAAACAATGTTAACCCAAGTGAATTAAATTCGAATTAATCAATGATTTTGTCGCAAATGAGTAGGAAAATAATATTAATAATAATATCATTGGTATTTTATGAAAATAACAAAACAAAAACACTAGAAATCATAAATTTCGTCGCAAATGCGTAACTGGATTTACTACCCATTTGCGACGCTATATATTATTTTATTGTTTTTATTATGTTTTTGTTATTTTTGTTCTTTATTTTCTCACACACACACACACACACACACACATATATATATATATATATATATATATTATCATTATTATTATTATTATTATTTTTTTTTATTTTTTTATTATTATTATTATTATTATTATTATTATTATTATTATTATTATTATTATTATTATTATTATTATTATAATGAAATGATATTACTAATAGTAACATTACGTATTAGTAGTACTAGTCGTATTAGTAAACGACAATAACATTGTGTCGAAATGTGTTACAGATTCCGACGCATTTACGACGATAGACCGCTAACCATACGAATATAAAATATATAGAGATACTAACATAAATGAAAATAACATTGCCTCGTTAATTTGTTACAGTTTCCGGTGCATTTATGAAAAAAAAAGGCTAAACATACTAAATACTAAGTAAATAATTATAGTAAACAATAATAATAATAATAATAATAATAATAATAATAATAATAATAATAATAATAATAAAAAGAGAATTAGTAAGTATATAGAGATATTAATATAAATGAAAATAACATTGTGTCGCAAATGTGTTACAGTTTCCGACGCATTTACGACAAATGACAGCTAAACATACGTATATAAAGTAAATAGAAATATTAATATAAATGTAAATAACATTGCGTCGCAAATGTGTTATAGTTTCCGATATATTTACGACAACAACGGCTAAAACATACTAAATATTAAATTAATAATTATAGTAAACAATAATAACAGCATAATAAAAAAGAGAGAGTTGGTAGTAGTAGTAGTAATAATAATAATAATAATAATAATAATAATAATAATAATAATAATAATAATAATAAAAGAGAATTAGTAAGTATATAGAGATATTAATATAAATGAAAATAACATTGCGTCGCAAATGTTTTACAGTTTCTGATGTATTTATGACAAAAGACAGCTAAACATACGAATATAAAGTATATAGAAATATTAATATAAATGTAAATAACATTGCGTCGCAAAAGTGTTACAGTTTCCGACACATTTACGACAAAAACGGCTAAACATACTAAATCTTAAGTTAATAATTATAGTAAACAATAATAATAGCATAACAAAAAGAGAGAGTTGGTAATAATAATAATAATAATAATAATAATAATAATAATAATAATAATAATAATAATAATAATATAATAATAATAATTATTATTATTATTATTATTATTATTATTATTATTATTATTATTATTATTATTATTAAACTCACAAAGCAGGACCTTATGGGATAAAGAGCAAAAACCCAGCTGAATTAGAAAAATTTAATACAAAAAAAAAAATCTGAGCAGGGACTAAAATCCGAGAGATAAGGTTGGTTGTTATAGGTGATTTTACTCAGCCATTTCCAGGGGGCTAGTATGTGACCAGTAATGGACAGACCCTTAAAACGCCACGACGCTCTCTTGGCTTATGGGCAAAACGGGTCCCCACGCGGTCGGCCGCCCACACTAACACCCTGGATATGCACGAAACCTTATCCCCACACTTACCTTCGGGTCTAATTCCTGCATCAGAATTATTATAAAACCTTTTTTTTATTTATTTATTTTTTCATCATAACAGCCTGTTTAACATGGTGAATGTTTTAACACTTAAGTGTTTAGCCTCTTATTGAGGCGACGATCATATATATATATATATGAGAGAGAGAGAATTTACCAGAATTATAGAAGGAGAGATGAACACTTGAAAGCTTTTATACTTCTATTATTATGCAGAATATTTTTACAAGAGAGAGTGGGAGAGTGTGTATTGTTCGGTGTGTCTCACTTCTAACGAAGGACCCTTTATATAGGAGTTCTCACACCGCACCTAAATGCGAATATTCGCATAATGCGTATCACGCGTTTATCAGTACAATAATTAAAGTAAAAGTAAAGTTACAATAATTAAAGTAGTTGCAATAATGCAGCTTCTCGACAAATTTTGTCGGACGAATCTCGTGCTTTTTGAATTATTGGCACACCTTTTCTTTATGTGGGGCCTATTGTGACTGTTGCCTTTTTGACTTTCCAGCATTTGCCGGGACGAACTCTTCATTCAGTTCTTTCATCATTTTCGCATATGCTTCGTCATCAAGGATATCATCCTCTGGATCTTGAGCATCCTGTTGAAGATCTTGATCTTGGTCTTCATCCCCAATTTGGGAAGATTCTGATACAGACATGTTTGAAGGAGATTTCACCTTCTTGAAGTTTTTAGCTATATCTTTTTTAACTTCTTCAAGATAATAATCCATTAATTCTTCTTCACTGATAGCATCAGATCCTTTTATCATTTTAATCTTTTTAATAATGTGTTGGAATGGGCTAGGAGCTTCCCTTTGTTGCAGGTTTTCTGTTGTCTCTTATAAGATTCTATTGTTTGCTGGATATGATCCAATGTGTCCTGGCATTTAATCTTGCCATCTTTTTTGTCCATCATTTTTCTCCAGAATTTTGTCCTGTATGTTCTCTTTAAGCAGAACATATTTTCCTGGGTATAATCAGTTTCTGGAATCCACTTCCATATCCAAGGAATGCTGAATTGGATAAAGAAATGAAGCGAGGCAATTCCCTCGATGAAGTTATTATTGTGCTGAGCCTCAATGATAGTAGGAGATAACTCCACCCATTGGGTATAAAAGGATTTTAATTTTTTGGATTCTCTTGTAAAAATGTCAGGAGTGGTGCCATATGATTGCCACCATTTGTAAAACCAAATCGGAATGTCCGATTCATATGTTTTTGAACAAATCTTTATAAACCAAGAATGTTTATAATTCTGGTTTTCGAATAAAAAAGTTTTATGGAAAGCATTTATATAGTCCCAGTAGTTATATCTTAAAGGGACTTTGGTTTCAGGATGGAGAACTTCTCTATCCTTTAATGGAGATATTCCCTAGTTTTCAACAGATATAATCTGTTTGATTATGATTTTGCTAAAACTTATTAGTTTGTTACTCCCACTATAATGGGTAATTTCGCAAAATTCATTTTTGAGGATTTCCTCATAATATGTCCGTGACTTATAAGTCTCGGTGGGATAGTATCCCTGATCAAAATATCTTTTAATGATGAACCAAGGTTGGTCATCCCATCTTTTATCTTTTTGATCAAGGAGTATAACATCCTTATTTGGATTATGAATCCAATTTTCATCTTCACTATCATTGACAGTGATTTCAGCATATGATGCTTGTTTTTCAGGGTTATGTCCCTGTTAAGCAGCTTTATAAGCCAAAAACTCTTTATAGAGTTGATCATCAGACTTATTAGTCGATGCTGAAGATGATGCGTATGACGCATTATCATAAGCTATAAGCTTCTTATTCCCCATTTGATGGAGAACTCTTCCAGCTCCCCTTCCTCTATTAGAGGAGGTTCTTCCACGTCCTCTGCCTATCATGGCTGAAAACATTAAGCACAAGAAATTATTATTTCTTTGTGTTCTAGATTCTCCAATTGAAGATCTAAAGACCAAAGTTTATATTTAATTTGGTTAAGAGCATGGCTCTTTGCTTTTTCTGATAAAGTAGGATCACTGATTATTTCCAAGACCCTTATGTTAATCACATGATATTGATGTAAAATTTCATCCCGTCTTGCTATAAAGCTAGACTTGATTATCTTCTTATAAATTTCTTTCATTTAAATATTCCCTTGTAAGAAAATCAGGAAGACTGTTATCAGTTTCTTTTTTATAAATAATTTCAAAATCAAATGGAGCTAGATGAGCTTGCCATCGAGCAAACATCTGCTTAGAAACATCATGTTTAAAATCTTTGCTAAACATATATTTAGCAGCTTGACAATCTGTCTTGATAATAAACTTTTGATTATATAAGTCATCTTGGAATTTTAAAACACACTTTACTATTGCTAGAATTTCTTTAGCAACAGTAGCATAATTCTTTTGACTATTGTTCCATTTTCCTGAATGGAATCGAACAAGATATTCTTGTTTATTATTCGGAGAAATTTGTTTTAGAATACCTCCATATCCAATATCTGAGGCATCTGTTTCAATTATCTTTTCCCAATCTGGGTTTGCAATCATCAAACAAGGGAGGTTATTTACCTTTTGTTTAATTCTTTGTACAGCCTTAGTATGGTCTATTGACCATGGCTTTGGATTTTTCTTCAGTCTATCATATAACAGACTGGTATCTTCTGCTAAATTTTTATAATAAGGAAGAATATAATTCAAACTTCCAAGAAATCTTTGTAATTGAGTTTTATCCATGATTTCATCCGGAAATTTGGATGCAAACTCAATACTTCTATTGATTGGTATTATATTTCCTTCTGTCAATATTATGACCCAAAAATTATATCTTTGTTTGGCAAATCATTATTTTTGGTCTGGATATTACTAAACCATTTTTCATAATTATATTTTTGAAAATTTCTAAATGTTTGAAATGAGTTTCAATATCCTTTGAGAATACCAGGATATCATCTATATAAACAATTATGAATTCACTATAAGGAATAAAAATATCATTCATAATATTTTAAAATTCTGATGAGGCATTTTTTAGGCCAAATGGCATTACATTCCATTCGTAGTGCCCAATAGGTACGGTAAAAGCAGTTTTGTACCTATCTTGTTCATCAATTTGAATCTGCCAATAGCCTGATTTTAAATCAAACTTTAAGAATATATTGGCTTTGTATAATTTATTTAATAAATCTCTTTTATTAGGTATAGGATACCTAATCCATTTTAAAACCTTATTAAGCGGTTTAAAATTTATCACCAATCTTGGTGTTCCTCTTTCCTGCTCTGAATGTTTATTAACATAAAAAGCAGTACAAGACCATGGAGATTTAGAATTTCTAATTAGATTCTTATCAAGAATAGATTTTATCTCTTTTTTACATAATTCCATATATTCCGAATTCATTTGACAGGACGTGCCTTAGTCAGAATTTGACTTTCTTTAAAATCTTCTTCATAGGGAAGAGAAACAATATGTTTCTTTCTATCCCAGAAAGCATTGGGATGATCATTACATATTTGTAAACTAAATTGATGTTCAATTAATTTAATTTTTTCTTGTAGTTTGGGTTTTTTCAAACTCTCTTTAATCGTTAGAGAAAATATTTCTTTTTGTAAGAATTCTATCTGATTTATTTTTGCTTTTAACAAATCTTGTTTTATATTATTTAAAGATCTTGTAATTGGATTTGTAATAAATTGAAAAGTGATTTCTTTTCCTTGATAGACTCCAGTTATTCCGGTTCTATCCACTTTTATTAAAGGAAAGATTTTATCAAAAAATGGAGTACCAAGTATAACCTGGTTTGATAAATCTTTTACTAATACAAAGCTTGTATTGATGCATATATTATCTTTACAGATATACGCTTTAGGTATTTTATAATTTACCTCAAGTTTTCCTTTCCCAGCATGGCTGAGACCATGGTTAGTCCTATGATAGTATTTTATCGGGACTAAACCTTCTTGAATGCAATTTAAATCTGCACCACTATCAAATAGTGCAATAACTTCTATAAAGAAATCTTCTCCTATGAGGAGTTTTATTTTCCCATACCATTTTTGAGAAGTTACTATTTCCATTATATTCTGCAAATACGATTCTTGTTCTTCTTTATTAGGGAGAACTACAGATGATTTTTCTAGACATATAATTCTTTGTTCTAGATTTGTATTACTTCTTTGTGATTGTTTTATTTCTGTTTTTAAATTATCAATTTCGTATTTTAATTCTTTTATATCAAAAGGGTTTTTATAAATATTTCTCTTGTTTAACTGATTTTTTAATTCAGTTAAGGTGAATGGTTTTGAATCATTCTGTGAGCTAGATGACTCACCTTCTTCATGATTTCTCATGTATGAAGAAATTATTTTTTCTTTTGTATCAGGGTCTTTTATAACTTTTAATAAATCCACTATTTTACTTGTTAAAACATTTAATTCCATATTTTGGAATTGTGAAATTATTTGATAAAGATTTCCTTCTTCAATTTCAGAAGGACAACAGTTTTTATTACAATAATTTTCTTCTTCAGAAGAGTTAGAAAATTCTTCTAAAATATTTAAATCTTCATTTGAAGATGATTGGGGTTGAGCATCAGATTCAAAATCTGAATCTAATAATATCTCTGAGATTTTATTTTTTAAATCTTCATCTTCTAGCTTATTAAGCTTTTTTCTAACCTAGCAAGTTTTTGCTGTATGACCATATTTTTTACATTTCTTGCATATTAGCTTAGGTATATCCTGGAATTTATTATTCCTATCTTTTTTGAAGTATTTTTTATTTTTATCTATTCTTTTTCTTTTCTTTTTCAAATCCTTATAAGGACTCGATTGTTTCCTAACTTTCTTAGGCTTAGAAGAAGATACTAATTTCTTATCTTCCATTGCAAATTGATCACAAAATTGACCTAACTGCCTCTTTTCATTTAAAGAGTGTTTCTTAATTTTTGATTCAACTTAATTTCATTACACAGGTTTAATCCTTCCTGTGTATACAGGTTCCTATTAGCTTCCCGTATGTATAATCATCATAATTTATTTTCCCTTCTTTTCGTAAGTTATTTCTTACTCTTTCTGCAAAAAGGTGAGGAAGACCATCTATAAACTTAGACTTCCAATGCGAGCTATTAGACTCTGGGAGTTTCATTACTCTACTCAAAAACGTATCCTTATACCATCTAAAAGATGTAAGGGTTCTACACTTAAGATTTTGTAAAAGAGTTCTGATATTTTTAGAATTATCAGACCATCTGCCATCTGCCTGTAAAGTGTTCTATAATATTGACTATTAAAGTGTATACTGAAATATTATTATTATTATTATTATTATTATTATTATTATTATTATTATTATTATTATTATTATTATTATTATCATTATTATTATTATTATCATTATTATTATTATTATCATTATTATTATTATTATTATTATTATTATTATTATTATTATTATTATTATTATTATTATTATTATTATTATTAAAGAGAGTTGGTAATAATTATTATGTTTTTTATCATAATATTATTCTTATCATATTAATATTGTCATTTTTATAATTATGAGTGATTGCGTCGCAAATGTGTTATAATAAGCTACACGCTTTTGACGAAACTTACAGTTTGGTTAGAAATGTGTAGTAGAATGTTTCGTATTTCCTTTACAATTATCTTGTGTCGCAAAGGTGTCGCAATAAGTGACACATTTATGACAAAACAGTCAGCTTGGTCACAAATGTGTAGCAAATTGTTTCATATTTCCTACACATTTCTAATATTAATATATACCATTTTTTGTATTTTTGAGAGTTAAATGTAGTATTTTTTCCCCTTCCTTCATATAACTTTACTACACACTAACTATGTTTATTTCACAAATTTACACGTATTTTTCCCCTTTCGTCATTGTTTTAAAATACGTATTTTGACATTGTGTAGCAAATTCGTCGTTGTTTTAAAATACGTATTTTCATTGTGCGTAACTAAAGCGTTGTTGTTTTAATATACGTATTTATATTAATATTGTGTAGCAAATTCGTCACAATTCAATAATTAGTTCAGAATGATTAAATTAAGGTAATTAGGATGATGCATGGGATATGTACAGCAAGTTCCTATGCTTAGTTTTTGTCGCAAATATGTCGTATATTGCGTCGCCAGTGTGTCGTAAACTATTTGCCACTAGCATTTTTCAGACAAATGTTTTTGTCGAAAATGCGTAACAAATTTTGTTTTCCTATGCATTTGTGACGGAAAAACGTGTAGCAAATTTCTTTTTTTCTAGTAGTAGGGTTCGTTGAAGAAAATAATCTCAAAGTTAGGGGTGTCCGTACATATTTTCTGAGTTAGTATTAATCTTGACCAATAAATTAAAGTTAGATTTATTAAAATCATATAATCCTTCAAAAAGAAGAATTTTATACAAACTTGTAGCTTTGTTCATAAAAAAATTATAACTCTGATGGTTTTTAAAGATATATAAAACATCTTATCGTACAAGAAGTTATATAAAAATCATTCAAATTATAAAACTGTAAATATACTAATGCGGAACAAATTAGAATATTCAACGTAAGATATTCGACAAAAAAAAAAAAAAAAAAAAAAAAAAAAAAAAAGATTCATGTTAAAGTATTTGTCAACAAACAAAAGAAATTAAGTCCTATACTTTTATTTCTCTCTCTCCAAAGTGATCTAACCTCTCTCTTGACTTTACGTAAAGTAAGAATTGAATTATGCACTGGTGATATCTTTTTTCCTTTCAAATGAGACTCGCTCTCACTTATAAATATAGATGTCCCCCTATGAAAAAGACTACTCTATTGTTGAGAATGACACGAATGTACAAACTTATATGATACGTTGAGCACGCGAGTCCGGTCAATCGTGATTC
Organism: Flaveria robusta; assembly: GCA_025506415.1. NCBI lineage: Eukaryota > Viridiplantae > Streptophyta > Magnoliopsida > Asterales > Asteraceae > Flaveria > Flaveria robusta. The sequence goes on from CM046469.1 coordinate 43,529,750, forward strand.
ATACGCTTGTATTTATAGATAACTCTAAATGGTCGGGCTGATGGGGTAAGAACCATAAAATAAATAAATAAATACACATTCAAATTACACATAAATCACACAGAAAATTTCTGTTTACGCGATTAACTTCTTTTAACAAAGGCAAATTATTATAGTGAACGAGATATTACTTTGATATACAATAATATTGCCACTAGATTTCCAAATTGTTCAAAACCATAAACTAAATACTTAAAAAAAATAAACACCTAAACCAACTTAAGGGTTGTTTACCAACTTTTGAATGGATAAGTGTTAAACTATTAAAAGATCTAAACCATTAAGTACTGAACCAGAGGTCTGAATTATTAATAGCTGGTGTATTGCTTAACTATTTAAAGGCAAAACTCTCACCAATTCAGATAAGAGTTTTTAACCATTCAAACTCAGTATAATACGTAACCATTCAGAGACAAAAGTGTTTAACTATTTATAAATCTTCTCCACAAACAAACACTTTTAACCATTAAGTGCTAAACCATTCAGACATCTAAACCATTAAGTGTCTGAAACAAACAGCCTCTTAGTTACACGAATGGAGGAAGTACACTCCACATTGCATGTAAACTTCTACAAATGAAATTTTCTTAGGATTTTGCGAACCTAATATTTTATATAAATTTTAAAATATTTTGGTTTTTCAAAAAAATTTAATGTTTTGGAAAATTTTGTTATGCTATAAAAATTTATTTCTCTAAAAATAACATTAATTAAAAATTTTTAATTTATTAAAAAGCTATTTTTAATCTAAACAAATTTAAATAATATTATCAGTAATTAATATAATTATTTAATAATAAAAAGAAAATGTAAAATTTTAGAAATAAATAATATAATGATGTCACGTGTCCATGGATTTTTTAGAACTCATATTTATTGTAAAAACCCAAAAACATTTATCCAATAGTTGGATAACAATGAATAGATGAGAACTAATCATCATTTTTCTAATAAAGAGAGAATATAGTCATTTTAACATTCTTCTATTTTCATATGCAATATAACGGTGACAAGTGTCACCACCACATAATTAGTCATTTTACTTTTTAAAAAATAAAAAGTTTCTTTTATTATTTTTTCTAAACTTTTTACAATATGTTATTTTATATATAAATTGCACCATCAAACTTATCGTATTTGTTTTATTTAATTTCATTAGTCTTGGGAAGAAATTTGGAGTTCAATTTTTACACCGGTGTAAGTAGCATTTACGTTGTTGTAGTGTGGTCTTCATGTAATCACTATGTCTACATCAGTGTAATCTTCCGATTCTAGACCTGTATAATTTTCTCAAGTTTCATAGTGCAACAAAATGTAACACCTCTTATATCATTGTCTACAACCAATCGTAAATTGAAAGTTCACGTGCAGGTATATAAAACAATCACATAGTCAACAATTAATGTGTAAACAATAAGTTCATTTTCACCTATAAATTGGTTTGAAAAACAATTACTTTAGTGTTTACACTAATGTGACATAATGTTTAAAGTAATGTAACATCCAGTTGTACTAATAAAACATAGCTAAAATATGCAAGACGTAGAACAAGAGGATTACATTATTATAAACGTGGTGATTACATTAGTGTAAGGCCACGCTACAACAATGTAAGTGCTACTTACACCGGTGTAAAAACTAAACTTTGAAATTTTTTTCTCAAGACTATAATGAAACTAAAGAGAAAAATACAACGAGTTTTATGGAGAAATTTTTATTAAAAAAACATATTATATAAGAAAGTTATAAAGGTTTAAAAATAACTAGGGCAACTATTATTTATAAAGAGTAATAGATAGTTATGTGGTGTGACATTAAATTTGAAAGTAAGAGGTGTTAAAATGAATATGTTACCGGATTGAATGTACACCACTAATTTCAATAAACATAAGATAAATAACCAATCATGTAGAGTTAATGGATTCTCATGATTTTAAAGGGTTCTCATTTGATCAAAATCATATATACGTAGGAAGAGTATCCCTTGAGAATTAGTCTTAAATTGAGAACTTTAGAATTCTTTTTATTTTTTTCTTAAACGTCTATAACTTTTTCATATATTATTATTTTAATAAAAAAATTACAACATACAATCAAGAATTGTTTTATCTTTAATTTAAGTATAATATTCCTATAATAAAAAAACAAAAAACTAATGTGTCGAACTAATTCTATACTACATATATGTAGTGAATAAAATTGAATGTAGTAAATAATTTTATATTTCGTAAAAATATTCAATATTGTTTGTAATCACAAATTAAATTCAAATAGAAAGCAATCCACTAAATTGTGATCATTTCATCATCATTACCTTGAATGCATCAAAGTGATTATGTTGCAACGCTCTTAGACAGTGCATAATTCTCCCAAACATCACAAAATCTTCCGCAACTCATGCATCATAACCAATCTATTTTTGTGAACTTCAAAAACCGAAAGTGCAAATAATGTAGTACTTTGAATGTGTTTAGTGATTTATTATGTTTGATTTTTATTTTTTATTCAGCATATGATATTAGTACTACATATATATAGTATGATATGTTGCATGTCACACCCTTGCTTATAGAATAAACATGTGGATGTAATAGACGAGATAGTCATAACACATAGATTGATAATAGAGATGTAATAAATGATATCAAGTCAACGGGCAACAACATCAACCGACACAAATGGGGACTTGTGTTACGCTTTGTCACTTTTACGACAAACATAGCCAAATAGTTAAAACATATTTACATCTCACAACCCCGAACAAAACTAGGGTAAACATGCCCAAAAGTAAACAAACGTAAATAGAAGTTAAACAAACATGTAATGTCTAAAGCATAAGGAATCATCTATTTATGAAAAACTTCCTTACCGGTCTCACTAAGGCACTTGCATCCAATATCATCAAACATTGTTGTTACCTGAAAATAAATAAACCAAATGTTGGGGTGTCAAACCAATAGTACTACCAATATCTTTCCGTCGGCTCCAAACGGAGTTACATAGTTGTGAAATACAACCACACTAAAAGCTCATGCACATACGAGGTTTCCACTTATAAACAATCCACATAATAGTACAAAAATGTATCAAAATAAACATAGCATAAAAGGGTTTTGAACATCTTTCCCCCCCCTTAAATTTGAATTCAGTTAAAGAAAAACGGGGCCGCAAAACTCACCTTAGATGAATACGTGCAATATAGAAACGATAAGCCTTTAATAACACGCAGAGATAAAAGCAAGTCTCAAACACCCAACAATGAATAATAAAAAGCGTGTTTTATACATTGTTATAATATTTCCATTTTGACTAACGTTGGTTTGGTTATCGCGCGACTCACACTGGATCCAAAATATAAATAAAGTTACCTATAAATTATATCTATATATACACCCTCATGCTCATACTGTACCCACACACATAAACCCGTGTACATACGCATATATACTCAATAGTATACATATGAACACCACATACACCCACATACTTATATATCGTATACATACTTATATATACTCACATAATATACATATGAACACACCATAAACCCATATATATAACACCCATACATACATTCATCATATGCATATACATAATTGCATTACAGACACATACCCACAGTTTCATACACATACACACACACCATGATCGCATATAGCACTTTACCCATAGTTTCATACACACACACACACCATGATCGCATACAACACTTTAAGGTTGATCGAGGCTTAGTTAAGGGTTGGATGATGTGATGCATATGTGAAGAAAAGAGAGTTAAAAGATTGGGTTATGGAAAGATGGACTCCCTCACCCTAATAACAAGTACCTAATCCACCCTTGTTGTCAATTTGAAGCATTGTACTATTTACAAGCACACACATATACTTTTTTTAGTGTTCTGTTTATTTAGATACCTACAATGTTTATTAAACACTCTTTCACTCTATATTTCTTTATATGTAGAGATAGAGAGAAAAAGTTTGTTGCAATAATCAATGGATGTCCTGGTAACAAATCGTTTTTGTAATTATTCTATTTTTTTTTTTACTATTTCAATATTATAATTAATTTTAGACATGTGTAGTTTCTCTTATAACTTTTAAGATATAAAGTTTTTGTATATTTTGAGTATACCATTGCAACGAGAATATTTTTATCTACATTATAGTTTAAGTTTTATACAAAACCAAGTTTGGTCAAAAATAATAGTTTTTTTTGTCATTGTCACGTGCTTATATTTATGTACGTTTGGAACGAGGTTATTTTTATCTGTATTTTAATTTAAATTGTATTCAAACCGAGTTGTTTCCAACATATAGTTTATTTAATACCAAGATCGGCCAAATCTAATATATTCTTTTTATCTATGTTTCAGTTTAAATTGATTTGAAAAAGAGTCCGGTTGAATATAATGTCTTTTTAGTATAATTGTCACATGGTTATTTTTATATATGTATTGATATACATTTTATTTACCACTAAACCCGGACAATATAATATCTTATTATAATTCAATCTGGTGTTCTTTAAAAAAAATCATTTTTGTAACTACATAATTATTGTTGGGACGTGTTTATTTTCATCCACATTTTGTTATAAATTTTATTCAAGTATGGGTACGGAACACACGCATGTAACCACTAGGTAACGTTGTAAAGTTGACAGAATGTACAATGCTTATTTTTTTTTATCTTGACTTCCATAACAAGCATCAGCGGAATCAAGGAGTCTAGAGCCCTTTCACGCAGTCAAATGTCATTAATATGGTTTATAACTTATTCTTTTATTTTCATTTGTTCATTCTAAATTAGAGACATAGGGAACTTTAGATGAGACACAAGATTGAAAGCTCAAATGATAGGAAAGTGACAACATCAACTTGAGTAAGCCTTTGTAAGGATCTCCAAATACAATATAGATCAATCTTGTGAGGAGAATGCGGAATGTAATCGCTCATGATACTATAATAGAAATATATGAAGAATATTCAAGCAACAAATGTAAATAAACTTCAAATTATATTGCTCTTTTATTCAAAGGATTACAAAGTTTGCACAAAATCAGAAAATCTCTATCTTAATTATAAACATTACAAAAGCAAACTATTTATAGTAAACACAAAAGGTCTCGCGCGAGAACTAACTTCTCACGCGGATCAAAAGTTCTCGCGTGACTTTTTCTTGATCTTTAAAGTCTTCATTTGATTTCCCGAGCCTCTAGGTTTAATCCCTACATATCCCCCTAGGCTCGGTGAATCAATTCTTCAAAAGTCCACGTCTGCAACTTTGTAATTACCCTCATAAGCATAGATATTATTCTCCAGGGCCTTTAGCAACCAACCAAACTATGCTGCTAGAAAACGAACAGATTCATCAACTGCCATAGGACATGCCTGCAATCTTATCAAATCTTCTTTTCCAAACTTTAGCAATCTTTATCCACACAATGAATCACAGCATGCCCAGTTTCTTTCTCACAACTCCACCACATAAGCTTAAACAAGTTGTTAATTTGTACTTGAGCATGAATAGGAATCTTCCTTGCATATCTGGGATGCTTTTAAACTCATATTTTTATCAGCTTGTTTGTGTTTGGTTCTATACGAGTCTCATCCTCAATGACTTTGGATTTAGCAGTCTTTGAAGTTGGATTTACTCTGTCTCCATATCATGTTTCTAATCCAATTAGCCTTCCTATAATTTCTTGAATTTAAGAACGGAACACGTCCCATACTTACAAGTCAGAAGCTCTAAGTGTATGGAAGTCATGCTCGTCTTGATAGTACTTTATCGCTCCAGCTCGTCTCTTTATGACATACATCTTTTTCTTGAACATCATACGCCCAACTAATGATCGGCTCTGAATTTTCGTACCTTGTGAAAGGTTTGGAATGTCTAAGCGTATGTATATAGGCCGGCGGCGGTGGTGCATCAACTGTAATATTCCCGACCTGACGTACTGTTTGTTGTCCTATAAGATCATTAGTCTAGTCAGTTGTTTAATTAGCACCTCCCTTTTTTCATTACTAATCAAATATCCTTCACTATTTGACTAAAAATGGAGTGAAACGATCTTGTTTTGTTCCTAAATCACTGTAAAGCAAAAAGGAAAGCCTACCGGGGAACGTTTTCGTCGCCGTTAAATCCGAGAGAGAAATCTCTAAAGCCGCTATGGTCTGGGCTCTCAATGAAAGGATTTAGTAATGATGCCATGCATCACCATTGAGTGTTGTCACAATCTCTCCTTCTTCAATCAAAATGTTTGAGAATAAGTTCTTTAGACTATTCCCGAACATATCTGTATAAACTACACTCTCTTCCAAATCATCAAAAGGATCAAAATCTTCTTCAGTTCTGAATTTGTTGTTGGAAAGTGTAGACATTGGTAGAACCTGACAAACCAAAAGGACTAGCAGTTGAACCCATATCATCACCCTGATCATCATCATCATCTCCTTTCTTCTTTCCCTTATCATCTTTACCTTCATCACCACCATCATTTTCATCATCATCATCATCATCATCATCATCATCATCTTCATCTTCATCTTCATCTTCATCTTCATATTCATCTTTTTCATCAGAATAATCAAAGTCAAGTCTATCAAGATCATCATCTTCTCCATTTTCTCTTGGAATAATGGCATGTGCAGGCTCCATAAATGCCTTGCCAACAGGACGAACTACTAGTTGATCTTTAGTAACCTTAGTTTGAGCTGTGATAGTTGGTTCTTGATCAACATCATCTTCATCTTCTTTGCTACTTTTTTAGGAACAACATGATCTATATTAAGGTCAGAAACGACATCAACAGCAACTGCAGGTCAACATCATCATTAGGACCAGCAGATTGTCATCCGCTAGACTCTCTAACATCTATAGTTCATTGCTGTGTGAATGTGAAAGGAACTCTAGAAGTGAGGTCTCGGATGTTATTCTCCAGAATTTGATCATAGCTGAATAGGAATTGTTGCTAATGTTCCAGATTATTTATTCTCTCATCCTTGTCTTGATTTAAAGCATGTAAATCATAAATCAGTTGGGTCTTCTCCAACATCTCTATTTCAAGATTCTGTACTCTTTGTTCAAGTATAACTGGAGTTGGTGAGCTCAAAGAAGTACCAGTTTGCTTATGCTCAGGAGGAGTGTTAATAAAATCATCCATACCAAAATTATCATTATCGCCTTAACTCCTCGAAGGAGTACGTAAAATATCATCTGAAGTGGGCATTACAATGATGTTTTAGTAGTTGATTCTGTAATAATCAATGGAGTATCCATAGGAATAGCCTCACTAACAGTAACAGAAGGCTCCGACACTAGTATCTTCTTGCTTGGTGACATAGTGGTCATCGGGGTCCTTGGTATTCTGATCACAACACCACGACCTCTTCCCCTCTCACATGTTCTTAAGTGAGAATCAACTTCTTTCTCATCATCTTCTTTCTTTGTTTGGTAGCAGGTGATTCTTTAGGTACAAATTAGTATCTACATCCTTGTAGCGCACTTCATCTGTGTAACTAGCACTCTAGGTCACTCCTGTAGTACATATGGAACTCGTCCAATACGATCACTATCAGTTTCGCTCTCACTATCATCAAATCAAGAATCAATCTTTTCATCAATAGATCTTTTAGCCGAGTGAGATGAACAAATGGAGCATCATCAGGAGTTCTAGAAGATGTACTAACAGGTTTAGTAGGCTGAGTTTCAGATGTAGCTTGCTACTATGTTTGTTGCTGATTAGGCTGAAAAGCATCCAAAAATTGGCCAAGTTTGGCAAAGTGATCACCCTTCCATGCATTTTCTCGTGTCCCAATAGATATGTAAAATATATTTCTTCATCATCATAATAACATAGGTGGAAGAATCAGATACAGCTAACTCAGGATGAGTAGCGTTCATGATCATCTAGATAATCCTGGGATACATGATAACCTTCTTTTTGGCAGTAACAATGACATTCTTCTGCATCTTAGCAAAAATGGCCTTGGGTAAGCTGTAAGGTAGGTCATCGACTAGTGAAACCAACAGTTATCCGAATATAGCACTTAGGTTGTCTAATCCTACCACCTACCTTTAGGTTTCTTAGATAGTGAGCAACCACATGGAACAAATAACTCCGAAAAGGAGATAAATGTTTCTTCTCCGATGATGGATATCTGTGATCATACCCCACGCTCTGTAAACAATATCGTGCAACATCATCATCTACCTTCATAGGAGCATTAGGCTGATCTTCCAACAATAAAACACTATTAGTCATCTCTACAGTAATAATAATCTTCTTGCCTTTCACCGTAGCAAAAATACACGGTTCTCCTTGAGTATCTCTCTCATTGGCTGCAGATAGCCAAAACTGATTAAGAACGTCAGTATAAATAGTCGGGTTGGCTGTATAGCATGAAATATGCGTGAAGTCTTTAGCTTGTCTATAAGAGATCTGAACAACGTCTTATCATCTGGTATATCACCAAGATAAGCCGCAACGTTATGGTTTTTGTTAAAAACCATTTGTCTCGACATCTGACATCAAAATGAACAAACATTGATCAGTATCAGTACATCAAAGTTAAAAATTTCAGACTTAGAAAAATTTCAAAACTTTAAAAAATGGAACTTTTTGCGCGCAACAAGTTCCTTTTCGCACAAATAGATTTTGACCGAAAGTCAACTATTCGTGCGAATGGTTAGAGATTCGAATGCGAGAAGTTTCATGCGATTTTGAAAGTTTTCGCGTATGTTCATGAACTTTATAACTTTTCACACGCGATAATTTTAAATTTTCAGATTTCAATTCAAGTCTTTTCAGAGTGTTTTAACTATTAAAACATGTTTGTTTTGTGTCGATTAGGTTTGTATCATTGTTTAACATAATTAATTTTATTCAATTTCAAGTGATTTTGTCCATTAAGTTCGGTTATGCATCAAACACACATTAATCCAATCAATAATCATCAATTTACTTTAACAAACTCTTAGAACCTATAGGCGACCACAATGATTAGTGTATCACGAGAATCTAATCAAAACTTAGACAAATTTTGGAGAATGAAAAATCAGTTGTGCGATGCAAATGGTCAACTATTCGCACAACTGTTCTTTTTATAGCTTTCTTACTTCTTGCACGAGAAGTCAGACTTTTCGCATGGGATGACCATTTTGCAAGAAATTAACTTTTCGCACGCGAGAAGTTTGATTTTCTATTGAGTTTTTCAAAATTTTTCAAAAATTTTCTTCAATTTTATTTGATTATTCTTTAATTGATTAATTTTGACTTATATGTTTAACCAAGTGATCAATTTTCACCGGATTAATTCATTTTCATTTATGAATCAAAATAGACAAACAAATCCTTTTAATTTCTACAAATCTTATCAAAATTTAACAAATTTAACTAAATATAACTTAAAACTTAAAATTTTTCTAAATTTTTTGTTGTAGAATCATATTTCTTAAGAAATTGATTATTTACATATTCACGCAATAATCACAACATATCCTTTATGAGTTTAATTATCAATATAAATTCGTACTTCAAAATTTATAAAAAACATATAAATTATGATTTTATCATGTTTTTCATAATTTTATGATATCAGAGAATTACACACTCACAAAATTTATATAACAGTTATCCATACTTTAAAACTTTTAAGATATTCAAGGCACCAGAATTTGACTTAAACCTTTCATTTCTGATTACTGGCATCATAAGCATATATTTTCTTATTATATCTAGAGCATAACTAGCTTGAGAAACGTTTCTGAACACATAATATTAACAAGTTTTAGGACTTATTAACTACTATCCGGACTTATGTTTTTGCCCTCACAAGATTTTTAGGATTTATATGCCAATTCGGAATTACATGCCCCATCTTTTGATGTTATCTCTTGTGTCAGAATATATTCTCAAAATTGAAAAAATATTTAGCATATAGTATGCATGTCTTTGACATATATATTATTTTATGCACATTGACATCTTTTATTCCTAATGGTCTTTTGGCTTCTTTTTGTTTTTTTTTAACAATTTTCTTCTTTTGACTTTTTTTACTTTTCTCTTTTTGTCTTTTCCATATTGTATAAGTATGTATGTATATATATATATATACATATATATATATTAGGTCAGGTTCTTTTCAAATCTCACTTTTAAACGAGAACTCACAGAATTAATATAAACCATTGATTGTTTTGATCAATTGTTATGATTAAACAATATTAAAAATATAAACTAGTAGACCATTTAATGAGTTTAAATTAAACAAAAGGGTATAATATTAATTCATTATATTTTTTCTCTCTCCAATTAGACATAAAAGAATAACAATTAATGTAATTAAATTATAAACAACCAATGGATAGGATAAGTTCTCGCAGTTCTCACGATCTTTAGAAGTCCTGAAAAAATCCTGACCCTATATATATTTTATGACAATCACTTGATCAGAAAATGACTAGCTTGAGTATGACAAAATTTTATCTATCAAATTGTTTTAGTATGAAGTTAGTGTTACCATAAACTTGTGAAATATTATCCTCTTCAGTTATGATTGATTTACATTAAATGCATCACAACTTATACATATTTCCAATATTAAAGATAGAACCTATCAATAAATCAAACACAACCAAGTTAGTTCTTTTCAAGCCTTTGTACGTATTTTATCAATATCAAAAAATGTACTATCATTTTCTATTTGTACAGAAAAATCAATTTTTGAAATTTGTTACTAAAAATCAATATCTTTTTCATTATATTTCAAGTTTTCTCCCCTAAACCAAAAATCTTTTTCAATGTATTTAAAAATTTCTCCCCCTAAAATTGTGATTACTTCAAATAAATTACAATTTAACAAACTAAAAAAAAAGAAAAATATTTTTAATGAAAATACTAATGAAATTAAGCAAAGTTATCATTCCCAACGATTTAACAAGAAAGTCGAATCAAGAATGATCAAACGCCTTGGCAAACAAGTCAGCAATATTTCATCTGATTTTACTTGTTCAAGGTAAATAAGCTTTCGATCAAACAATCACGAATAAAATGCATTCGGATGTCAATGTGTTTAGTTTTTTAGTGTTTAATAGGATTCTTCACGATATTTAGCACTGTAGAATTGTCAAACTAAAATGTTACGACCATAATCAAAAGTTATTGTTGAATCCAAACAATTTGAGAACAACATCTTGATGCAGCCATGTATTCAGCTTCTACACAGTATGCTGCTTTTTGCATTGCCACAAAATCAACCTATTTCCAAGAAATTGACACCCACTTGTTGTTGATTTACTGTCCAAATTACAACCACCATAATCACTGTCATAAATTCAGGATTTCTAAGATACCAAAGCCCAAGTGTTGGTTGGCCTTTGAGATACTTGAAAATCCACTTCATAGTTTTCATTTAAGACTCTTTTGTATTACTCTGATAACGTGCACACTGACAAACAGGAAACATGATGTCCGATCTGCTAACAGTGAGATACATCAAGAGCCGATCATTGATCGATATAAATGTTGATCAACGTCTTCACCAGAAGTATCAGGAAATAAAGTAGGACGAGAAGACATCAGAGTTGGTGCAAATTTGGAATCTTGAAATTTGTATTTTTCCAGAAACTATGAACATACTTTTCTTGATGTATCAAAATACCCTCGTCATCTTATTTAACCTGTATACACAGGAGAAATGAAATTTCTCCAGGAGAACTCATCTCAAACTTCTTCTTCATTACTACTTCAAACTCCTTGCACAATTCTTCATTTGTAGATCCAAAAATGATGTCATCAACATAAATTTTGACAAGAATTATATCTTCACAGGTCTTCCTTTAAAATAGTGTTTGATCAATAGCACCCCTTCGTATAACCATTTGCAAGCAAATGTTCAGTTAATGTGGCATACCAAGCACGAGGTGCTTGATGTAGTCCATAGAGCGCTTTATCTAACTTATAAATAGTCGGGATGATTTGAATCCTCAAAACTAGGCGGTTGACAAACATAGGTCTCCTCTTTCATTTCACCATACAAAATACAGTTTTGACATCCATCTGATAAACCTTTAAGTTCATGTATGAAGCATAAGCCTGAAAAATACGTACTGCTTCAAGTCTTACAACTCGAGCATAAACCTCTTCATAATCTAGACCTTCAACTTGATAGAATTCCTATACAACAAGTCTGGCTTTGTTGTGAACAATAACACCTTTCTAATCCGTTTTATTTCGAAAGATCCATTTTGTATAGATCGGCATATTGTTTGGTTATTACTTACCGAGCGATAAATAACGAACATGATTGCCTTTTACTGATACTAAGAAGGTGTGTGGCTTTTACCTACGACCCAATATATGAAAACTGTGTTTTTTATACGAAGGAAGTGTGCGAAGTCCAAGTCAAGTCACTTTACATGTTGTAACCACAATTACAATATAGATCAACCTTTATGCCACCGGCGGTCCTTTCATTTTTACTCGAGTGACATATTAGCGTCACTTAGTTTTACTTATTTTTTTCTAGTTTTTCGGTGTCATCCTAGTTTTTCTTATTTTTTCTGTTTTGTCATAACGGTAACAATGAGGGTGGTGTTGAGTTTGGTGGTGCCCGGGTATTTTTCACCAAGTCGGGAGTTTTTTGGGGTCCCCGTGTTTGGGGTGTGGTATTCCCACTCGGGCCGGGTCTCTCCCACCATCCCCGGTCAAGACACCATTTTTCCTAATATAATTATTTTTATTTTTTATTTTTATTTAATCTAATATTATAAAATTTTACCTTCTTTATTTTATTTATTTGTTTACTAAATATTATGAGTCGCAAGAAAAAGATGTTAGACAACCCACATAAAAAGATTTTATTCTTTACTTAATTCATGTTTTACCAACTAAATATTATGAGTAGCAAGAAAAAATAATCCAAACAAAAAAATTTTATCGTTTTATCTAGTTATGTTTACTAATTTTCTTTTAAGTTTAAAGTACGCATAGAAAAAGTTTAGAGTATAAAGTCATTTTTCAGTACAGAATGTAGTAGGTATATGGATCATTTATCTTCATAAGCATATTGACTTAGATTTAGACATAGACCATCACGCATGACGGCATGAAATGTTTAATTATCATTCACAAATTGGTCTGTAGGGGTAAAAACATAAATAGTCTATCATTGTTGTTTTTTATCAAATTGCTCTATTAAATTTCAAATTTTATATTTTGTTATTTTGTTGAAACAATTACATTTTTTTAATATGAGTATAATCTTGTTATATATAATTTTTTCAAAAAAAAAATAATTTAAAAAAATCTACGTGTTGTGCATATTACTCACATGATTATTCTTTTTCATAATTATAAACAAACTCGCGTAACTATAAAATGATATTTATATAACTTGAGTAATTATTATTGCGCGTAATCATAAGCGTACGTTGTCTAATTATAAACAACATGTATGATTATCATATAACTTGAGTAATTATGTACGCTTTACGCGGAAGAAATTACCCCCCCCCCCCCCAAGGACACGTGTCTTTTGTATGTTTTTAGCCATTGTATAATAAATAATATATATACTATATGTGTGTGTATGAATATATATATATATATATACTATATGTTGTGTATGAATATATATATATATATATATATATATATATATATATATATATATATATATATATAAGAAAGATAATTTATTATGTAGAGATACTTTAAAGATCTTTTTGTAAAAGAATATATCAATATTATTATGAATTATTACCATAGCAATTGGATACACTATTTGTCAAACTTGTAGAAAAGTTACTATGCTACTTATCTCCCAATAGTTTTACTTGTCTACCATAATGATTGATCTTTGTATTATAAATGTCATCTCAATATACAGAAGATGCATCTCTTGTATACACTTTCCATAAGTTATACATTCCTTCTTCTTGCTTTTTCAATTCTCTTTAAAGTTTTTTAGCTTATAACACTAATCTTGTGTTAATTATTGTGATATTATAATACGTTATCAGCAAGCTCTTAAACTCTAATCAAGAAGATCAATAAGCACAAAGTTATCCATTAATCAAGGTAAGAACTTCATTAAGTAATAATATATAATATCTTATATTGAGAAGATAACTAAGATAATAAAGTAAGTATAAAGGAGATCTTATTATGGACATCTTGATAACCATGGACTACTAACAAACTAACTTTTATTATGTATCTAACTTTTGATTATGCAACTAACATTTTATTTTATGTCAACTAACTTTTACTTATGCATCTAACCTATTATTTATTCATCTACTTTTACTTATGCAACTAACATTTATTTATGTATCTAAGTTTTACTTAATCTTTAGTTATACAACTAACATTTTTCTTTTATGTCAACTAAATTTATACAACTAACATTTTAATATTTATTCGTACTAACGCTTATTCTTATCCTAACTTGTCGTTCTTATTATCTTTGTTTTTATAAATTAACATTCATGTTTTTATAACATAATCTTAGACTTATCTATTTTATTTAAATTACTGTTGAGATATACACACA